>CAXHKT010000396.1:20000-22500 GCA_964017195.1 Siderastrea radians
TAAATACATCCCTTCCAGAAGTCGGGACTTTTCGCATGTATTAGCTCTAGAATTACTACGGTTATCCAAGTAGTAATGGTACAATCAAATAAACGATAACTGATTTAATGAGCCATTCGCAGTTTCACAGTACTAGTGTTTATACTTAGACATGCATGGCTTAATCTTTGAGACAAGCATATGACTACTGGCAGGATCAACCAGGTAACTATCTGCAACGGGGAACAAAGTTCCTCGCCGAGCGCATCCCTTACTGGAGGGATGCTCGCTTTCGTACATTTTGCTATCCATCGTGGGAATCCAGTCAAACCGGCAACACAAACGGTCAGCCGGCCAAAGGAAACCCAGCATTTTCTGCCACGTCTTTCTCTCTCCTTGCACAGTTCAGGCATACCAGACAGATAGGCAAGTGAGCTGACCGCATCAGGCCCACAAGCAAGCTGAGGGAATGCTAGAAAAGTGCATCAGCGGAGGAAAAATCCTCCGGTTCGTTTGCTACTATCGTTGGCCAAAGGCCAGTTTGCACAACTTCCATCATTCTTTCCTTACCATGGGCCTGGTAAGGCATATAGGGACACATGATTTGTTAAGTTTAGCGTCAAACGCCAACTTTTGCCTCCTTCTGCCTCCAAAAAGCCTCTAGAGATCAATGAATCCTGATCTCAACCCGCGAACATAAGAGAACAGGGCTTACACACGGACCCACTTCGAGTCACCCTTGGAAGCCTGCCTCCTTACTATATCCTTAAAACGCCCTTGGGTCATGCGAGACGGCAGGTGTTAGAAAAATTTTCACATCTTTTGCTGTCACCTACTAACTGCCGAGCTTGTCACCTACTAACTGCCGAGCACGTTTGGAAAGTCACCACATCTTCATCTTTGGCACAAATGTTGCCCTCAGTAATGTGAATGAAATTCTCATATTCATAGCCTTTGTCTTTACTTCTGCTGCGTGTAAGACGCACGAAAAGTCCCTGATTCTGCAGAGGCTATAGACTGCACAGCACGTATGAAAACTCACCACAGCTTCATCTTTGGCAGAAATGTTGCCCTCAGTAATGTGAATGAATTTCTCATATTCATATCCTTTGTCTCCACTTCTCCTTTGTGTAACAGGCACGAAAAGTCCCTGATTCTGCAGAGGCTACGGACTGCACAGCACGTTTGGAAAGGCCGCAGAACGTCACCTTTGGAAGCAATGCTCATCACACTAATACGATTAACACTAGCAAAGTTGTATCAATGACGTCCTCCTCTGCTTCGTGTACGAGGAACGAAAACTATCTGCCTTACATTGTCTTATATTTCACTGCATAATATAAAGAAGCTACATCTCCCTCAAATCATGGCCAATCACCCAGAACATTTGCCAGCAGCCATTATTACACCAGAACTGTACATAGCGACCAAAAGATTAAACTCTTGAAGTGGGGGCGAAATGACCGAAATGGGGCGAACTGACCACCACCATACTAATGACTCCAATTTCTACTTCTAGGAGCATGAAACTTCCAAGCCACAAAACACTCTTTTGTGGATGCACGAAGGCCCCTGATTGCCTGATGACACGACATACCACTCACTGGCCGAAGACTTTCCTAGACTTGAACACTAACCTAACCCTAAACCCTAACCCGTAATCCAATCCTCACCCTAGCCTCAACCCTCACCGTAACCCTACCCTAAACCCTAAACCCTAACCCTAACCCTAACCCTAACCCTAACCCTAACCCTAACCCTAAACCCTAACCCTAAACCCTAAGCCTAGCCCTAACCCTAACCCCAACCCTTACCCTAGCCCTAACCCTAACCCTAAAACCTAACCCTAACCCTAACCACTAGGCCTACCCAAACCCTAACCCTAACCCTAACCCTAACCCTAACCCTAACCCCAACCCTAACCCTAACCCCTAACCTAGCCCAAACCCTAGCCCTAACCCTAACTCCAACCCTAACCCTAGCCCTAACCCTAACCCTAAAACCTAACCCTAACCCTAACCCTAACCCTAACCCCAACCCCAACCCTAACCCTAACCCTAAACCCTAACCCCAACCCTAATCATAACCCTGGGGAGGAGCCTTTGTGACTTAAAAAGTGCACTCGACGTTTAGGAGGGAGGAGCCTTTCTGACTGTCAAAACTATGACACAACCATTGCAAAGAGGACCCTTTCTTTCTCACTAAGAAAAAACTTGATGTAATGCTTTCGAGGGAGGAGCCTTTCTAACTTAAAACAAATTGAACCGACGTTTTCGAGGGAGGAGCCTTTCTGACTTGAAGAAATGCAGTGGACATTTAGGAGAGAGGAGCCTGTCTCACTAAGAGGAGCCTTCCTGAGTTAAACAAACATGCACTCGACACTTAGGAGGGAGGAGCCTTTCTTTCTTTGGAAACCTCGTAGAACGTTGTGTGAGGTTTTGCTAGGTGAGAAAGGCTCCTCCCTACAAAAGGTGAGTGAAATTTTTCTAAGTGAAAAAGGCTCCTCCCTCCAAAAGGTTGT
>CAXHKT010000396.1:37500-39787 GCA_964017195.1 Siderastrea radians
AGACAGATAGGCAAGTGAGCTGACCGCATCAGGCCCACAAGCAAGCTGAGGGAATGCTAGAAAAGTGCATCAGCGGAGGAAAAATCCTCCGGTTCGTTTGCTACTATCGTTGGCCAAAGGCCAGTTTGCACAACTTCCATCATTCTTTCCTTACCATGGGCTGGTAAGGCATATAGGGACACATGATTTGTTAAGTTTAGCGTCAAACGCCAACTTTTGCCTCCTTCTGCCTCCAAAAAGCCTCTAGAGATCAATGAATCCTGATCTCAACCCGCGAACATAAGAGAACAGGGCTTACACACGGACCCACTTCGAGTCACCCTTGGAAGCCTGCCTCCTTACTATATCCTTAAAACGCCCTTGGGTCATGCGAGACGGCAGGTGTTAGAAAAATTTTCACATCTTTTGCTGTCACCTACTAACTGCCGAGCTTGTCACCTACTAACTGCCGAGCACGTTTGGAAAGTCACCACATCTTCATCTTTGGCACAAATGTTGCCCTCAGTAATGTGAATGAAATTCTCATATTCATAGCCTTTGTCTTTACTTCTGCTGCGTGTAAGACGCACGAAAAGTCCCTGATTCTGCAGAGGCTATAGACTGCACAGCACGTATGAAAACTCACCACAGCTTCATCTTTGGCAGAAATGTTGCCCTCAGTAATGTGAATGAATTTCTCATATTCATATCCTTTGTCTCCACTTCTCCTTTGTGTAACAGGCACGAAAAGTCCCTGATTCTGCAGAGGCTACGGACTGCACAGCACGTTTGGAAAGGCCGCAGAACGTCACCTTTGGAAGCAATGCTCATCACACTAATACGATTAACACTAGCAAAGTTGTATCAATGACGTCCTCCTCTGCTTCGTGTACGAGGAACGAAAACTATCTGCCTTACATTGTCTTATATTTCACTGCATAATATAAAGGAAGCTACATCTCCCTCAAATCATGGCCAATCACCCAGAACATTTGCCAGCAGCCATTATTACACCAGAACTGTACATAGCGACCAAAAGATTAAACTCTTGAAGTGGGGGCGAAATGACCGAAATGGGGGCGAACTGACCACCACCATACTAATGACTCCAATTTCTACTTCTAGGAGCATGAAACTTCCAAGCCACAAAACACTCTTTTGTGGATGCACGAAGGCCCCTGATTGCCTGATGACACGACATACCACTCACTGGCCGAAGACTTTCCTAGACTTGAACACTAACCTAACCCTAAACCCTAACCCGTAATCCCAATCCTCACCCTAGCCTCAACCCTCACCGTAACCCTAACCCTAAACCCTAAACCCTAACCCTAACCCTAACCCTAACCCTAACCCTAACCCTAACCCTAAACCCTAACCCTAAACCCTAAGCCTAGCCCTAACCCTAACCCCAACCCTTACCCTAGCCCTAACCCTAACCCTAAAACCTAACCCTAACCCTAACCACTAGGCCTACCCAAACCCTAACCCTAACCCTAACCCTAACCCTAACCCTAACCCCAACCCTAACCCTAACCCCTAACCTAGCCCAAACCCTAGCCCTAACCCTAACTCCAACCCTAACCCTAGCCCTAACCCTAACCCTAAAACCTAACCCTAACCCTAACCCTAACCCTAACCCCAACCCCAACCCTAACCCTAACCCTAAACCCTAACCCCAACCCTAATCATAACCCTGGGGAGGAGCCTTTGTGACTTAAAAAAGTGCACTCGACGTTTAGGAGGGAGGAGCCTTTCTGACTGTCAAAACTATGACACAACCATTGCAAAGAGGACCCTTTCTTTCTCACTAAGAAAAAACTTGATGTAATGCTTTCGAGGGAGGAGCCTTTCTAACTTAAAACAAATTGAACCGACGTTTTCGAGGGAGGAGCCTTTCTGACTTGAAGAAATGCAGTGGACATTTAGGAGAGAGGAGCCTGTCTCACTAAGAGGAGCCTTCCTGAGTTAAACAAACATGCACTCGACACTTAGGAGGGAGGAGCCTTTCTTTCTTTGGAAACCTCGTAGAACGTTGTGTGAGGTTTTGCTAGGTGAGAAAGGCTCCTCCCTACAAAAGGTTGAGTGAAATTTTTCTAAGTGAAAAAGGCTCCTCCCTCCAAAAGGTTGTGTGAAATTTTTCTAAGTCAAAAAGGTTCATCCTGTGGAGGAAGGAGCCTTTCTGATTGAGAAAAATTTCAGGCACCCTTTTGGAAGGAGGAGCCTTTCTGACTTAGAAGAAATTTGTAGCCAACCTTCTGGAGGGAGGAGCCTTTCTGACTTAGAAAAAATTTGTAGCCAACCTTCT
>CAXHKT010000397.1:0-30057 GCA_964017195.1 Siderastrea radians
CCATTTAAGAATAAGGTGTGTAGAATTACTTCCATTTTTACTTACCTTTGAATTTAAATTTCAAGCTCGCGTATACAATCATCAACATCTTTCCTGGTGTTCCCACAATGGAGAAGTGCTTCCTTAATTTGTGACAGCTGATCTGCTGTGAAAACAGCCTTCCAGTATGATCCATCATGAGAGTATCTTACAAAGAGTTCTTCCATTGGGGATATTTCACGTTTTGTTTTAATCCAGATTTCATTGTCTCGCTTAGCGAATTCACAGTTAACTCTCTGAGCCACAAATTTTGAGAATCTTGAAGGCGCTAAGATGTACGGAAAGGAGCCATCATTGCAGTATTTTCCCAGGCCAATCTCATAGGTATTTTGGTTCCCATCTAAGGACACCACATGTTCTCCAAATGGTATGTCGATGACGTAATCTCCTGTTTGTGGAGTCACCTTCATTATTGCGGTTGGTGCATACGCACAAACAAAAGTGTTTCTTGGCATTGCTTTAAGTGTAAAAAGACCAAGACCTGTATTCTCACCACCAATGCCAACCACACTACTCGTGCTCACTTTTAGGAAGGCATCTCCACAGGGCACCATCTCATACTTAGCGTCTTCTGTTTCTTCATCATCGGTTGGGTCTTTCTGTGACCTACATGTTAAAGGAATCATAATAATTATTTGAGGGGTTTGAATGAAAAGGAAGGTAGGTGCTTCCTGACCTTGAGTTCCAAGTTGTTCCAGATTATCTCTATTTTGGCATGTTGCCCTTTTTATATGTAATAATGTGGCAGCTGTGTAGAGTTTCCAATATAGGTTTTTTGTTCCATTAGGCATTTTAAGCCTGACAAAAATTGGCCTGTTCTTTCAACATCAACCTTGAGTTTTGAACCAGCTGTCAAAGAACTCTGTTTCTTATGTGTTATACCCCCTGAGAATGGAGCTTAAATTGACGCAGCTTGGACTGTAAGGTTAGATAACAACTTCAGCCTCTTAAGACATAATTAGAGTAGCAGTTTTTGTTAACAATTGTCACCACAATAATGTTCTTTTTGAACCAGCTAATTTTTTTCAACTTGATATTCAAATTATGCCATCTGAGTCAAAAGAAAATTGTAGACAAAAAATGCTACGCTGTAACTAACCTGGTGATATCGAAGTACATGCCAAACTGTGGCTGTCTGCCAACCAAGGGTTTACTGTTGTTTTCCAGGGCTTGCGACCTTGTGGTTTGGCTGGAACACAAGGTCTTTTCCATTTGTCTCTCGTGCCAAGGTAAAAGTGGCTTTGAGTCCCTATGTTGTAAATTTTGAATTGGGTATCCCCTGTTTGGCAGCTGGGTGGTTGTACGCTCATTGAATTTCTTTAAGACTAGGTCATCATTATTGGCACTTGTGCATTCAAAGATAAAATTTCGAGATGGACCACACCAAATTGGACCTAACTGATTATTCTTTGCAACTTCTTGAAGTTCCAGTAGTAGGTTATCTTGGCAAAATCTGGTGAACACGTGGCAAAATCCAGTGACAACCAACAAGGCATTGAGTGATAACATAAATGGTTTACTGTTGGTGGCTTCTGACACAGGGAATGGGGACATTAATCTTCTACGGGCCCTGGATTGAATTCCAACCAATGAGTCAAGGTGCCTGATAAACCGTTCTTCTGCATTGTTGGGACTCGAGGAAAATCTAAACCAGAATTCCTTTAAGGGGCGATCGTAAACATCAAAGGGCTCAGAATATCCATCTTTGGTAATTTCCTCACATAAATCACTGGTACCAGTATACGCAAACAGTTTGACAAAAAAATGAATTCCGCACAGGCTCAAATGCCCCATACGTTTACAATAAACATTGCTTAAGTCATCAGTTTTCACAAAATGAATCGAACCACGCTCAGGTGCATCAATTGAATTCAGCCTTACATATTTGACATGACGCTCTTTAAGAGGATCTGGAGAATCAATGTCAATGTTCAAGATCAAGCCATCACCATCATTGGTGCACACAGTGTGATATGGTATGGGAGCAGAGAGTTTTGGGCTTTCTCCGTCGTCACTAATAAAAGATTCAAATGGACTCAACCTTTGGTGTGCATCAGAAACATTAACTGGGACGTGACAGTCATGGTGTATTTTGTCTGGGAGGAACGAGGTCACATGACGCACATCTGCACTGGCAAGATGGCTCATTGGTTCATTCACAAAAGCAAGCAGGGAAAGTTGGACACTGTTTGAGAAATTGTCACTTGATCTTGGAGGCAAGAGGAGGATGCAGCAAGTTCTTCTATGTCATCCAGTTTCTCGAGTAATGATGATCTTTTTGGACGTCCCCTGGATCGTGTCTGTTCTAATTCATTGCCCTGTTCCTGTTGTATTCTGTTGTGTACCCTAATGCACTCTGATAGAAAGTTTCCAATTGAATATGACTGCTGTATAGCTAGCTGGAACCGCTGCTGTAATGCTTGATGGAGTTTTGATATTACCTTTGGATATAAGAAGAACACACATTATAACAGTAAGTTAACTACAACTGCACTTCACATCCAATAATGGTGTTAACTTGGAAAACTGGTGGTGCTTGCAACTGATTACCGAATGCAGCTGATGGCAGTTGTGTGTAAGTACTGTACATTATACATAGGTGCCTGTAGTGGTGATGGTTTTTGTGTTGAGAACACTTTTAGCAATGTGTATTACGAATAGATTCCATTTGGCTGTACATGTGTACTATGATAACGCTCAGATGACATCATCTTTGATGAGTGTGATGCTGTCCTTGGACAAAGCATCCCTTTGGCACTTGACACACACACCGCCAAATGGAATATATTTGTTTTATACATAGTCATATACATCTTTATTTATTTATGCCAGGGTGATCCAGTCAGAGATAAAACTGACTCTATTATCAGAAGGAGCCATTGGTTTGATATCAGTTACATGTACAAATTCTGTATTTGCAAATCCCTCATGTTTTGGCCTGACGTAGTGACTCATACAACTGAATTTTTGACCTTGATATCTGATATGTTACCAAATCAATTTACAGTGTAACACTTGAGACAAAAAATAATTGTATTATACCTGTTTTCTCTCCTCAGAGGATTCATCCGAGTCCAGAAGATTTGTTACGTCTGCCTCTGAAAACTCAATATAGGTGTTTGGAGAGAGGTCTGGATTGAAATGACAGCCGGCCAAGTACAACAGGTACAGATTGGCCTTTTCTGGTGGATCCTTGCACTTCTTCAGCTGTTCTTGTAGATATTTCAGCTCCCTGTTGTCAGCAAAGGGATTTGGTGGTTGTGGTGGCTGGAGTGGCAAATTTGTAAGTGTTGAAACCTGTTGATGGAAATTTTGACAGTAAGGCTTAGAGTCGACCTTGTAAAGCTGCAATTATGCTCAAACTTCTTCTTATAGTAGATGCATAATCCCTTTTTCACCAATTTACCTTAGCAACTCAGTAGCTATAACTAATTTTTTTGGTTTCAGTTTCCCAACTGTACAGCACTGCGCCTTCTTTAGAAAGTAAACTCTTTAGTATATCTCATCTAGTAAAGCAAGCAAGCAGTTGGAGGATTTCTATGTGAGAAAAGTTACTTTCAATTACCCTGTCGGTCTTTTCCCTCACACGTCTCTTCCTCTTTGTAACTTTCTTTGCAGGTGATGTTTCAGCACTTTCTGCAATCCAAGCAGTATTCAAAGATTGGAAACAAAATTCACTGAGTAGCATCTCATGATGTTGGTTCAAGGACGTTTAAACAGGAAAGGACAGGACAGCACAGTATACCAAACAATCAATCAATCAATCAATCAATCAACAACTTAATTTAACAAGTGTGACACCTAACAGCAGAGTTGATAGACCTGTGGCCCTCTTAAAATATACAAATGCAAACAATGCATAGCATAATTTCTCTAGTGAAAATTCCATTATTTTTGGTTTATGATTAGGAGGGCTCAAACTTATGTTAAGCAAACACTGAAGAAGAAAGGCTGTGCCTTTGGAAAAATTGGATTTTCAATAACATGCCCTTGTATCCTTTTGGCTCAGGGCTGTTGTTACTGTATTAGGACATTTACTTTTGGTGCTCACCTGTTTGTGAAACTATGTCCATTTCCTGTGCAGTATTCTCTTCAGGCTGTGGTTCTTTAAACAGGAAATAAGTAATGACGTCATAGGTGGTCACAGTATGCATAATTTCTCTAGTTAAAATTCCATTAATTTTTGTTTGTCATTAGGAGAACTCAAACCTATGTTAAGCAAACACTGAAGAAGAAAAGCTGTGCCTTTCGAAGAATTGGATTTTCAATGACAGGCCTGATGCCCTTGTATCCTTTTGGCTCAGGGCTGTTGTTACTGTATTAAGGCTGTCAGCTTAAAGTGCAGTGAAGAGGAATGGTGAATTTCCTTCAAGTTAAAAGGAAATAAGTGATGACGTCATACGCGGTTAAAGTGTGGAGGCAAATAAATGCTTATTATTATTATTATTATTATTATTATTAAATCAGAAATCCAAGATCAGTTATCAGTAATGCGTATTGTGATATTGCTATGGCAACAGTTTAGCCTCCAGGTCTCTTTCTTGCATGAATGACATTCCCCAATGAATGACATTTATAGAGTCACAAATGGTAATATTTGGTTCAAAGCAGAAAGAGACTGGAGCTAAGATTGTTGCCATGGCAATGTCACAATATGCCTCTTGTTGTGTATTTCTTAATGCACAATATTGCTACCAAGTTTCAATTGTCTTTATCCATTCTTTTCTGAGATTTGTCTCTATGCTGTAACCACTTATGACATCATCAAAATTATTTCTAATTTGCATAATACAAAAACTTGAATATCTCTGGAATGACTCAAGATATTACAAAACAGTAAACACCATCGTTCTTCACTTTGAAAGGCCTAAGAAAGAAGCTAACTTAGGTTTCACTTTATAGGCACTTACATGTAAATGCATTCTTTGGCTGAGAAAAGAGGTTTTTAATGCTTAAATGTGCCAGAATACAGAAAATTATTCACAGTGCGATGTCTATCAATTGCAGAGCTGGCTGTTGTGGAAAGGAGAAATAAAAGAAGTATCGGTCGCCGTTGATCTGTCCTTTGCGTGTCCCTCAATTTCCTTGAGTTTCCTCTGCAGTTCAAAAATGGATTTGACATTTCCCAGAAGAAAAGATAAAAGCGCTTCAAATTATTTTGATGTGATTTAATATCCTTCAGCAAATTCTTCGGTACAGAGACAAATGAGCTCTTTTTCATACTGAAGTGGCCTTTTTGTTTACCACTCAAACCTATGCTAAACATGCAGGCCTTCCCTTCTATCCTATTAGTTCAGGGCTGTCATTGAGTTTTGAATCAGCTGTTGCCACCTGTTACACCCATAACAAACTTGTTGCTTTGTGAGTAAATTGAACCAACAAGGCAATTTTATCCTTAACAATGAAGTCCCAAGAAGCATACTCAGCCATAACAGGTGTTTCTTGGGTTACGTCCCTTAATGACAGCCCTGTGGTTCGTACGTTTATAGCTTATTAATACTTTATAACAAGATCTTTTGCTTCCATCTTGTTCTGTTGGTCTATCAACTGTGTTGTTCCAGAAAATACTCCCCCCAAGGAGGGTTTTTTTTGGTTTGGACCCCCCCCCCCCACCCCTCTGGAAATTTTAGCTTAGGCTCATACTTTCCTTTAGAGATTTTGGCCTTAAAAACCCCCCTCCCCATTTGAAATTTCCAATGACCCTCTGTGGTGGGAGAATAGATATTTTCTGGAACCACACATTACAGTTTTGGTGCTCACCTATTTGAGAAACAATCTCTGTTTCCTGCGGGGTGCTCTCATCAGGCTGTGGTCTTTTTCGTGAAATGCTCTCTTCACCTTGGGAGTCTATAAAAAACATAGTTATGGTTTGTTAGTTCAAGCATCCCCTTACTCTCAATGTGAATAAATTTGTCTTTTTTTAGGCACTTAAACCCTTTAAGCCCTGACAGTGACAAAAGTGAAGTTTCTCTTTACATTGTCACTACTTGTTCAAACATTGAAGTGATGAGAAGAAAATAAGTGATCATTAAGGATAAGATATTTTGATATTTAGCGAAATTCTCCTTATTGGTTCTACAAGAAAAGTGCCAAGATGCAGTGGGCATTTACTTTTGGTGCTCACCTGTTTGTGAAACTATGTCCATTTCCTGTGCAGTATTCTCTTCAGGCTGTGGTTCTTTAAACAGGAAATAAGTAATGACGTCATAGGTGGTCACAGTATGCATAATTTCTCTAGTTAAAATTCCATTAATTTTTGTTTGTCATTAGGAGAACTCAAACCTATGTTAAGCAAACACTGAAGAAGAAAGGCTGTGCCTTTCCAAGAATTGGATTTTCAATGACAGGCCTGATGCCCTTGTTTCCTTTTGGCTCAGGGCTGTTGTTACTGTATTAAGGCTGTCAGCTTAAAGTGCAGTGAAGAGGAATGGTGAATTTCTTTTTTGCAAAATCCTCTCTTGTTCTAGAGATAGTCAAGTTAAAAGGAAATAAGTGATGACGTCATACGTGGTTGAAGTGTGGAGGCAAATAAATGCTTATTATTATTATTATTATTATTATTATTAAATCAGAAATCCAAGATCAGTTATCAGTAATGCGTATTGTGATATTGCTATGGCAACAGTTTAGCCTCCAGGTCTCTTTCTTGCATGAATGACATTCCCGCAATGAATGACATTTATAGAGTCACAAATGGTAATATTTGGTTCAAAGCAGAAAGAGACTGGAGCTAAGATTGTTGCCATGGCAATGTCACAATATGCCTCTTGTTGTGTATTTCTTAATGCACAATATTGCTACCAAGTTTCAATTGTCTTTATCCATTCTTTTCTGAGATTTGTCTCTATGCTGTAACCACTTATGACATCATCAAAATTATTTCTAATTTGCATAATACAAAAACTTGAATATCTCTGGAATGAATCAAGATATTACAAAACAGTAAACACCATCGTTCTTCACTTTGAAAGGCCTGAGAAAGAAGCTAACTTAGGTTTCACTTTATAGGCCCTTAAATGCATTCTTTGGCTGAGAAAAGAGGTTTTTAATGCTTAACTGTTTGAGGTTTCTTTAAACAATAATATGAGATTTATATGTCAAGAAATGTGCCAGAATACAGAAAATTATTCACAGTGCGATGTCTGTCAATTGCAGAGCTGGCTGTTGTGGAAAGGAGAAATAAAAGAAGTATCGGTCGCCGTTGATCTGTCCTTTGCGTGTCCTTCAATTTCCTTGAGTTTCCTCTGCAGTTCAAAAATGGATTTGACATTTCCCAAGTTATCAAATTATTCAAATTATTTTGATGTGATTCAATATCCTTCAGCAAATTCTTCGGTACAGAGACAAATGAGCTTTTTTTCATACTGAAGTGGCCTTTTTGTTTACCACTCAAACCTATGCTAAACATGCAGGCCTTCCCTTCTATCCTATTAGTTCAGGGCTGTCATTGAGTTTTGAATCAGCTGTTGCCACCTGTTACACCCATAACAAACTTGTTGCTTTGTGAGTAAATTGAACCAACGGGGAAATTTTATCCTTAACAATGAAGTCCCAAGAAGCATACTCAGCCATAACAGGTGTTTCTTGGGTTACGTCCCTTAATGACAGCCCTGTGGTTCGTACGTTTATAGCTTATTAATACTTTATAACAAGATCTTTTGCTTCTATCTTGTTCTTTTGGTCTATCAACTGTGTTTAAATGATAAGATCAAATGATCAATCCCTGCTTTTCAATATCAAAAGGAATTTTCTTGTTACATGCACTTCCAGAAAATACCCATACCCATCTTGTGGAAGGTCATCACCGACTTTGAGATGTTTGGACACCTGATCAAACACTCTTTCGAGTGTCCGATAAAGCTCAAGCCAATGATAATTCTTGGATAAGTTCAAAGAAAAAGTTCGCAAAATTTTATGCTAATTAAGATCAGGTATCCAAACCACCCCTATGTAAGTAACTTCCTTTGTTTTCTCTACAAGAATTGTTTATGACTTGGATAATTTCAAAAGGACCGTTGTCATGGGAGGTCATTCGAAATTCCGAAAAGGGGGTCTCTTGAATTTTCAGAGGGGTAGGTGTGGTGGGAACAGGGGCGGGGGCAAACAACATTACGTCAAAAATCAACACCGTTTCTTGACTGGTTAGATCAAATAAATATACAGTTTCCCTCACTTTCAATGTGAAACGATATAAAGAATTCAAAAGCTTCGGGGAGTTAATCTCAGTCATAGAAGATTTCTGGTCAGATACTTTATTTATTTCAGTCAGGGTAATCCCTTCACATTTGAGTAAGTTGATGGTGAAAAAACAATATTGCCCGCCTTGTTATTTAACAGTACATTGTGGCCTTCTTTAACTGTCAAGTAGAACGCTTTACGTTTATCAAACATTACCTGTTCCAGGGCGAGTCTCAGCTACATGTGACTGCTGATCTGGTTGGTGCGGGATTAGAGTTTCTTGAGAGAAATAAAACACAAATTTAACACACCAATTGAATAGATTAACTCCATATCACTCGTTTAATGTATGAGAAAAATATTTTCAAGGTCAAAATAACGGTAAAACCGAAGGTGGATCTAGCGGAGACGCTTCAACTTGAAAAACTGAATTCTGTCACGAAAACTGAACGATTCTGGTTGTTGAATTTACAGGGAACGAAAATGGTGTTTTAAAAACATTTATTGCATATAATTTTGTCGTTATTACGGTGCGTAATAGCTGCCTTTTTAAGATTTTCTGTACCTCGATCGCGTAATAAAATTCTCCATCTGCGTGTGCATTTTATAGACAGTTATTTTTCTTAAATAGGTAAAAATAAGGAAAGGCAACAAGGAACGTTACCGGTCGCCGTTGATGTGTTCTTTGCGTGTCCTTCAATTTCCTTGATTTTCGTCTGTAGTTGTTCGAAAATGGATTGGACGTTCTCCGGAAGTAAAGATAAAAGCGCTTCGAATTGTTTTGATATTGAAACAATATCCCTTAGTAAATTCTTCGGTACAGAGACAAATGAAATTTGTTCCATACTGAAGCGATCCTTGTAAAGAATAATTAAAATTGATCAGTTTTTTGTATTTAAAGATCAAACTGTTTTTACGTACAGCCAATAGCATTACAGAACGTCGTAACTATAGGACGCCTTTGAACGCGTTACTAAGGAAGTAAAACGACACTTCCAGCGCTAGCATATGTGGGAATTTGAAGGCGGTAACCTTTCGTTGAGTTTGCAGAAAGTTACAGTTTGGGATGAAAAACGAACACTAGTTCGAATTTAAATTATTCTGCACCTTTTCTATTTGAAACAGAGAAACAAAGCATTGTCAGAGAAACAAAGCATTGTCAGTCTCACTTGTTCTCGATAAATCCTTATCTAGCAGATAACAGGTATCGGTGGTTGTACCTTTTTAAAGCAATTTACCCGGCGAGTTTGCCTGCCTTTGATAACTGGAGCCTGCCTGCCGTGAATTTTTGCCGGATTAATTTTCTTTATGCGCCCACTTCAAGATAGCGGACCTTTGCGTTTTGCTTTTAATTATTTTGAAAAAAGTATCGTGTGGCACTAAATTTTTGCGTTCCGCCAAACAGATGCCGCAAACATTTTCTCCGCAAAAGTTTACCTCACTGTCGAAATTACATACAAGCATCATCTTTTACATGAACAAAAAGAAATTGCAGTAGGCAAACCGTAGAACTATTTAGCGCTGCTCTAATAAGGCTTACAGAAAAGGAGCTCGTGTGAAGGTACTCTATTGCCGGTTTACTAAAAGCAGTTTTTCCCAATCGCAAAAATTAGTTCCCGTAAAACACAAAAATCGCACATCTGCAAAATAAAACTCTCGCAACAAATTTAGTGCTACACGGTATTACGTGTTCAGATTCAGAAGGCGTCAAACGCATGAAGTTTAAGACGCTCAAAGTGTTGTGACCTAATAATCGCCAAGGGCCTTTATTAAATTATTGGGCCAGTTTGTGGAAACGTTTATCACATACGGGGTGATGCTCATTCTACAAAGCTGTTCGTTTAAATAAAGCAAACTTTCACTCTTAAAAACTTCTTTGTTTACAAGATAGTGTGAATCGTGTCCGAAGTCGTCTCGAAAAGTTTTCGGGGCTTTCAAGAAACGCGCGCCGGGTCAGAGATATTTCGCTTTCTAATAAAACGGTATTTTTGCGCCGCTAAGGCTATCTGAATCCAAAAACAAAAAATAGGGGTAACCACGCATTTTTCAGGGATTATTGAGTTTTTGTATGTTAAAGTTGTTTTTTTTTAATTGTGGTTGCTAAATTATCTCAGAAAAATGCGTGTTTACCCACATTTTTGTTTTTAGTTTCCAATAGGTCTTGCTAAGAACTGCGTTTTCCCCATGGTCATAACCTTTGCAAAAATGGCTCTGTACTAGGACGCATCCTCCTTACAGGTATCGAGCAGGCTGATCTAAGCAGGAGATTGGGATTTCCACCGGGACAGAGAGAGAAAAAACAGAAAGAATAAAACAATACAAATTAAATCATTTGCCATCTTTAATTACCAATCTAAAGTCAAATTGTTTTCACAAGGAAGATATTAACCGTATGAAGCAAGTTTAACATAGGAACGAAAATACAACATGATGTAGAATTCATGGGGGGGGGGGGAGGGAAGTTGTTCCAAAATGATTTTTGCGTAACTGAAACACGTTCTGTCTTTTGTTTTTTTGTTTTTTGTTGTTGCTTATTCTGTGGCCCTCGTAAAGTCATTCGTGGTTATTTTATTAAATTGTATTTTATAACACGAACTAAAAAGGAAATATCTACAGGATTAAACAAGCTAAGTCGTGCTTTCCCCTCATTCGTTAAGGAAATCCATATTCTGTCGAAATTTAGCTTCACAACAGATTCATGGCCGGTTTGAAACACCCAGCTCTAAAAATCCGTTGCAAAACTTCTTTCGCCAGAGGTGAAGACGCAAGCACTTCTCAAACCTTGTCCTTGTTTGTAGCGAATCTCTATAAAACAAATCTCAGTTGTGCTTCCCATTCCTCTTGGCCGGATAAATCAGAACACGGCTCAAGATTGGTGGGCCACGCAAACTGCTGAAGTGCATGCGCCACATCAATGTTAAAATACCAATGACCACAGTAAGTGGGCGAAGGATTAACTAATCCAGTACTTCTACAGAGATAAGGTTTGCCGAATTTTCGTAATGATCTCTGATAGTTACGTAGTTTCTTTTTAAGGCAACGATAACTTGGACGCTCCTGCAATAACTTGTAAAAAGCAGGGTGTGAAATAACACTGGCATAAAACTTTGCAATATGTATGAAGCCGCAATTATAGAGCTCGAATGCAAAAAGAGGTCCGACTGGTGAGTTTGACACCGCGCCCTGAGGCAAGCGATACCTTAAGAAAGCATACAAAACTCTTTCTTTGACCAGGATATAGCCACATAGGCGTACGAAGGAAACTAAATCATCTCCGAAAGACAGCAAGGTTCGTTTAAACTCTAGCAAGTCCAAAAAAATTTCCACGGCTTCTGATGAGAACTCGCACGGTAGGCAAAAAATTCTGCGGTCATGATGCCCCACACAAAAACTGCATTCCCTTTTGGGTGAAATGTTACGTATCAACGTCGCGTAGTATTCACTGACGAACGAAATTATCCTATATGAAACTGTGCGAGAGTAGTATTCACTTGGCAAAGAAATCGTACACTTTTCCTGGCTCATGAGGTATGTCTGATAAAGTTGAGGAAGCAGGTTTATTTCTCTCATAACAAGCGCGAAACACGCGTCCCGCTCTTGGATCATCATCGCCATATGGTCCAATAAATCTATCGAAAAACAAACCAAGATAAACAAAAATTATTCATCGCGCAGTCAGAGTAGTAAGACAACAACCTCATTTCACGTCACGTCTTTGGCCTAACTTGATTGTGAATGTCTAATTTTGGAGTTCTGAGCTCATAGATGCCGCTTGAATAATGATATTCTATGTCGACTGGGTAAATAATTGATTTTGCACTTTCCCTGTAGCTTTTCCCAGCTTCCAGCTTAAATTTGCAAGGTTCGACTTCGGTAAAATGCGCAAGGAAAACTGTTTTGCGGTCTTGGGAGAACTTAAGAACTTTGGCGACAAATACTTCGGGATTGCTTAAAGTTGAGTTGGAGGCCAC
This sequence comes from Siderastrea radians, assembly GCA_964017195.1. Taxonomy (NCBI): domain Eukaryota; kingdom Metazoa; phylum Cnidaria; class Anthozoa; order Scleractinia; family Rhizangiidae; genus Siderastrea; species Siderastrea radians. The sequence continues at coordinate 12,189 of CAXHKT010000397.1, forward strand.
GAGAGCAACAAGTTCACCGTTCGAAGGCAGAGTCTCTAAATAGCCATTGTCATCTTCATCGCTCAAAATTTCAATTTCCTCACTTTCCATCGCGCGCGATGCCATGCCGCCAAGAAAATCGATTGCTCTCGCTTTCTTCTCGGCCAAGGGGCGTTCATCGTAATGTCTCTTTTGAGTACGCACCGAATGTTTCATTACAGCCGCTAACGACTCACGAAGAGAATAGTCTCCGCTCTGTGGCAATGATAAAAAGTAGTCAATTACACATTTCCGAAGGTCGTTTGTGGTTAACTTGACCGAAAAGTGTTTGTCGAAAAGTGTTGAAATATAATTGGAGTAAGACGCTTCAGTGAAAGGCGATCCCTTTTGGTTCACAAAGAAATAATCATGCGTTTTGCCCATAAGAAGTTTTGGTCTGAACGTTTGACGGTACAATTTTAGATAATAGGTCAGAAAGGGAAGCTCTGTTAAGGACGTGTAGTTTGGTCCGTAGGTGCTTTTCGTCTTATAATCACCTTCGAGCAATACCACAGTATCGTCTTGATCGTTGAAACAAATAAAATTCTGGTCTGTGCATTGCTCGAGACTTTGGCCAGAGGATAGCCTAAGCGTAACATACTCCTTCACGCGGCCTGGATTCGCTGAACAATACAGTAACAGCAGACATAAGTTCATGCCGCACCTCGCTTGATCTATGCCGGATAGTTCGTCAAGTCGCCATTTTAGTTCTCTGCAAAGTTCTAAAATCTCTGGATAAACGATTTTTTTGTCTGCGTAAGGTTTTGTCGCCTGAACAGCTAGACGTTGCTTTTTGGCCGTAGTTTCGAGTTGTCTCTGAATAGTCCGTAACTTCTCTATTGAGACCATGCAAACCGAAGACGAATGTTCGTCCGCGTTTAGGACTTTAACGACACTTAAGAAAGAAGAAATGTACCTGCTAGCGGTGATGGCCTTTAAATTTCGTTGTTCAGTGACGAACTGTATAAACTCTTGAACTAAACTTGGGTTGCCACAAAGAGAGAGCCCTGGCTCTAGATCCCTGACATATTTCACATACCACAGAAAACCCGCAACCCTTTCAATAATTTTGTTCAACGTTGACGGTTGTAGTGGGCCTCCTTGGCGATTTAAGTTTAATTCCTGAGAAAAGAAACGCCTAACCTTTTTCATGTCGCTTCGAAGCTGAGGTGTCATTTCAGAGTCTGTTAAAACGTGAGATTTTCTTTGGTCGCTACGATTTCTCTTCTGAGATAAACCTTGAGAATCGGTATTTTCTTCGCTTTCACCTGCATTGAAATGACCGGTGTTACGCCGAGTTTCTGTGCCATCCTGGTCTGGTTTTGGCTGCGTTTTACAGTTTTCGGTAGCAGAAGCGGCTATTTCACTATTTTCCTCTCTACCTGGAAAAAATGGGTCACCAATCGATACCGTCTCATTTTTAGCCGGAGTTTGAACCCGCTGTAATGTTTGGTTAGCGCATTGATCTGCCCTTGGAGAGCCAACGGTATATCCTTGGCTTTTTGAACGAGGACTTGTGACGGTATTGACAGAATGCACCAAGTTATCGTTGCGTGAATCTATTGTACTAGTAGACTCATTGCTATTCTGTCGCAAGCTATCAGGCACTGCGGTACAAACATGCGATGGAAATGGAAACAAGGTGCCTGTGAAAGGACTTCTATTTACGTTAAACAGTCTAATCAAATCGCTTTCACCTGCATTGAAATGATCGGTTTTACGCCGAGTTTCTGTGCCATCCTGGTCTGGTTTTGGCTGCGCTTTACAGTTTTCGGTAGCAGAAGCGGCTATTTCACTATTTTCCTCTCTACCTGGAAAAAATGGGTCACCAATCGATACCGTCTCATTTTTAGCCGGAGTTTGAACCCGCTGTAATGTTTGGTTAGCGCGTTGATCTGCCCTTGGAGAGCCAACGGTATATCCTTGGCTTTTTGAACGAGGACTTGTGACGGTATTGACAGAATGCACCAAGTTATCGTTGCGTGAATCTATTGTACTAGTAGACTCATTGCTATTCTGTCGCAAGCTATCAGGCACTGCGGTACAAACATGCGATGGAAATGGAAACAAGGTGCCTGTGAAAGGACTTCTATTTACGTTAAACAGTCTAATCAAATCGCTTTCACTGATTAACAAGAAAGGCCCTGGTTCAGTACCGAATTGTTTTTCCAAAATCTTACTCTCTTCGTCGCTGGCGTTTAAGATTTCTACAGATAAAAAGTTGACCCAGTCATTTAATGCCATATCTGAAACTCTAGAAAACAACTTTCTCCGTGCTTCAGATACACAGTAAAAAACTTGGTTTTCACGTTTGATGGCACACAAATTTCCGAAAACTACTGCCATATTCGAAACAATATTACACTTTCAGATTTACACACTATATTGCCATAGGCTGTGACATTTGTTCCATCGCCGTTGCATTCGAATTCAACAGACAGGCATTACCGTCCGGCTTACCACGCTTCTTTCTTGGGTTAAATTGGGTTCATTTTCTTGTGGTTCTGCCCACTCCTGCCGAAGAGATAAAAGAATAGTTATAAACAGAAAACAACAACAACAACAACTTGTGACTATGACTTGTGACTTATGGCGATAACTCTGCCAAGAATGTGAGAAAATCGAACCTTTTTTCGTCCTGTGTGTTAATCTAAGTAGCTTTGAGCATTACTAACAAATTCCCTCGCAAGAAAAGCATTTCAGAACAAACTACTAAATCCTGCGAGTCCGGGTTTACCCTAACCCTAACCCTAACCTAAGCTAAACGTAGCCCAAAACCCTGGACTGTAGGTCGCGGTTGGAGTAAGGGTTTACGATCAGAGAGATAACCGTGACCCGAAGCACGGTTTATCAACCTTTAGTGCCAGACCCTAGTAAATGGTTAGCAACCCCTCCGATCAACCCTTTACACTGATATCATTATTGAGAAATCAACTCTACAAATGAAAAATGAGAGGGTGATTAACTCAGCTAAAGAGAGAGAAAATGAGGAATAACTGTACTCACATTCGCACTTCATATTTCAGTAGCTACGTACGGCAATCAGGCCAACCACAGCAAAAGTAAACCTGAACAACACGAGAAAACAAAACCGTTGGTACATCACAACGTGACTGGTAGCTTCTCTTTTTGTTTAGGGGTGGGGGGGGGAAAGGCGTTTCTTTGTTCGTTTCATTTTTCTCACCAAATACCGAATGAGCTCTAAAACAAACTTTCAAAGCAAGGTTTCAACGTGGTTTAACAAAACTTCGGTCTAAAATTATTTCAACCTGAATTTTTGTCCATTTATGAGCGATTTTATCATCGAATAACGTGAAACTCCAAGTTTCTTGTCATTTATTTCGATTCCTAAGTTAAGCTAAAACCTAGCCCGAAAACCCTGGAGAATACTTCCTGGCTGCTTGTAGGCCCTTTTAATGGGGTACATTTTCATCGGTAGGGTTTACGATCCCAGTGAATCACCCTGAGATAAATTCGTTAGATAGCGGCAAGGGTTGAAGCTGACAGCCCCCAACCCTAACCCCTAAACTTAAGCTAAACGTATGGAGTTAGGGTTTACGATCAGAAAGATAACCGTGACCCGAAGCACGGTTTATCAACCTTTAGTGCCAGACCCTAGTAAATGGTTAGCAACCCCTCCGATCAACCCTTTACATTGATATCATTATTGAGAAATCAACTTTACAAATGAAAAATGAGAGGGTGATTAACTCAGCTAAGGAGAGAGAAAATGAGGAATAACTGTACTCACATTCGCACTTCATATTTCAGTGGCTACGTAGTACGGCAATCAGGCCAACCACAGCAAAAGTAAACCTGAACAACACGAGAAAACAAAAACGTTAGTACATCACAACGTGACTGGTAGCTTCTCTTTCCCTCTTTTTGTTTAGGGGTGGGGGGGGGGGAAGGGGTTTCTTTGTTCGTTTCATTTTTTCTTACCGAATACCGAATGAGATCTAAAACAAAGTTTCAAAGCAAGGTTTCAACGTGGTTTAACAAAACTTCAGTCTAAATTTATTTCAACCTGAATTTTTGTCCATTTATGAGCGATTTTATCATCGAATAACGTGAAACTTCCGGTTTCATGTCACTTATTTCGAATCCTAAGTTAAGCTAAAACCTAGCCCGAAACCCTGGAGAATACTTCCCGGCTGCTTGTAGGCCCTTTTAATGAGGTACATTTTTATCGTTAGGGTTTACTATCCGAGTGAATCACCCCGAGAAGAATTCGTTAGATAGCGGCAAGGGTTGAAGCTGACAGCCCCCACCCCTACGAAACCAAACACAAACAGTGAAAAAGACAAGAAATACTTACATTCACACTTTAATCACTTTACAGAAACAACATGACCAGGCCAACAAAATCAAAATGAAAGCTGAAACAAACGAGAGAGGAAAATCCGTTGGTTCCTAATTTACATACCGAGTGCTAGAGAGCTTACGCGTGTTTCGTGTATGGCGTCTGACTAAAACTCGCACAGGCTAGCTTTAGGGAAAACTAGTGCCTCTCCACTGGCGAGTAGGCCAGTAAAGAGGTTCAATCGTTGCCGTTGTTAAGTATCTTTCGCCATGCAGAGTTCGAAGTTTAACTGATATTTGGAGTGAAGAGAACAGGGCGAGATAACTAAAAAATGGCTCTTATTTCGCAAGGCCAAGCCCCCCTGCGTCTTCTCCGTCGTTGCATTAAACGAGAACAGCACTTTTGTTCGATTTCTCTGTCAAGATTGTACGTTTACAACAATGCTGTGACCTTAATTTTTCGCCCGCAAAGGAGCAATGCGAACAGTTCAAAGTTTATCACTTACCAAAACGGAGGGCGCACGACAGAACGAAAACAGAAGGAAGATTAGATCAGCAATCACTCCTGAAGAGATACATTGTTTTGTGTAACGTTGCTTTAATCATCCTTGCTTGATTACTGAACTGTAGGAATGATGAAAATACAAATTATTGCAATGCAAAGAAAAGCAAAACGAAACAAAAATGTAAGGCAAGAAACCAAAGCTTCGTTGCTAACCAGAGAGCTACTCACCATTTCTAACGCTCCACTTAAGCCGCTCTCCTCTCCGTGCAAGGAATACGCCTCCAAACCTCGTCAAGACCATTTAACGAACGCGCCCCCTGCACTGCCAAAGAGCAAAACAGCGTTATCAATAAAAAATCTGTATCATATTAGCATCCTATTGGTTAGCAGAAGGCACAGCAGTCAAGTCACGTAATTGGCACGAGCTATTTTTTGAGAATAAGCGTCACTCCGGAAAGTTGAAAGGATTACCGCGGGTGAAACCTCCCAGAGTTAATTCATCATAGGGTGGAAAGTAATGCATTTTCAAACCCCAGGCAGAAAAACGCATTTTCCCTTTATTTCCAACTCTGAACCCCTCCACCACTTTCGTTATTTCCCGGTTTCTACTTGCGCATAATTTGGGATATACATCAAATTGGAAGTGTTTGCTGTTTACAACTGATCTGCTGTCATAATATCGTGCATCACTTCCCGCGGCTTCTAACGAAGGCGCCTTCCTGTCTAGCAGTGTCGTAACAGTTCATTAGTCGACGCGGCTTATTCTTGAACCCTTAAGGAGAACTCACAAGAAGTGCGGGCTGTTAAAAAGAACTGTCACAAATGTTCATTTTGGTTAAGGCGGGAGCGTTTCCGGCCGAAACGTCATAAGGCAGGTTAAAAAACAGGGTTCGAAATTCCTTTTCAACCCCCGGATTTTTTACTTCTAATCCGTTCCAATGCATCAATAGGGAGCTTAAGCAACCACGACGGCAACGCCAAGGAAAACATCACTTTAAAAATGACTTCCAAATATTTCAAACTTTCAACTCGTTCAATCTGTCTAATATAGCCGAACAATCCAGGAGCTGACTCTGTAAGGACGGTGTTACAGTTCAGGTAGAAAAAAGAAAATTTACTGACGTGTGTTCACGTTCTACATAAAACTTTGAATTTCGTCTTTTCACGTTGTTGTTTTGCAGAGGACGGCAAAAAAATGTACCAAACTCTGTATCACACGTGCAGAGTCTTTGTTTTGCTAATTAAACCTTTTGTTTTGTGACGTTCTCTTCAGCCGTCGCCGTCGTGTTTGCTTAAGTTCCCTATTGACTTGAGGGGGGCGCCCTTAGGGGTGGGGTTACTTAAAAATTAAGTCCAATAAAACGGTTGAGTAAAAAATTTGCCCTGCATATCTGGCGGGATTGTTCTCGCAAAATTTGAGCGGCGGAGGCGAGCAGGGAATAGGGTGAGGAAGACAACACCTTCAGCTACTCAGGCTATAAAAAAATTGAAACAGAGAGTTACTGAGTAAGAAAGAGAGGGAGAGAAAGAGAGAGAGACGGGGGAAAGGGAGAAGGGGAAAAACGTCTTCTCTGTTGTGCTGATCAGCTGTTGCTGACTGTAATCAGTTCGCGGCTTGGGACTCTTCCATGCCTGAGAAAAAAAACAAAATAAATATAATATATCAGTAGAACCCTGTTTCTCTATGTTGATTTGTTAAATAGCTCAGTCCTCCACAGAGGCTAAGAAGCCTACCAGAATCTAACGGAACCTTAACCGTTCAATTATTTTAGCGTTGTACCACTAACCAAAAAGCCTACTTGTTAGCCCTTATGCACCTAGCTGACTGTTCTCGCTACTGATCTTACTAAACAAAAAGGTTTTGGCAGGCACAACTGAGCACTTGTTTCACTGAGCGGAAAGAGTTAGCGAGCTGCGGAACTGGTTAGCTTCAAAACGCGGCTTGTTTTTGGCTCTAGAAAAGAAATCTTTCACTGTTTAGCGCTCCAAAAGGCCCGCTTGTTCAGAGAAACGTCAGCTTCAAACCGTTTTGGGCCTGTCTCTGGTGCCAGGCACGCACAAGAGCTTGTTTGACTGAGCTGCAGAACAGAGTTTTTTGTCTCGCTGAATAAGGTGCCTTTTTACCGCGGCAAAATAAAGGCCCGCTTGTGTTAGTTCAGTCGAGAAACAAAACGTCAGCTTAAACGCGTTGCGCGTTGGCAGCCACAACTGAGCACTTGTTTCACTGAGCGGAAAGAGTTAGCGAGCTGCGGAACTGGTTAGCTTCAAAACGCGGCTTGTTTTTGGCTCTAGAAAAGAAATCTTTCACTGTTTAGCGCTCCAAAAGGCCCGCTTGTTCAGAGAAACGTCAGCTTCAAACCGTTTTGGGCCTGTCTCTGGTGCCAGGCACGCACAAGAGCTTGTTTGACTGAGCTGCAGAACAGAGTTTTTTGTCTCGCTGAATAAGGTGCCTTTTTACCGCGGCAAAATAAAGGCCCGCTTGTGTTAGTTCAGTCGAGAAACAAAACGTCAGCTTAAACGCGTTGCGCGTTGGCAGCCACAACTGAGCACTTGTTTCACTGAGCGGAAAGAGTTAGCGAGCTGCGGAACTGGTTAGCTTCAAAACGCGGCTTGTTTTTGGCTCTAGAAAAGAAATCTTTCACTGTTTAGCGCTCCAAAAGGCCCGCTTGTTCAGAGAAACGTCAGCTTCAAACCGTTTTGGGCCTGTCTCTGGTGCCAGGCACGCACAAGAGCTTGTTTGACTGAGCTGCAGAACAGAGTTTTTTGTCTCGCTGAATAAGGTGCCTTTTTACCGCGGCAAAATAAAGGCCCGCTTGTGTTAGTTCAGTCGAGAAACAAAACGTCAGCTTAAACGCGTTGCGCGTTGGCAGGCACAACTGAGCACTTGTTTCACTGAGCGGAAAGAGTTAGCGAGCTGCGGAACTGGTTAGCTTCAAAACGCGGCTTGTTTTTGGCTCTAGAAAAGAAATCTTTCACTGTTTAGCGCTCCAAAAGGCCCGCTTGTTCAGAGAAACGTCAGCTTCAAACCGTTTTGGGCCTGTCTCTGGTGCCAGGCACGCACAAGAGCTTGTTTGACTGAGCTGCAGAACAGAGTTTTTTGTCTCGCTGAATAAGGTGCCTTTTTACCGCGGCAAAATAAAGGCCCGCTTGTGTTAGTTCAGTCGAGAAACAAAACGTCAGCTTAAACGCGTTGCGCGTTGGCAGCCACAACTGAGCACTTGTTTCACTGAGCGGAAAGAGTTAGCGAGCTGCGGAACTGGTTAGCTTCAAAACGCGGCTTGTTTTTGGCTCTAGAAAAGAAATCTTTCACTGTTTAGCGCTCCAAAAGGCCCGCTTGTTCAGAGAAACGTCAGCTTCAAACCGTTTTGGGCCTGTCTCTGGTGCCAGGCACGCACAAGAGCTTGTTTGACTGAGCTGCAGAACAGAGTTTTTTGTCTCGCTGAATAAGGTGCCTTTTTACCGCGGCAAAATAAAGGCCCGCTTGTGTTAGTTCAGTCGAGAAACAAAACGTCAGCTTAAACGCGTTGCGCGTTGGCAGCCACAACTGAGCACTTGTTTCACTGAGCGGAAAGAGTTAGCGAGCTGCGGAACTGGTTAGCTTCAAAACGCGGCTTGTTTTTGGCTCTAGAAAAGAAATCTTTCACTGTTTAGCGCTCCAAAAGGCCCGCTTGTTCAGAGAAACGTCAGCTTCAAACCGTTTTGGGCCTGTCTCTGGTGCCAGGCACGCACAAGAGCTTGTTTGACTGAGCTGCAGAACAGAGTTTTTTGTCTCGCTGAATAAGGTGCCTTTTTACCGCGGCAAAATAAAGGCCCGCTTGTGTTAGTTCAGTCGAGAAACAAAACGTCAGCTTAAACGCGTTGCGCGTTGGCAGGCACAACTGAGCACTTGTTTCACTGAGCGGAAAGAGTTAGCGAGCTGCGGAACTGGTTAGCTTCAAAACGCGGCTTGTTTTTGGCTCTAGAAAAGAAATCTTTCACTGTTTAGCGCTCCAAAAGGCCCGCTTGTTCAGAGAAACGTCAGCTTCAAACCGTTTTGGGCCTGTCTCTGGTGCCAGGCACGCACAAGAGCTTGTTTGACTGAGCTGCAGAACAGAGTTTTTTGTCTCGCTGAATAAGGTGCCTTTTTACCGCGGCAAAATAAAGGCCCGCTTGTGTTAGTTCAGTCGAGAAACAAAACGTCAGCTTAAACGCGTTGCGCGTTGGCAGCCACAACTGAGCACTTGTTTCACTGAGCGGAAAGAGTTAGCGAGCTGCGGAACTGGTTAGCTTCAAAACGCGGCTTGTTTTTGGCTCTAGAAAAGAAATCTTTCACTGTTTAGCGCTCCAAAAGGCCCGCTTGTTCAGAGAAACGTCAGCTTCAAACCGTTTTGGGCCTGTCTCTGGTGCCAGGCACGCACAAGAGCTTGTTTGACTGAGCTGCAGAACAGAGTTTTTTGTCTCGCTGAATAAGGTGCCTTTTTACCGCGGCAAAATAAAGGCCCGCTTGTGTTAGTTCAGTCGAGAAACAAAACGTCAGCTTAAACGCGTTGCGCGTTGGCAGCCACAACTGAGCACTTGTTTCACTGAGCGGAAAGAGTTAGCGAGCTGCGGAACTGGTTAGCTTCAAAACGCGGCTTGTTTTTGGCTCTAGAAAAGAAATCTTTCACTGTTTAGCGCTCCAAAAGGCCCGCTTGTTCAGAGAAACGTCAGCTTCAAACCGTTTTGGGCCTGTCTCTGGTGCCAGGCACGCACAAGAGCTTGTTTGACTGAGCTGCAGAACAGAGTTTTTTGTCTCGCTGAATAAGGTGCCTTTTTACCGCGGCAAAATAAAGGCCCGCTTGTGTTAGTTCAGTCGAGAAACAAAACGTCAGCTTAAACGCGTTGCGCGTTGGCAGGCACAACTGAGCACTTGTTTCACTGAGCGGAAAGAGTTAGCGAGCTGCGGAACTGGTTAGCTTCAAAACGCGGCTTGTTTTTGGCTCTAGAAAAGAAATCTTTCACTGTTTAGCGCTCCAAAAGGCCCGCTTGTTCAGAGAAACGTCAGCTTCAAACCGTTTTGGGCCTGTCTCTGGTGCCAGGCACGCACAAGAGCTTGTTTGACTGAGCTGCAGAACAGAGTTTTTTGTCTCGCTGAATAAGGTGCCTTTTTACCGCGGCAAAATAAAGGCCCGCTTGTGTTAGTTCAGTCGAGAAACAAAACGTCAGCTTAAACGCGTTGCGCGTTGGCAGCCACAACTGAGCACTTGTTTCACTGAGCGGAAAGAGTTAGCGAGCTGCGGAACTGGTTAGCTTCAAAACGCGGCTTGTTTTTGGCTCTAGAAAAGAAATCTTTCACTGTTTAGCGCTCCAAAAGGCCCGCTTGTTCAGAGAAACGTCAGCTTCAAACCGTTTTGGGCCTGTCTCTGGTGCCAGGCACGCACAAGAGCTTGTTTGACTGAGCTGCAGAACAGAGTTTTTTGTCTCGCTGAATAAGGTGCCTTTTTACCGCGGCAAAATAAAGGCCCGCTTGTGTTAGTTCAGTCGAGAAACAAAACGTCAGCTTAAACGCGTTGCGCGTTGGCAGCCACAACTGAGCACTTGTTTCACTGAGCGGAAAGAGTTAGCGAGCTGCGGAACTGGTTAGCTTCAAAACGCGGCTTGTTTTTGGCTCTAGAAAAGAAATCTTTCACTGTTTAGCGCTCCAAAAGGCCCGCTTGTTCAGAGAAACGTCAGCTTCAAACCGTTTTGGGCCTGTCTCTGGTGCCAGGCACGCACAAGAGCTTGTTTGACTGAGCTGCAGAACAGAGTTTTTTGTCTCGCTGAATAAGGTGCCTTTTTACCGCGGCAAAATAAAGGCCCGCTTGTGTTAGTTCAGTCGAGAAACAAAACGTCAGCTTAAACGCGTTGCGCGTTGGCAGCCACAACTGAGCACTTGTTTCACTGAGCGGAAAGAGTTAGCGAGCTGCGGAACTGGTTAGCTTCAAAACGCGGCTTGTTTTTGGCTCTAGAAAAGAAATCTTTCACTGTTTAGCGCTCCAAAAGGCCCGCTTGTTCAGAGAAACGTCAGCTTCAAACCGTTTTGGGCCTGTCTCTGGTGCCAGGCACGCACAAGAGCTTGTTTGACTGAGCTGCAGAACAGAGTTTTTTGTCTCGCTGAATAAGGTGCCTTTTTACCGCGGCAAAATAAAGGCCCGCTTGTGTTAGTTCAGTCGAGAAACAAAACGTCAGCTTAAACGCGTTGCGCGTTGGCAGCCACAACTGAGCACTTGTTTCACTGAGCGGAAAGAGTTAGCGAGCTGCGGAACTGGTTAGCTTCAAAACGCGGCTTGTTTTTGGCTCTAGAAAAGAAATCTTTCACTGTTTAGCGCTCCAAAAGGCCCGCTTGTTCAGAGAAACGTCAGCTTCAAACCGTTTTGGGCCTGTCTCTGGTGCCAGGCACGCACAAGAGCTTGTTTGACTGAGCTGCAGAACAGAGTTTTTTGTCTCGCTGAATAAGGTGCCTTTTTACCGCGGCAAAATAAAGGCCCGCTTGTGTTAGTTCAGTCGAGAAACAAAACGTCAGCTTAAACGCGTTGCGCGTTGGCAGGCACAACTGAGCACTTGTTTCACTGAGCGGAAAGAGTTAGCGAGCTGCGGAACTGGTTAGCTTCAAAACGCGGCTTGTTTTTGGCTCTAGAAAAGAAATCTTTCACTGTTTAGCGCTCCAAAAGGCCCGCTTGTTCAGAGAAACGTCAGCTTCAAACCGTTTTGGGCCTGTCTCTGGTGCCAGGCACGCACAAGAGCTTGTTTGACTGAGCTGCAGAACAGAGTTTTTTGTCTCGCTGAATAAGGTGCCTTTTTACCGCGGCAAAATAAAGGCCCGCTTGTGTTAGTTCAGTCGAGAAACAAAACGTCAGCTTAAACGCGTTGCGCGTTGGCAGGCACAACTGAGCACTTGTTTCACTGAGCGGAAAGAGTTAGCGAGCTGCGGAACTGGTTAGCTTCAAAACGCGGCTTGTTTTTGGCTCTAGAAAAGAAATCTTTCACTGTTTAGCGCTCCAAAAGGCCCGCTTGTTCAGAGAAACGTCAGCTTCAAACCGTTTTGGGCCTGTCTCTGGTGCCAGGCACGCACAAGAGCTTGTTTGACTGAGCTGCAGAACAGAGTTTTTTGTCTCGCTGAATAAGGTGCCTTTTTACCGCGGCAAAATAAAGGCCCGCTTGTGTTAGTTCAGTCGAGAAACAAAACGTCAGCTTAAACGCGTTGCGCGTTGGCAGCCACAACTGAGCACTTGTTTCACTGAGCGGAAAGAGTTAGCGAGCTGCGGAACTGGTTAGCTTCAAAACGCGGCTTGTTTTTGGCTCTAGAAAAGAAATCTTTCACTGTTTAGCGCTCCAAAAGGCCCGCTTGTTCAGAGAAACGTCAGCTTCAAACCGTTTTGGGCCTGTCTCTGGTGCCAGGCACGCACAAGAGCTTGTTTGACTGAGCTGCAGAACAGAGTTTTTTGTCTCGCTGAATAAGGTGCCTTTTTACCGCGGCAAAATAAAGGCCCGCTTGTGTTAGTTCAGTCGAGAAACAAAACGTCAGCTTAAACGCGTTGCGCGTTGGCAGCCACAACTGAGCACTTGTTTCACTGAGCGGAAAGAGTTAGCGAGCTGCGGAACTGGTTAGCTTCAAAACGCGGCTTGTTTTTGGCTCTAGAAAAGAAATCTTTCACTGTTTAGCGCTCCAAAAGGCCCGCTTGTTCAGAGAAACGTCAGCTTCAAACCGTTTTGGGCCTGTCTCTGGTGCCAGGCACGCACAAGAGCTTGTTTGACTGAGCTGCAGAACAGAGTTTTTTGTCTCGCTGAATAAGGTGCCTTTTTACCGCGGCAAAATAAAGGCCCGCTTGTGTTAGTTCAGTCGAGAAACAAAACGTCAGCTTAAACGCGTTGCGCGTTGGCAGCCACAACTGAGCACTTGTTTCACTGAGCGGAAAGAGTTAGCGAGCTGCGGAACTGGTTAGCTTCAAAACGCGGCTTGTTTTTGGCTCTAGAAAAGAAATCTTTCACTGTTTAGCGCTCCAAAAGGCCCGCTTGTTCAGAGAAACGTCAGCTTCAAACCGTTTTGGGCCTGTCTCTGGTGCCAGGCACGCACAAGAGCTTGTTTGACTGAGCTGCAGAACAGAGTTTTTTGTCTCGCTGAATAAGGTGCCTTTTTACCGCGGCAAAATAAAGGCCCGCTTGTGTTAGTTCAGTCGAGAAACAAAACGTCAGCTTAAACGCGTTGCGCGTTGGCAGCCACAACTGAGCACTTGTTTCACTGAGCGGAAAGAGTTAGCGAGCTGCGGAACTGGTTAGCTTCAAAACGCGGCTTGTTTTTGGCTCTAGAAAAGAAATCTTTCACTGTTTAGCGCTCCAAAAGGCCCGCTTGTTCAGAGAAACGTCAGCTTCAAACCGTTTTGGGCCTGTCTCTGGTGCCAGGCACGCACAAGAGCTTGTTTGACTGAGCTGCAGAACAGAGTTTTTTGTCTCGCTGAATAAGGTGCCTTTTTACCGCGGCAAAATAAAGGCCCGCTTGTGTTAGTTCAGTCGAGAAACAAAACGTCAGCTTAAACGCGTTGCGCGTTGGCAGCCACAACTGAGCACTTGTTTCACTGAGCGGAAAGAGTTAGCGAGCTGCGGAACTGGTTAGCTTCAAAACGCGGCTTGTTTTTGGCTCTAGAAAAGAAATCTTTCACTGTTTAGCGCTCCAAAAGGCCCGCTTGTTCAGAGAAACGTCAGCTTCAAACCGTTTTGGGCCTGTCTCTGGTGCCAGGCACGCACAAGAGCTTGTTTGACTGAGCTGCAGAACAGAGTTTTTTGTCTCGCTGAATAAGGTGCCTTTTTACCGCGGCAAAATAAAGGCCCGCTTGTGTTAGTTCAGTCGAGAAACAAAACGTCAGCTTAAACGCGTTGCGCGTTGGCAGGCACAACTGAGCACTTGTTTCACTGAGCGGAAAGAGTTAGCGAGCTGCGGAACTGGTTAGCTTCAAAACGCGGCTTGTTTTTGGCTCTAGAAAAGAAATCTTTCACTGTTTAGCGCTCCAAAAGGCCCGCTTGTTCAGAGAAACGTCAGCTTCAAACCGTTTTGGGCCTGTCTCTGGTGCCAGGCACGCACAAGAGCTTGTTTGACTGAGCTGCAGAACAGAGTTTTTTGTCTCGCTGAATAAGGTGCCTTTTTACCGCGGCAAAATAAAGGCCCGCTTGTGTTAGTTCAGTCGAGAAACAAAACGTCAGCTTAAACGCGTTGCGCGTTGGCAGGCACAACTGAGCACTTGTTTCACTGAGCGGAAAGAGTTAGCGAGCTGCGGAACTGGTTAGCTTCAAAACGCGGCTTGTTTTTGGCTCTAGAAAAGAAATCTTTCACTGTTTAGCGCTCCAAAAGGCCCGCTTGTTCAGAGAAACGTCAGCTTCAAACCGTTTTGGGCCTGTCTCTGGTGCCAGGCACGCACAAGAGCTTGTTTGACTGAGCTGCAGAACAGAGTTTTTTGTCTCGCTGAATAAGGTGCCTTTTTACCGCGGCAAAATAAAGGCCCGCTTGTGTTAGTTCAGTCGAGAAACAAAACGTCAGCTTAAACGCGTTGCGCGTTGGCAGCCACAACTGAGCACTTGTTTCACTGAGCGGAAAGAGTTAGCGAGCTGCGGAACTGGTTAGCTTCAAAACGCGGCTTGTTTTTGGCTCTAGAAAAGAAATCTTTCACTGTTTAGCGCTCCAAAAGGCCCGCTTGTTCAGAGAAACGTCAGCTTCAAACCGTTTTGGGCCTGTCTCTGGTGCCAGGCACGCACAAGAGCTTGTTTGACTGAGCTGCAGAACAGAGTTTTTTGTCTCGCTGAATAAGGTGCCTTTTTACCGCGGCAAAATAAAGGCCCGCTTGTGTTAGTTCAGTCGAGAAACAAAACGTCAGCTTAAACGCGTTGCGCGTTGGCAGCCACAACTGAGCACTTGTTTCACTGAGCGGAAAGAGTTAGCGAGCTGCGGAACTGGTTAGCTTCAAAACGCGGCTTGTTTTTGGCTCTAGAAAAGAAATCTTTCACTGTTTAGCGCTCCAAAAGGCCCGCTTGTTCAGAGAAACGTCAGCTTCAAACCGTTTTGGGCCTGTCTCTGGTGCCAGGCACGCACAAGAGCTTGTTTGACTGAGCTGCAGAACAGAGTTTTTTGTCTCGCTGAATAAGGTGCCTTTTTACCGCGGCAAAATAAAGGCCCGCTTGTGTTAGTTCAGTCGAGAAACAAAACGTCAGCTTAAACGCGTTGCGCGTTGGCAGCCACAACTGAGCACTTGTTTCACTGAGCGGAAAGAGTTAGCGAGCTGCGGAACTGGTTAGCTTCAAAACGCGGCTTGTTTTTGGCTCTAGAAAAGAAATCTTTCACTGTTTAGCGCTCCAAAAGGCCCGCTTGTTCAGAGAAACGTCAGCTTCAAACCGTTTTGGGCCTGTCTCTGGTGCCAGGCACGCACAAGAGCTTGTTTGACTGAGCTGCAGAACAGAGTTTTTTGTCTCGCTGAATAAGGTGCCTTTTTACCGCGGCAAAATAAAGGCCCGCTTGTGTTAGTTCAGTCGAGAAACAAAACGTCAGCTTAAACGCGTTGCGCGTTGGCAGGCACAACTGAGCACTTGTTTCACTGAGCGGAAAGAGTTAGCGAGCTGCGGAACTGGTTAGCTTCAAAACGCGGCTTGTTTTTGGCTCTAGAAAAGAAATCTTTCACTGTTTAGCGCTCCAAAAGGCCCGCTTGTTCAGAGAAACGTCAGCTTCAAACCGTTTTGGGCCTGTCTCTGGTGCCAGGCACGCACAAGAGCTTGTTTGACTGAGCTGCAGAACAGAGTTTTTTGTCTCGCTGAATAAGGTGCCTTTTTACCGCGGCAAAATAAAGGCCCGCTTGTGTTAGTTCAGTCGAGAAACAAAACGTCAGCTTAAACGCGTTGCGCGTTGGCAGGCACAACTGAGCACTTGTTTCACTGAGCGGAAAGAGTTAGCGAGCTGCGGAACTGGTTAGCTTCAAAACGCGGCTTGTTTTTGGCTCTAGAAAAGAAATCTTTCACTGTTTAGCGCTCCAAAAGGCCCGCTTGTTCAGAGAAACGTCAGCTTCAAACCGTTTTGGGCCTGTCTCTGGTGCCAGGCACGCACAAGAGCTTGTTTGACTGAGCTGCAGAACAGAGTTTTTTGTCTCGCTGAATAAGGTGCCTTTTTACCGCGGCAAAATAAAGGCCCGCTTGTGTTAGTTCAGTCGAGAAACAAAACGTCAGCTTAAACGCGTTGCGCGTTGGCAGCCACAACTGAGCACTTGTTTCACTGAGCGGAAAGAGTTAGCGAGCTGCGGAACTGGTTAGCTTCAAAACGCGGCTTGTTTTTGGCTCTAGAAAAGAAATCTTTCACTGTTTAGCGCTCCAAAAGGCCCGCTTGTTCAGAGAAACGTCAGCTTCAAACCGTTTTGGGCCTGTCTCTGGTGCCAGGCACGCACAAGAGCTTGTTTGACTGAGCTGCAGAACAGAGTTTTTTGTCTCGCTGAATAAGGTGCCTTTTTACCGCGGCAAAATAAAGGCCCGCTTGTGTTAGTTCAGTCGAGAAACAAAACGTCAGCTTAAACGCGTTGCGCGTTGGCAGCCACAACTGAGCACTTGTTTCACTGAGCGGAAAGAGTTAGCGAGCTGCGGAACTGGTTAGCTTCAAAACGCGGCTTGTTTTTGGCTCTAGAAAAGAAATCTTTCACTGTTTAGCGCTCCAAAAGGCCCGCTTGTTCAGAGAAACGTCAGCTTCAAACCGTTTTGGGCCTGTCTCTGGTGCCAGGCACGCACAAGAGCTTGTTTGACTGAGCTGCAGAACAGAGTTTTTTGTCTCGCTGAATAAGGTGCCTTTTTACCGCGGCAAAATAAAGGCCCGCTTGTGTTAGTTCAGTCGAGAAACAAAACGTCAGCTTAAACGCGTTGCGCGTTGGCAGCCACAACTGAGCACTTGTTTCACTGAGCGGAAAGAGTTAGCGAGCTGCGGAACTGGTTAGCTTCAAAACGCGGCTTGTTTTTGGCTCTAGAAAAGAAATCTTTCACTGTTTAGCGCTCCAAAAGGCCCGCTTGTTCAGAGAAACGTCAGCTTCAAACCGTTTTGGGCCTGTCTCTGGTGCCAGGCACGCACAAGAGCTTGTTTGACTGAGCTGCAGAACAGAGTTTTTTGTCTCGCTGAATAAGGTGCCTTTTTACCGCGGCAAAATAAAGGCCCGCTTGTGTTAGTTCAGTCGAGAAACAAAACGTCAGCTTAAACGCGTTGCGCGTTGGCAGCCACAACTGAGCACTTGTTTCACTGAGCGGAAAGAGTTAGCGAGCTGCGGAACTGGTTAGCTTCAAAACGCGGCTTGTTTTTGGCTCTAGAAAAGAAATCTTTCACTGTTTAGCGCTCCAAAAGGCCCGCTTGTTCAGAGAAACGTCAGCTTCAAACCGTTTTGGGCCTGTCTCTGGTGCCAGGCACGCACAAGAGCTTGTTTGACTGAGCTGCAGAACAGAGTTTTTTGTCTCGCTGAATAAGGTGCCTTTTTACCGCGGCAAAATAAAGGCCCGCTTGTGTTAGTTCAGTCGAGAAACAAAACGTCAGCTTAAACGCGTTGCGCGTTGGCAGCCACAACTGAGCACTTGTTTCACTGAGCGGAAAGAGTTAGCGAGCTGCGGAACTGGTTAGCTTCAAAACGCGGCTTGTTTTTGGCTCTAGAAAAGAAATCTTTCACTGTTTAGCGCTCCAAAAGGCCCGCTTGTTCAGAGAAACGTCAGCTTCAAACCGTTTTGGGCCTGTCTCTGGTGCCAGGCACGCACAAGAGCTTGTTTGACTGAGCTGCAGAACAGAGTTTTTTGTCTCGCTGAATAAGGTGCCTTTTTACCGCGGCAAAATAAAGGCCCGCTTGTGTTAGTTCAGTCGAGAAACAAAACGTCAGCTTAAACGCGTTGCGCGTTGGCAGCCACAACTGAGCACTTGTTTCACTGAGCGGAAAGAGTTAGCGAGCTGCGGAACTGGTTAGCTTCAAAACGCGGCTTGTTTTTGGCTCTAGAAAAGAAATCTTTCACTGTTTAGCGCTCCAAAAGGCCCGCTTGTTCAGAGAAACGTCAGCTTCA
>CAXHKT010000398.1:0-149168 GCA_964017195.1 Siderastrea radians
ATCTGTCTGCGCAAGGCTGCGCACTGGCCCAATAATAATGCAAATCCCTCGGGGCTATCAGAAAAAACAGTTTATTGTGTAGAAAGTCTGCGATTTTGTCGATAAGGTGGAAAAAACCCCCATTTTGGGGCCTTCCCTCAGGCCCCAAAAAGCTCAAAAAGCTAACTGGCGCTCTCGGCTGCATGCACAAAGCTCCCAAATGCATTCAATCCCTTTGGGACCATCCGAAAAAAATTCCTTTTGTGCAAAAGTACAAAGAAAGCGCGATATGTGCGATCCTTAGGGAAAAAACCCCATTTTGGGGCATTCCCAGAGGCTCAAAAAGGTGTTCTTATCTGCGCAATCTGTCTGCGCAAGGCTGCGCACTGGCCCAATAATAATGCAAATCCCTCGGGGCTATCAGAAAAAACAGTTTATTGTGTAGAAAGTCTGCGATTTTGTCGATAAGGTGGAAAAAACCCCCATTTTGGGGCCTTCCCTCAGGCCCCAAAAAGCTCAAAAAGCTAACTGGCGCTCTCGGCTGCATGCACAAAGCTCCCAAATGCATTCAATCCCTTTGGGACCATCCGAAAAAAAATTCCTTTTGTGCAAAAGTACAAAGAAAGCGCGATATGCGCGATCCTTAGGGAAAAAACCCCATTTTGGGGCATTCCCAGAGGCTCAAAAAGGTGTTCTTATCTGCGCAATCTGTCTGCGCAAGGCTGCGCACTGGCCCAATAATAATGCAAATCCCTCGGGGCTATCAGAAAAAACAGTTTATTGTGTAGAAAGTCTGCGATTTTGTCGATAAGGTGGAAAAAACCCCCATTTTGGGGCCTTCCCTCAGGCCCCAAAAAGCTCAAAAAGCTAACTGGCGCTCTCGGCTGCATGCACAAAGCTCCCAAATGCATTCAATCCCTTTGGGACCATCCGAAAAAAAATTCCTTTTGTGCAAAAGTACAAAGAAAGCGCGATATGTGCGATCCTTAGGGAAAAAACCCCATTTTGGGGCATTCCCAGAGGCTCAAAAAGGTGTTCTTATCTGCGCAATCTGTCTGCGCAAGGCTGCGCACTGGCCCAATAATAATGCAAATCCCTCGGGGCTATCAGAAAAAACAGTTTATTGTGTAGAAAGTCTGCGATTTTGTCGATAAGGTGGAAAAAACCCCCATTTTGGGGCCTTCCCTCAGGCCCCAAAAAGCTCAAAAAGCTAACTGGCGCTCTCGGCTGCATGCACAAAGCTCCCAAATGCATTCAATCCCTTTGGGACCATCCGAAAAAAATTCCTTTTGTGCAAAAGTACAAAGAAAGCGCGATATGTGCGATCCTTAGGGAAAAAACCCCATTTTGGGGCATTCCCAGAGGCTCAAAAAGGTGTTCTTATCTGCGCAATCTGTCTGCGCAAGGCTGCGCACTGGCCCAATAATAATGCAAATCCCTCGGGGCTATCAGAAAAAACAGTTTATTGTGTAGAAAGTCTGCGATTTTGTCGATAAGGTGGAAAAAACCCCCATTTTGGGGCCTTCCCTCAGGCCCCAAAAAGCTCAAAAAGCTAACTGGCGCTCTCGGCTGCATGCACAAAGCTCCCAAATGCATTCAATCCCTTTGGGACCATCCGAAAAAAATTCCTTTTGTGCAAAAGTACAAAGAAAGCGCGATATGTGCGATCCTTAGGGAAAAAACCCCATTTTGGGGCATTCCCAGAGGCTCAAAAAGGTGTTCTTATCTGCGCAATCTGTCTGCGCAAGGCTGCGCACTGGCCCAATAATAATGCAAATCCCTCGGGGCTATCAGAAAAAACAGTTTATTGTGTAGAAAGTCTGCGATTTTGTCGATAAGGTGGAAAAAACCCCCATTTTGGGGCCTTCCCTCAGGCCCCAAAAAGCTCAAAAAGCTAACTGGCGCTCTCGGCTGCATGCACAAAGCTCCCAAATGCATTCAATCCCTTTGGGACCATCCGAAAAAAATTCCTTTTGTGCAAAAGTACAAAGAAAGCGCGATATGTGCGATCCTTAGGGAAAAAACCCCATTTTGGGGCATTCCCAGAGGCTCAAAAAGGTGTTCTTATCTGCGCAATCTGTCTGCGCAAGGCTGCGCACTGGCCCAATAATAATGCAAATCCCTCGGGGCTATCAGAAAAAACAGTTTATTGTGTAGAAAGTCTGCGATTTTGTCGATAAGGTGGAAAAAACCCCCATTTTGGGGCCTTCCCTCAGGCCCCAAAAAGCTCAAAAAGCTAACTGGCGCTCTCGGCTGCATGCACAAAGCTCCCAAATGCATTCAATCCCTTTGGGACCATCCGAAAAAAATTCCTTTTGTGCAAAAGTACAAAGAAAGCGCGATATGTGCGATCCTTAGGGAAAAAACCCCATTTTGGGGCATTCCCAGAGGCTCAAAAAGGTGTTCTTATCTGCGCAATCTGTCTGCGCAAGGCTGCGCACTGGCCCAATAATAATGCAAATCCCTCGGGGCTATCAGAAAAAACAGTTTATTGTGTAGAAAGTCTGCGATTTTGTCGATAAGGTGGAAAAAACCCCCATTTTGGGGCCTTCCCTCAGGCCCCAAAAAGCTCAAAAAGCTAACTGGCGCTCTCGGCTGCATGCACAAAGCTCCCAAATGCATTCAATCCCTTTGGGACCATCCGAAAAAAATTCCTTTTGTGCAAAAGTACAAAGAAAGCGCGATATGTGCGATCCTTAGGGAAAAAACCCCATTTTGGGGCATTCCCAGAGGCTCAAAAAGGTGTTCTTATCTGCGCAATCTGTCTGCGCAAGGCTGCGCACTGGCCCAATAATAATGCAAATCCCTCGGGGCTATCAGAAAAAACAGTTTATTGTGTAGAAAGTCTGCGATTTTGTCGATAAGGTGGAAAAAACCCCCATTTTGGGGCCTTCCCTCAGGCCCCAAAAAGCTCAAAAAGCTAACTGGCGCTCTCGGCTGCATGCACAAAGCTCCCAAATGCATTCAATCCCTTTGGGACCATCCGAAAAAAATTCCTTTTGTGCAAAAGTACAAAGAAAGCGCGATATGTGCGATCCTTAGGGAAAAAACCCCATTTTGGGGCATTCCCAGAGGCTCAAAAAGGTGTTCTTATCTGCGCAATCTGTCTGCGCAAGGCTGCGCACTGGCCCAATAATAATGCAAATCCCTCGGGGCTATCAGAAAAAACAGTTTATTGTGTAGAAAGTCTGCGATTTTGTCGATAAGGTGGAAAAAACCCCCATTTTGGGGCCTTCCCTCAGGCCCCAAAAAGCTCAAAAAGCTAACTGGCGCTCTCGGCTGCATGCACAAAGCTCCCAAATGCATTCAATCCCTTTGGGACCATCCGAAAAAAATTCCTTTTGTGCAAAAGTACAAAGAAAGCGCGATATGTGCGATCCTTAGGGAAAAAACCCCATTTTGGGGCATTCCCAGAGGCTCAAAAAGGTGTTCTTATCTGCGCAATCTGTCTGCGCAAGGCTGCGCACTGGCCCAATAATAATGCAAATCCCTCGGGGCTATCAGAAAAAACAGTTTATTGTGTAGAAAGTCTGCGATTTTGTCGATAAGGTGGAAAAAACCCCCATTTTGGGGCCTTCCCTCAGGCCCCAAAAAGCTCAAAAAGCTAACTGGCGCTCTCGGCTGCATGCACAAAGCTCCCAAATGCATTCAATCCCTTTGGGACCATCCGAAAAAAATTCCTTTTGTGCAAAAGTACAAAGAAAGCGCGATATGTGCGATCCTTAGGGAAAAAACCCCATTTTGGGGCATTCCCAGAGGCTCAAAAAGGTGTTCTTATCTGCGCAATCTGTCTGCGCAAGGCTGCGCACTGGCCCAATAATAATGCAAATCCCTCGGGGCTATCAGAAAAAACAGTTTATTGTGTAGAAAGTCTGCGATTTTGTCGATAAGGTGGAAAAAACCCCCATTTTGGGGCCTTCCCTCAGGCCCCAAAAAGCTCAAAAAGCTAACTGGCGCTCTCGGCTGCATGCACAAAGCTCCCAAATGCATTCAATCCCTTTGGGACCATCCGAAAAAAATTCCTTTTGTGCAAAAGTACAAAGAAAGCGCGATATGTGCGATCCTTAGGGAAAAAACCCCATTTTGGGGCATTCCCAGAGGCTCAAAAAGGTGTTCTTATCTGCGCAATCTGTCTGCGCAAGGCTGCGCACTGGCCCAATAATAATGCAAATCCCTCGGGGCTATCAGAAAAAACAGTTTATTGTGTAGAAAGTCTGCGATTTTGTCGATAAGGTGGAAAAAACCCCCATTTTGGGGCCTTCCCTCAGGCCCCAAAAAGCTCAAAAAGCTAACTGGCGCTCTCGGCTGCATGCACAAAGCTCCCAAATGCATTCAATCCCTTTGGGACCATCCGAAAAAAATTCCTTTTGTGCAAAAGTACAAAGAAAGCGCGATATGTGCGATCCTTAGGGAAAAAACCCCATTTTGGGGCATTCCCAGAGGCTCAAAAAGGTGTTCTTATCTGCGCAATCTGTCTGCGCAAGGCTGCGCACTGGCCCAATAATAATGCAAATCCCTCGGGGCTATCAGAAAAAACAGTTTATTGTGTAGAAAGTCTGCGATTTTGTCGATAAGGTGGAAAAAACCCCCATTTTGGGGCCTTCCCTCAGGCCCCAAAAAGCTCAAAAAGCTAACTGGCGCTCTCGGCTGCATGCACAAAGCTCCCAAATGCATTCAATCCCTTTGGGACCATCCGAAAAAAATTCCTTTTGTGCAAAAGTACAAAGAAAGCGCGATATGTGCGATCCTTAGGGAAAAAACCCCATTTTGGGGCATTCCCAGAGGCTCAAAAAGGTGTTCTTATCTGCGCAATCTGTCTGCGCAAGGCTGCGCACTGGCCCAATAATAATGCAAATCCCTCGGGGCTATCAGAAAAAACAGTTTATTGTGTAGAAAGTCTGCGATTTTGTCGATAAGGTGGAAAAAACCCCCATTTTGGGGCCTTCCCTCAGGCCCCAAAAAGCTCAAAAAGCTAACTGGCGCTCTCGGCTGCATGCACAAAGCTCCCAAATGCATTCAATCCCTTTGGGACCATCCGAAAAAAATTCCTTTTGTGCAAAAGTACAAAGAAAGCGCGATATGTGCGATCCTTAGGGAAAAAACCCCATTTTGGGGCATTCCCAGAGGCTCAAAAAGGTGTTCTTATCTGCGCAATCTGTCTGCGCAAGGCTGCGCACTGGCCCAATAATAATGCAAATCCCTCGGGGCTATCAGAAAAAACAGTTTATTGTGTAGAAAGTCTGCGATTTTGTCGATAAGGTGGAAAAAACCCCCATTTTGGGGCCTTCCCTCAGGCCCCAAAAAGCTCAAAAAGCTAACTGGCGCTCTCGGCTGCATGCACAAAGCTCCCAAATGCATTCAATCCCTTTGGGACCATCCGAAAAAAATTCCTTTTGTGCAAAAGTACAAAGAAAGCGCGATATGTGCGATCCTTAGGGAAAAAACCCCATTTTGGGGCATTCCCAGAGGCTCAAAAAGGTGTTCTTATCTGCGCAATCTGTCTGCGCAAGGCTGCGCACTGGCCCAATAATAATGCAAATCCCTCGGGGCTATCAGAAAAAACAGTTTATTGTGTAGAAAGTCTGCGATTTTGTCGATAAGGTGGAAAAAAACCCCATTTTGGGGCCTTCCCTCAGGCCCCAAAAAGCTCAAAAAGCTAACTGGCGCTCTCGGCTGCATGCACAAAGCTCCCAAATGCATTCAATCCCTTTGGGACCATCCGAAAAAAATTCCTTTTGTGCAAAAGTACAAAGAAAGCGCGATATGTGCGATCCTTAGGGAAAAAACCCCATTTTGGGGCATTCCCAGAGGCTCAAAAAGGTGTTCTTATCTGCGCAATCTGTCTGCGCAAGGCTGCGCACTGGCCCAATAATAATGCAAATCCCTCGGGGCTATCAGAAAAAACAGTTTATTGTGTAGAAAGTCTGCGATTTTGTCGATAAGGTGGAAAAAACCCCCATTTTGGGGCCTTCCCTCAGGCCCCAAAAAGCTCAAAAAGCTAACTGGCGCTCTCGGCTGCATGCACAAAGCTCCCAAATGCATTCAATCCCTTTGGGACCATCCGAAAAAAATTCCTTTTGTGCAAAAGTACAAAGAAAGCGCGATATGTGCGATCCTTAGGGAAAAAACCCCATTTTGGGGCATTCCCAGAGGCTCAAAAAGGTGTTCTTATCTGCGCAATCTGTCTGCGCAAGGCTGCGCACTGGCCCAATAATAATGCAAATCCCTCGGGGCTATCAGAAAAAAACAGTTTATTGTGTAGAAAGTCTGCGATTTTGTCGATAAGGTGGTAAAAACCCCCGTTTTGGGGCCTTCCCTCAGGCCCCAAAAAGCTCAAAAAGCTAACTGGCGCTCTCGGCTGCATGCACAAAGCTCCCAAATGCATTCAATCCCTTTGGGACCATCCGAAAAAAATTCCTTTTGTGCAAAAGTACAAAGAAAGCGCGATATGTGCGATCCTTAGGGAAAAAACCCCATTTTGGGGCATTCCCAGAGGCTCAAAAAGGTGTTCTTATCTGCGCAATCTGTCTGCGCAAGGCTGCGCACTGGCCCAATAATAATGCAAATCCCTCGGGGCTATCAGAAAAAACAGTTTATTGTGTAGAAAGTCTGCGATTTTGTCGATAAGGTGGAAAAAACCCCCATTTTGGGGCCTTCCCTCAGGCCCCAAAAAGCTCAAAAAGCTAACTGGCGCTCTCGGCTGCATGCACAAAGCTCCCAAATGCATTCAATCCCTTTGGGACCATCCGAAAAAAATTCCTTTTGTGCAAAAGTACAAAGAAAGCGCGATATGTGCGATCCTTAGGGAAAAAACCCCATTTTGGGGCATTCCCAGAGGCTCAAAAAGGTGTTCTTATCTGCGCAATCTGTCTGCGCAAGGCTGCGCACTGGCCCAATAATAATGCAAATCCCTCGGGGCTATCAGAAAAAACAGTTTATTGTGTAGAAAGTCTGCGATTTTGTCGATAAGGTGGAAAAAACCCCCATTTTGGGGCCTTCCCTCAGGCCCCAAAAAGCTCAAAAAGCTAACTGGCGCTCTCGGCTGCATGCACAAAGCTCCCAAATGCATTCAATCCCTTTGGGACCATCCGAAAAAAATTCCTTTTGTGCAAAAGTACAAAGAAAGCGCGATATGTGCGATCCTTAGGGAAAAAACCCCATTTTGGGGCATTCCCAGAGGCTCAAAAAGGTGTTCTTATCTGCGCAATCTGTCTGCGCAAGGCTGCGCACTGGCCCAATAATAATGCAAATCCCTCGGGGCTATCAGAAAAAACAGTTTATTGTGTAGAAAGTCTGCGATTTTGTCGATAAGGTGGAAAAAACCCCCATTTTGGGGCCTTCCCTCAGGCCCCAAAAAGCTCAAAAAGCTAACTGGCGCTCTCGGCTGCATGCACAAAGCTCCCAAATGCATTCAATCCCTTTGGGACCATCCGAAAAAAATTCCTTTTGTGCAAAAGTACAAAGAAAGCGCGATATGTGCGATCCTTAGGGAAAAAACCCCATTTTGGGGCATTCCCAGAGGCTCAAAAAGGTGTTCTTATCTGCGCAATCTGTCTGCGCAAGGCTGCGCACTGGCCCAATAATAATGCAAATCCCTCGGGGCTATCAGAAAAAACAGTTTATTGTGTAGAAAGTCTGCGATTTTGTCGATAAGGTGGAAAAAACCCCCATTTTGGGGCCTTCCCTCAGGCCCCAAAAAGCTCAAAAAGCTAACTGGCGCTCTCGGCTGCATGCACAAAGCTCCCAAATGCATTCAATCCCTTTGGGACCATCCGAAAAAAATTCCTTTTGTGCAAAAGTACAAAGAAAGCGCGATATGTGCGATCCTTAGGGAAAAAACCCCATTTTGGGGCATTCCCAGAGGCTCAAAAAGGTGTTCTTATCTGCGCAATCTGTCTGCGCAAGGCTGCGCACTGGCCCAATAATAATGCAAATCCCTCGGGGCTATCAGAAAAAACAGTTTATTGTGTAGAAAGTCTGCGATTTTGTCGATAAGGTGGAAAAAACCCCCATTTTGGGGCCTTCCCTCAGGCCCCAAAAAGCTCAAAAAGCTAACTGGCGCTCTCGGCTGCATGCACAAAGCTCCCAAATGCATTCAATCCCTTTGGGACCATCCGAAAAAAATTCCTTTTGTGCAAAAGTACAAAGAAAGCGTGATATGTGCGATCCTTAGGGAAAAAACCCCATTTTGGGGCATTCCCAGAGGCTCAAAAAGGTGTTCTTATCTGCGCAATCTGTCTGCGCAAGGCTGCGCACTGGCCCAATAATAATGCAAATCCCTCGGGGCTATCAGAAAAAACAGTTTATTGTGTAGAAAGTCTGCGATTTTGTCGATAAGGTGGAAAAAACCCCCATTTTGGGGCCTTCCCTCAGGCCCCAAAAAGCTCAAAAAGCTAACTGGCGCTCTCGGCTGCATGCACAAAGCTCCCAAATGCATTCAATCCCTTTGGGACCATCCGAAAAAAATTCCTTTTGTGCAAAAGTACAAAGAAAGCGCGATATGCGCGATCCTTAGGGAAAAAACCCCATTTTGGGGCATTCCCAGAGGCTCAAAAAGGTGTTCTTATCTGCGCAATCTGTCTGCGCAAGGCTGCGCACTGGCCCAATAATAATGCAAATCCCTCGGGGCTATCAGAAAAAACAGTTTATTGTGTAGAAAGTCTGCGATTTTGTCGATAAGGTGGAAAAAACCCCCATTTTGGGGCCTTCCCTCAGGCCCCAAAAAGCTCAAAAAGCTAACTGGCGCTCTCGGCTGCATGCACAAAGCTCCCAAATGCATTCAATCCCTTTGGGACCATCCGAAAAAAATTCCTTTTGTGCAAAAGTACAAAGAAAGCGCGATATGCGCGATCCTTAGGGAAAAAACCCCATTTTGGGGCATTCCCAGAGGCTCAAAAAGGTGTTCTTATCTGCGCAATCTGTCTGCGCAAGGCTGCGCACTGGCCCAATAATAATGCAAATCCCTCGGGGCTATCAGAAAAAACAGTTTATTGTGTAGAAAGTCTGCGATTTTGTCGATAAGGTGGAAAAAACCCCCATTTTGGGGCCTTCCCTCAGGCCCCAAAAAGCTCAAAAAGCTAACTGGCGCTCTCGGCTGCATGCACAAAGCTCCCAAATGCATTCAATCCCTTTGGGACCATCCGAAAAAAATTCCTTTTGTGCAAAAGTACAAAGAAAGCGCGATATGCGCGATCCTTAGGGAAAAAACCCCATTTTGGGGCATTCCCAGAGGCTCAAAAAGGTGTTCTTATCTGCGCAATCTGTCTGCGCAAGGCTGCGCACTGGCCCAATAATAATGCAAATCCCTCGGGGCTATCAGAAAAAACAGTTTATTGTGTAGAAAGTCTGCGATTTTGTCGATAAGGTGGAAAAAACCCCCATTTTGGGGCCTTCCCTCAGGCCCCAAAAAGCTCAAAAAGCTAACTGGCGCTCTCGGCTGCATGCACAAAGCTCCCAAATGCATTCAATCCCTTTGGGACCATCCGAAAAAAATTCCTTTTGTGCAAAAGTACAAAGAAAGCGCGATATGTGCGATCCTTAGGGAAAAAACCCCATTTTGGGGCATTCCCAGAGGCTCAAAAAGGTGTTCTTATCTGCGCAATCTGTCTGCGCAAGGCTGCGCACTGGCCCAATAATAATGCAAATCCCTCGGGGCTATCAGAAAAAACAGTTTATTGTGTAGAAAGTCTGCGATTTTGTCGATAAGGTGGAAAAAACCCCCATTTTGGGGCCTTCCCTCAGGCCCCAAAAAGCTCAAAAAGCTAACTGGCGCTCTCGGCTGCATGCACAAAGCTCCCAAATGCATTCAATCCCTTTGGGACCATCCGAAAAAAATTCCTTTTGTGCAAAAGTACAAAGAAAGCGCGATATGTGCGATCCTTAGGGAAAAAACCCCATTTTGGGGCATTCCCAGAGGCTCAAAAAGGTGTTCTTATCTGCGCAATCTGTCTGCGCAAGGCTGCGCACTGGCCCAATAATAATGCAAATCCCTCGGGGCTATCAGAAAAAACAGTTTATTGTGTAGAAAGTCTGCGATTTTGTCGATAAGGTGGAAAAAACCCCCATTTTGGGGCCTTCCCTCAGGCCCCAAAAAGCTCAAAAAGCTAACTGGCGCTCTCGGCTGCATGCACAAAGCTCCCAAATGCATTCAATCCCTTTGGGACCATCCGAAAAAAATTCCTTTTGTGCAAAAGTACAAAGAAAGCGCGATATGTGCGATCCTTAGGGAAAAAACCCCATTTTGGGGCATTCCCAGAGGCTCAAAAAGGTGTTCTTATCTGCGCAATCTGTCTGCGCAAGGCTGCGCACTGGCCCAATAATAATGCAAATCCCTCGGGGCTATCAGAAAAAACAGTTTATTGTGTAGAAAGTCTGCGATTTTGTCGATAAGGTGGAAAAAACCCCCATTTTGGGGCCTTCCCTCAGGCCCCAAAAAGCTCAAAAAGCTAACTGGCGCTCTCGGCTGCATGCACAAAGCTCCCAAATGCATTCAATCCCTTTGGGACCATCCGAAAAAAATTCCTTTTGTGCAAAAGTACAAAGAAAGCGCGATATGTGCGATCCTTAGGGAAAAAACCCCATTTTGGGGCATTCCCAGAGGCTCAAAAAGGTGTTCTTATCTGCGCAATCTGTCTGCGCAAGGCTGCGCACTGGCCCAATAATAATGCAAATCCCTCGGGGCTATCAGAAAAAACAGTTTATTGTGTAGAAAGTCTGCGATTTTGTCGATAAGGTGGAAAAAACCCCCATTTTGGGGCCTTCCCTCAGGCCCCAAAAAGCTCAAAAAGCTAACTGGCGCTCTCGGCTGCATGCAGAAAGCTCCCAAATGCATTCAATCCCTTTGGGACCATCCGAAAAAAATTCCTTTTGTGCAAAAGTACAAAGAAAGCGCGATATGTGCGATCCTTAGGGAAAAAACCCCATTTTGGGGCATTCCCAGAGGCTCAAAAAGGTGTTCTTATCTGCGCAATCTGTCTGCGCAAGGCTGCGCACTGGCCCAATAATAATGCAAATCCCTCGGGGCTATCAGAAAAAACAGTTTATTGTGTAGAAAGTCTGCGATTTTGTCGATAAGGTGGAAAAAACCCCCATTTTGGGGCCTTCCCTCAGGCCCCAAAAAGCTCAAAAAGCTAACTGGCGCTCTCGGCTGCATGCACAAAGCTCCCAAATGCATTCAATCCCTTTGGGACCATCCGAAAAAAATTCCTTTTGTGCAAAAGTACAAAGAAAGCGCGATATGTGCGATCCTTAGGGAAAAAACCCCATTTTGGGGCATTCCCAGAGGCTCAAAAAGGTGTTCTTATCTGCGCAATCTGTCTGCGCAAGGCTGCGCACTGGCCCAATAATAATGCAAATCCCTCGGGGCTATCAGAAAAAACAGTTTATTGTGTAGAAAGTCTGCGATTTTGTCGATAAGGTGGAAAAAACCCCATTTTGGGGCCTTCCCTCAGGCCCCAAAAAGCTCAAAAAGCTAACTGGCGCTCTCGGCTGCATGCACAAAGCTCCCAAATGCATTCAATCCCTTTGGGACCATCCGAAAAAAATTCCTTTTGTGCAAAAGTACAAAGAAAGCGCGATATGTGCGATCCTTAGGGAAAAAACCCCATTTTGGGGCATTCCCAGAGGCTCAAAAAGGTGTTCTTATCTGCGCAATCTGTCTGCGCAAGGCTGCGCACTGGCCCAATAATAATGCAAATCCCTCGGGGCTATCAGAAAAAACAGTTTATTGTGTAGAAAGTCTGCGATTTTGTCGATAAGGTGGAAAAAACCCCCATTTTGGGGCCTTCCCTCAGGCCCCAAAAAGCTCAAAAAGCTAACTGGCGCTCTCGGCTGCATGCACAAAGCTCCCAAATGCATTCAATCCCTTTGGGACCATCCGAAAAAAATTCCTTTTGTGCAAAAGTACAAAGAAAGCGCGATATGTGCGATCCTTAGGGAAAAAACCCCATTTTGGGGCATTCCCAGAGGCTCAAAAAGGTGTTCTTATCTGCTCAATCTGTCTGCGCAAGGCTGCGCACTGGCCCAATAATAATGCAAATCCCTCGGGGCTATCAGAAAAAACAGTTTATTGTGTAGAAAGTCTGCGATTTTGTCGATAAGGTGGAAAAAAAAACCATTTTGGGGCCTTCCCTCAGGCCCCAAAAAGCTCAAAAAGCTAACTGGCGCTCTCGGCTGCATGCACAAAGCTCCCAAATGCATTCAATCCCTTTGGGACCATCCGAAAAAAATTCCTTTTGTGCAAAAGTACAAAGAAAGCGCGATATGTGCGATCCTTAGGGAAAAAACCCCATTTTGGGGCATTCCCAGAGGCTCAAAAAGGTGTTCTTATCTGCGCAATCTGTCTGCGAAAGGCTGCGCACTGACCCAATAATAATGCAAATCCCTCGGGGCTATCAGAAAAAACAGTTTATTGTGTAGAAAGTCTGCGATTTTGTCGATAAGGTGGAAAAAACCCCCATTTTGGGGCCTTCCCTCAGGCCCCAAAAAGCTCAAAAAGCTAACTGGCGCTCTCGGCTGCATGCACAAAGCTCCCAAATGCGTTCAATCCCTTTGGGACCATCCGAAAAAAATTCCTTTTGTGCAAAAGTACAAAGAAAGCGCAATATGTGCGATCCTTAGCGGAAAAAACCCCATTTTGGGGCATTCCCAGAGGCTCAAAAAGGTGTTCTTATCTGCGCAATCTGTCTGCGCAAGGCTGCGCACTGGCCCAATAATAATGCAAATCCCTCGGGGCTATCAGAAAAAACAGTTTATTGTGTAGAAAGTCTGCGATTTTGTCGATAAGGTGGAAAAAGCCCCCATTTTGGGGCC
This sequence comes from Siderastrea radians, assembly GCA_964017195.1. Lineage (NCBI taxonomy): Eukaryota > Metazoa > Cnidaria > Anthozoa > Scleractinia > Rhizangiidae > Siderastrea > Siderastrea radians. Next base: position 12,790 of record CAXHKT010000398.1, read on the forward strand.
TTCCCTCAGGCCCCAAAAAGCTCAAAAAGCTAACTGGCGCTCTCGGCTGCATGCACAAAGCTCCCAAATGCATTCAATCCCTTTGGGACCATCCGAAAAAAATTCCTTTTGTGCAAAAGTACAAAGAAAGCGCGATATGTGCGATCCTTAGGGAAAAAACCCCATTTTGGGGCATTCCCAGAGGCTCAAAAAGGTGTTCTTATCTGCGCAATCTGTCTGCGCAAGGCTGCGCACTGGCCCAATAATAATGCAAATCCCTCGGGGCTATCAGAAAAAACAGTTTATTGTGTAGAAAGTCTGCGATTTTGTCGATAAGGTGGAAAAAACCCCCATTTTGGGGCCTTCCCTCAGGCCCCAAAAAGCTCAAAAAGCTAACTGGCGCTCTCGGCTGCATGCACAAAGCTCCCAAATGCATTCAATCCCTTTGGGACCATCCGAAAAAAATTCCTTTTGTGCAAAAGTACAAAGAAAGCGCGATATGTGCGATCCTTAGGGAAAAAACCCCATTTTGGGGCATTCCCAGAGGCTCAAAAAGGTGTTCTTATCTGCGCAATCTGTCTGCGCAAGGCTGCGCACTGGCCCAATAATAATGCAAATCCCTCGGGGCTATCAGAAAAAACAGTTTATTGTGTAGAAAGTCTGCGATTTTGTCGATAAGGTGGAAAAAACCCCCATTTTGGGGCCTTCCCTCAGGCCCCAAAAAGCTCAAAAAGCTAACTGGCGCTCTCGGCTGCATGCACAAAGCTCCCAAATGCATTCAATCCCTTTGGGACCATCCGAAAAAAATTCCTTTTGTGCAAAAGTACAAAGAAAGCGCGATATGTGCGATCCTTAGGGAAAAAACCCATTTTGGGGCATTCCCAGAGGCTCAAAAAGGAGTTCTTATCTGCTCAATCTGTCTGCGCAAGGCTGCGCACTGGCCCAATAATAATGCAAATCCCTCGGGGCTATCAGAAAAAACAGTTTATTGTGTAGAAAGTCTGCGATTTTGTCGATAAGGTGGAAAAAAACCCATTTTGGGGCCTTCCCTCAGGCCCCAAAAAGCTCAAAAAGCTAACTGGCGCTCTCGGCTGCATGCACAAAGCTCCCAAATGCATTCAATCCCTTTGGGACCATCCGAAAAAAATTCCTTTTGTGCAAAAGTACAAAGAAAGCGCGATATGTGCGATCCTTAGGGAAAAAACCCCATTTTGGGGCATTCCCAGAGGCTCAAAAAGGTGTTCTTATCTGCGCAATCTGTCTGCGCAAGGCTGCGCACTGGCCCAATAATAATGCAAATCCCTCGGGGCTATCAGAAAAAACAGTTTATTGTGTAGAAAGTCTGCGATTTTGTCGATAAGGTGGAAAAAACCCCCATTTTGGGGCCTTCCCTCAGGCCCCAAAAAGCTCAAAAAGCTAACTGGCGCTCTCGGCTGCATGCACAAAGCTCCCAAATGCATTCAATCCCTTTGGGACCATCCGAAAAAAATTCCTTTTGTGCAAAAGTACAAAGAAAGCGCGATATGTGCGATCCTTAGGGAAAAAACCCCATTTTGGGGCATTCCCAGAGGCTCAAAAAGGTGTTCTTATCTGCGCAATCTGTCTGCGCAAGGCTGCGCACTGGCCCAATAATAATGCAAATCCCTCGGGGCTATCAGAAAAAACAGTTTATTGTGTAGAAAGTCTGCGATTTTGTCGATAAGGTGGAAAAAACCCCCATTTTGGGGCCTTCCCTCAGGCCCCAAAAAGCTCAAAAAGCTAACTGGCGCTCTCGGCTGCATGCACAAAGCTCCCAAATGCATTCAATCCCTTTGGGACCATCCGAAAAAAATTCCTTTTGTGCAAAAGTACAAAGAAAGCGCGATATGTGCGATCCTTAGGGAAAAAACCCCATTTTGGGGCATTCCCAGAGGCTCAAAAAGGTGTTCTTATCTGCTCAATCTGTCTGCGCAAGGCTGCGCACTGGCCCAATAATAATGCAAATCCCTCGGGGCTATCAGAAAAAACAGTTTATTGTGTAGAAAGTCTGCGATTTTGTCGATAAGGTGGAAAAAAAAACCATTTTGGGGCCTTCCCTCAGGCCCCAAAAAGCTCAAAAAGCTAACTGGCGCTCTCGGCTGCATGCACAAAGCTCCCAAATGCATTCAATCCCTTTGGGACCATCCGAAAAAAATTCCTTTTGTGCAAAAGTACAAAGAAAGCGCGATATGTGCGATCCTTAGGGAAAAAACCCCATTTTGGGGCATTCCCAGAGGCTCAAAAAGGTGTTCTTATCTGCGCAATCTGTCTGCGAAAGGCTGCGCACTGACCCAATAATAATGCAAATCCCTCGGGGCTATCAGAAAAAACAGTTTATTGTGTAGAAAGTCTGCGATTTTGTCGATAAGGTGGAAAAAACCCCCATTTTGGGGCCTTCCCTCAGGCCCCAAAAAGCTCAAAAAGCTAACTGGCGCTCTCGGCTGCATGCACAAAGCTCCCAAATGCGTTCAATCCCTTTGGGACCATCCGAAAAAAATTCCTTTTGTGCAAAAGTACAAAGAAAGCGCAATATGTGCGATCCTTAGCGGAAAAAACCCCATTTTGGGGCATTCCCAGAGGCTCAAAAAGGTGTTCTTATCTGCGCAATCTGTCTGCGCAAGGCTGCGCACTGGCCCAATAATAATGCAAATCCCTCGGGGCTATCAGAAAAAACAGTTTATTGTGTAGAAAGTCTGCGATTTTGTCGATAAGGTGGAAAAAGCCCCCATTTTGGGGCCTTCCCTCAGGCCCCAAAAAGCTCAAAAAGCTAACTGGCGCTCTCGGCTGCATGCACAAAGCTCCCAAATGCATTCAATCCCTTTGGGACCATCCGAAAAAAATTCCTTTTGTGCAAAAGTACAAAGAAAGCGCGATATGTGCGATCCTTAGGGAAAAAACCCCATTTTGGGGCATTCCCAGAGGCTCAAAAAGGTGTTCTTATCTGCGCAATCTGTCTGCGCAAGGCTGCGCACTGGCCCAATAATAATGCAAATCCCTCGGGGCTATCAGAAAAAACAGTTTATTGTGTAGAAAGTCTGCGATTTTGTCGATAAGGTGGAAAAAACCCCCATTTTGGGGCCTTCCCTCAGGCCCCAAAAAGCTCAAAAAGCTAACTGGCGCTCTCGGCTGCATGCACAAAGCTCCCAAATGCATTCAATCCCTTTGGGACCATCCGAAAAAAATTCCTTTTGTGCAAAAGTACAAAGAAAGCGCGATATGTGCGATCCTTAGGGAAAAAACCCCATTTTGGGGCATTCCCAGAGGCTCAAAAAGGTGTTCTTATCTGCGCAATCTGTCTGCGCAAGGCTGCGCACTGGCCCAATAATAATGCAAATCCCTCGGGGCTATCAGAAAAAACAGTTTATTGTGTAGAAAGTCTGCGATTTTGTCGATAAGGTGGAAAAAACCCCCATTTTGGGGCCTTCCCTCAGGCCCCAAAAAGCTCAAAAAGCTAACTGGCGCTCTCGGCTGCATGCACAAAGCTCCCAAATGCATTCAATCCCTTTGGGACCATCCGAAAAAAATTCCTTTTGTGCAAAAGTACAAAGAAAGCGCGATATGTGCGATCCTTAGGGAAAAAACCCCATTTTGGGGCATTCCCAGAGGCTCAAAAAGGTGTTCTTATCTGCGCAATCTGTCTGCGCAAGGCTGCGCACTGGCCCAATAATAATGCAAATCCCTCGGGGCTATCAGAAAAAACAGTTTATTGTGTAGAAAGTCTGCGATTTTGTCGATAAGGTGGAAAAAACCCCCATTTTGGGGCCTTCCCTCAGGCCCCAAAAAGCTCAAAAAGCTAACTGGCGCTCTCGGCTGCATGCACAAAGCTCCCAAATGCATTCAATCCCTTTGGGACCATCCGAAAAAAATTCCTTTTGTGCAAAAGTACAAAGAAAGCGCGATATGTGCGATCCTTAGGGAAAAAACCCCATTTTGGGGCATTCCCAGAGGCTCAAAAAGGTGTTCTTATCTGCGCAATCTGTCTGGGCAAGGCTGCGCACTGGCCCAATAATAATGCAAATCCCTCGGGGCTATCAGAAAAAACAGTTTATTGTGTAGAAAGTCTGCGATTTTGTCGATAAGGTGGAAAAAACCCCCATTTTGGGGCCTTCCCTCAGGCCCCAAAAAGCTCAAAAAGCTAACTGGCGCTCTCGGCTGCATGCACAAAGCTCCCAAATGCATTCAATCCCTTTGGGACCATCCGAAAAAAATTCCTTTTGTGCAAAAGTACAAAGAAAGCGCGATATGTGCGATCCTTAGGGAAAAAACCCCATTTTGGGGCATTCCCAGAGGCTCAAAAAGGTGTTCTTATCTGCGCAATCTGTCTGCGCAAGGCTGCGCACTGGCCCAATAATAATGCAAATCCCTCGGGGCTATCAGAAAAAACAGTTTATTGTGTAGAAAGTCTGCGATTTTGTCGATAAGGTGGAAAAAACCCCCATTTTGGGGCCTTCCCTCAGGCCCCAAAAAGCTCAAAAAGCTAACTGGCGCTCTCGGCTGCATGCACAAAGCTCCCAAATGCATTCAATCCCTTTGGGACCATCCGAAAAAAATTCCTTTTGTGCAAAAGTACAAAGAAAGCGCGATATGTGCGATCCTTAGGGAAAAAACCCATTTTGGGGCATTCCCAGAGGCTCAAAAAGGAGTTCTTATCTGCTCAATCTGTCTGCGCAAGGCTGCGCACTGGCCCAATAATAATGCAAATCCCTCGGGGCTATCAGAAAAAACAGTTTATTGTGTAGAAAGTCTGCGATTTTGTCGATAAGGTGGAAAAAAACCCATTTTGGGGCCTTCCCTCAGGCCCCAAAAAGCTCAAAAAGCTAACTGGCGCTCTCGGCTGCATGCACAAAGCTCCCAAATGCATTCAATCCCTTTGGGACCATCCGAAAAAAATTCCTTTTGTGCAAAAGTACAAAGAAAGCGCGATATGTGCGATCCTTAGGGAAAAAACCCCATTTTGGGGCATTCCCAGAGGCTCAAAAAGGTGTTCTTATCTGCGCAATCTGTCTGCGCAAGGCTGCGCACTGGCCCAATAATAATGCAAATCCCTCGGGGCTATCAGAAAAAACAGTTTATTGTGTAGAAAGTCTGCGATTTTGTCGATAAGGTGGAAAAAACCCCCATTTTGGGGCCTTCCCTCAGGCCCCAAAAAGCTCAAAAAGCTAACTGGCGCTCTCGGCTGCATGCACAAAGCTCCCAAATGCATTCAATCCCTTTGGGACCATCCGAAAAAAATTCCTTTTGTGCAAAAGTACAAAGAAAGCGCGATATGTGCGATCCTTAGGGAAAAAACCCATTTTGGGGCATTCCCAGAGGCTCAAAAAGGAGTTCTTATCTGCTCAATCTGTCTGCGCAAGGCTGCGCACTGGCCCAATAATAATGCAAATCCCTCGGGGCTATCAGAAAAAACAGTTTATTGTGTAGAAAGTCTGCGATTTTGTCGATAAGGTGGAAAAAAACCCATTTTGGGGCCTTCCCTCAGGCCCCAAAAAGCTCAAAAAGCTAACTGGCGCTCTCGGCTGCATGCACAAAGCTCCCAAATGCATTCAATCCCTTTGGGACCATCCGAAAAAAATTCCTTTTGTGCAAAAGTACAAAGAAAGCGCGATATGTGCGATCCTTAGGGAAAAAACCCCATTTTGGGGCATTCCCAGAGGCTCAAAAAGGTGTTCTTATCTGCGCAATCTGTCTGCGCAAGGCTGCGCACTGGCCCAATAATAATGCAAATCCCTCGGGGCTATCAGAAAAAACAGTTTATTGTGTAGAAAGTCTGCGATTTTGTCGATAAGGTGGAAAAAACCCCCATTTTGGGGCCTTCCCTCAGGCCCCAAAAAGCTCAAAAAGCTAACTGGCGCTCTCGGCTGCATGCACAAAGCTCCCAAATGCATTCAATCCCTTTGGGACCATCCGAAAAAAATTCCTTTTGTGCAAAAGTACAAAGAAAGCGCGATATGTGCGATCCTTAGGGAAAAAACCCCATTTTGGGGCATTCCCAGAGGCTCAAAAAGGTGTTCTTATCTGCGCAATCTGTCTGCGCAAGGCTGCGCACTGGCCCAATAATAATGCAAATCCCTCGGGGCTATCAGAAAAAACAGTTTATTGTGTAGAAAGTCTGCGATTTTGTCGATAAGGTGGAAAAAACCCCCATTTTGGGGCCTTCCCTCAGGCCCCAAAAAGCTCAAAAAGCTAACTGGCGCTCTCGGCTGCATGCACAAAGCTCCCAAATGCATTCAATCCCTTTGGGACCATCCGAAAAAAATTCCTTTTGTGCAAAAGTACAAAGAAAGCGCGATATGTGCGATCCTTAGGGAAAAAACCCCATTTTGGGGCATTCCCAGAGGCTCAAAAAGGTGTTCTTATCTGCGCAATCTGTCTGCGCAAGGCTGCGCACTGGCCCAATAATAATGCAAATCCCTCGGGGCTATCAGAAAAAACAGTTTATTGTGTAGAAAGTCTGCGATTTTGTCGATAAGGTGGAAAAAACCCCCATTTTGGGGCCTTCCCTCAGGCCCCAAAAAGCTCAAAAAGCTAACTGGCGCTCTCGGCTGCATGCACAAAGCTCCCAAATGCATTCAATCCCTTTGGGACCATCCGAAAAAAATTCCTTTTGTGCAAAAGTACAAAGAAAGCGCGATATGTGCGATCCTTAGGGAAAAAACCCCATTTTGGGGCATTCCCAGAGGCTCAAAAAGGTGTTCTTATCTGCGCAATCTGTCTGCGCAAGGCTGCGCACTGGCCCAATAATAATGCAAATCCCTCGGGGCTATCAGAAAAAACAGTTTATTGTGTAGAAAGTCTGCGATTTTGTCGATAAGGTGGAAAAAACCCCCATTTTGGGGCCTTCCCTCAGGCCCCAAAAAGCTCAAAAAGCTAACTGGCGCTCTCGGCTGCATGCAGAAAGCTCCCAAATGCATTCAATCCCTTTGGGACCATCCGAAAAAAATTCCTTTTGTGCAAAAGTACAAAGAAAGCGCGATATGTGCGATCCTTAGGGAAAAAACCCATTTTGGGGCATTCCCAGAGGCTCAAAAAGGAGTTCTTATCTGCTCAATCTGTCTGCGCAAGGCTGCGCACTGGCCCAATAATAATGCAAATCCCTCGGGGCTATCAGAAAAAACAGTTTATTGTGTAGAAAGTCTGCGATTTTGTCGATAAGGTGGAAAAAAACCCATTTTGGGGCCTTCCCTCAGGCCCCAAAAAGCTCAAAAAGCTAACTGGCGCTCTCGGCTGCATGCACAAAGCTCCCAAATGCATTCAATCCCTTTGGGACCATCCGAAAAAAATTCCTTTTGTGCAAAAGTACAAAGAAAGCGCGATATGTGCGATCCTTAGGGAAAAAACCCCATTTTGGGGCATTCCCAGAGGCTCAAAAAGGTGTTCTTATCTGCGCAATCTGTCTGCGCAAGGCTGCGCACTGGCCCAATAATAATGCAAATCCCTCGGGGCTATCAGAAAAAACAGTTTATTGTGTAGAAAGTCTGCGATTTTGTCGATAAGGTGGAAAAAACCCCCATTTTGGGGCCTTCCCTCAGGCCCCAAAAAGCTCAAAAAGCTAACTGGCGCTCTCGGCTGCATGCACAAAGCTCCCAAATGCATTCAATCCCTTTGGGACCATCCGAAAAAAATTCCTTTTGTGCAAAAGTACAAAGAAAGCGCGATATGTGCGATCCTTAGGGAAAAAACCCCATTTTGGGGCATTCCCAGAGGCTCAAAAAGGTGTTCTTATCTGCGCAATCTGTCTGCGCAAGGCTGCGCACTGGCCCAATAATAATGCAAATCCCTCGGGGCTATCAGAAAAAACAGTTTATTGTGTAGAAAGTCTGCGATTTTGTCGATAAGGTGGAAAAAACCCCCATTTTGGGGCCTTCCCTCAGGCCCCAAAAAGCTCAAAAAGCTAACTGGCGCTCTCGGCTGCATGCACAAAGCTCCCAAATGCATTCAATCCCTTTGGGACCATCCGAAAAAAATTCCTTTCGTGCAAAAGTACAAAGAAAGCGCGATATGTGCGATCCTTAGGGAAAAACCCCATTTTGGGGCATTCCCAGAGGCTCAAAAAGGTGTTCTTATCTGCGCAATCTGTCTGCGCAAGGCTGCGCACTGGCCCAATAATAATGCAAATCCCTCGGGGCTATCAGAAAAAACAGTTTATTGTGTAGAAAGTCTGCGATTTTGTCGATAAGGTGGAAAAAACCCCCATTTTGGGGCCTTCCCTCAGGCCCCAAAAAGCTCAAAAAGCTAACTGGCGCTCTCGGCTGCATGCACCAAGCTCCCAAATGCATTCAATCCCTTTGGGACCATCCGAAAAAAATTCCTTTTGTGCAAAAGTACAAAGAAAGCGCGATATGTGCGATCCTTAGGGAAAAAACCCCATTTTGGGGCATTCCCAGAGGCTCAAAAAGGTGTTCTTATCTGCGCAATCTGTCTGCGCAAGGCTGCGCACTGGCCCAATAATAATGCAAATCCCTCGGGGCTATCAGAAAAAACAGTTTATTGTGTAGAAAGTCTGCGATTTTGTCGATAAGGTGGAAAAAACCCCCATTTTGGGGCCTTCCCTCAGGCCCCAAAAAGCTCAAAAAGCTAACTGGCGCTCTCGGCTGCATGCACAAAGCTCCCAAATGCATTCAATCCCTTTGGGACCATCCGAAAAAAATTTCTTTTGTGCAAAAGTACAAAGAAAGCGCGATATGTGCGATCCTTAGGGAAAAAACCCCATTTTGGGGCATTCCCAGAGGCTCAAAAAGGTGTTCTTATCTGCGCAATGTGTCTGCGCAAGGCTGCGCACTGGCCCAATAATAATGCAAATCCCTCGGGGCTATCAGAAAAAACAGTTTATTGTGTAGAAAGTCTGCGATTTTGTCGATAAGGTGGAAAAAACCCCCATTTTGGGGCCTTCCCTCAGGCCCCAAAAAGCTCAAAAAGCTAACTGGCGCTCTCGGCTGCATGCACAAAGCTCCCAAATGCATTCAATCCCTTTGGGACCATCCGAAAAAAATTCCTTTTGTGCAAAAGTACAAAGAAAGCGCGATATGTGCGATCCTTAGGGAAAAAACCCCATTTTGGGGCATTCCCAGAGGCTCAAAAAGGTGTTCTTATCTGCGCAATCTGTCTGCGCAAGGCTGCGCACTGGCCCAATAATAATGCAAATCCCTCGGGGCTATCAGAAAAAACAGTTTATTGTGTAGAAAGTCTGCGATTTTGTCGATAAGGTGGAAAAAACCCCCATTTTGGGGCCTTCCCTCAGTCCCCAAAAAGCTCAAAAAGCTAACTGGCGCTCTCGGCTGCATGCAGAAAGCTCCCAAATGCATTCAATCCCTTTGGGACCATCCGAAAAAAATTCCTTTTGTGCAAAAGTACAAAGAAAGCGCGATATGTGCGATCCTTAGGGAAAAAACCCATTTTGGGGCATTCCCAGAGGCTCAAAAAGGAGTTCTTATCTGCTCAATCTGTCTGCGCAAGGCTGCGCACTGGCCCAATAATAATGCAAATCCCTCGGGGCTATCAGAAAAAACAGTTTATTGTGTAGAAAGTCTGCGATTTTGTCGATAAGGTGGAAAAAAACCCATTTTGGGGCCTTCCCTCAGGCCCCAAAAAGCTCAAAAAGCTAACTGGCGCTCTCGGCTGCATGCACAAAGCTCCCAAATGCATTCAATCCCTTTGGGACCATCCGAAAAAAATTCCTTTTGTGCAAAAGTACAAAGAAAGCGCGATATGTGCGATCCTTAGGGAAAAAACCCCATTTTGGGGCATTCCCAGAGGCTCAAAAAGGTGTTCTTATCTGCGCAATCTGTCTGCGCAAGGCTGCGCACTGGCCCAATAATAATGCAAATCCCTCGGGGCTATCAGAAAAAACAGTTTATTGTGTAGAAAGTCTGCGATTTTGTCGATAAGGTGGAAAAAACCCCCATTTTGGGGCCTTCCCTCAGGCCCCAAAAAGCTCAAAAAGCTAACTGGCGCTCTCGGCTGCATGCACAAAGCTCCCAAATGCATTCAATCCCTTTGGGACCATCCGAAAAAAATTCCTTTTGTGCAAAAGTACAAAGAAAGCGCGATATGTGCGATCCTTAGGGAAAAAACCCCATTTTGGGGCATTCCCAGAGGCTCAAAAAGGTGTTCTTATCTGCGCAATCTGTCTGCGCAAGGCTGCGCACTGGCCCAATAATAATGCAAATCCCTCGGGGCTATCAGAAAAAACAGTTTATTGTGTAGAAAGTCTGCGATTTTGTCGATAAGGTGGAAAAAACCCCCATTTTGGGGCCTTCCCTCAGGCCCCAAAAAGCTCAAAAAGCTAACTGGCGCTCTCGGCTGCATGCAGAAAGCTCCCAAATGCATTCAATCCCTTTGGGACCATCCGAAAAAAATTCCTTTTGTGCAAAAGTACAAAGAAAGCGCGATATGTGCGATCCTTAGGGAAAAAACCCATTTTGGGGCATTCCCAGAGGCTCAAAAAGGAGTTCTTATCTGCTCAATCTGTCTGCGCAAGGCTGCGCACTGGCCCAATAATAATGCAAATCCCTCGGGGCTATCAGAAAAAACAGTTTATTGTGTAGAAAGTCTGCGATTTTGTCGATAAGGTGGAAAAAAACCCATTTTGGGGCCTTCCCTCAGGCCCCAAAAAGCTCAAAAAGCTAACTGGCGCTCTCGGCTGCATGCACAAAGCTCCCAAATGCATTCAATCCCTTTGGGACCATCCGAAAAAAATTCCTTTTGTGCAAAAGTACAAAGAAAGCGCGATATGTGCGATCCTTAGGGAAAAAACCCCATTTTGGGGCATTCCCAGAGGCTCAAAAAGGTGTTCTTATCTGCGCAATCTGTCTGCGCAAGGCTGCGCACTGGCCCAATAATAATGCAAATCCCTCGGGGCTATCAGAAAAAACAGTTTATTGTGTAGAAAGTCTGCGATTTTGTCGATAAGGTGGAAAAAACCCCCATTTTGGGGCCTTCCCTCAGGCCCCAAAAAGCTCAAAAAGCTAACTGGCGCTCTCGGCTGCATGCACAAAGCTCCCAAATGCATTCAATCCCTTTGGGACCATCCGAAAAAAATTCCTTTTGTGCAAAAGTACAAAGAAAGCGCGATATGTGCGATCCTTAGGGAAAAAACCCCATTTTGGGGCATTCCCAGAGGCTCAAAAAGGTGTTCTTATCTGCGCAATCTGTCTGCGCAAGGCTGCGCACTGGCCCAATAATAATGCAAATCCCTCGGGGCTATCAGAAAAAACAGTTTATTGTGTAGAAAGTCTGCGATTTTGTCGATAAGGTGGAAAAAACCCCCATTTTGGGGCCTTCCCTCAGGCCCCAAAAAGCTCAAAAAGCTAACTGGCGCTCTCGGCTGCATGCACAAAGCTCCCAAATGCATTCAATCCCTTTGGGACCATCCGAAAAAAATTCCTTTTGTGCAAAAGTACAAAGAAAGCGCGATATGTGCGATCCTTAGGGAAAAAACCCCATTTTGGGGCATTCCCAGAGGCTCAAAAAGGTGTTCTTATCTGCGCAATCTGTCTGCGCAAGGCTGCGCACTGGCCCAATAATAATGCAAATCCCTCGGGGCTATCAGAAAAAACAGTTTATTGTGTAGAAAGTCTGCGATTTTGTCGATAAGGTGGAAAAAACCCCCATTTTGGGGCCTTCCCTCAGGCCCCAAAAAGCTCAAAAAGCTAACTGGCGCTCTCGGCTGCATGCAGAAAGCTCCCAAATGCATTCAATCCCTTTGGGACCATCCGAAAAAAATTCCTTTTGTGCAAAAGTACAAAGAAAGCGCGATATGTGCGATCCTTAGGGAAAAAACCCATTTTGGGGCATTCCCAGAGGCTCAAAAAGGAGTTCTTATCTGCTCAATCTGTCTGCGCAAGGCTGCGCACTGGCCCAATAATAATGCAAATCCCTCGGGGCTATCAGAAAAAACAGTTTATTGTGTAGAAAGTCTGCGATTTTGTCGATAAGGTGGAAAAAAACCCATTTTGGGGCCTTCCCTCAGGCCCCAAAAAGCTCAAAAAGCTAACTGGCGCTCTCGGCTGCATGCACAAAGCTCCCAAATGCATTCAATCCCTTTGGGACCATCCGAAAAAAATTCCTTTTGTGCAAAAGTACAAAGAAAGCGCGATATGTGCGATCCTTAGGGAAAAAACCCCATTTTGGGGCATTCCCAGAGGCTCAAAAAGGTGTTCTTATCTGCGCAATCTGTCTGCGCAAGGCTGCGCACTGGCCCAATAATAATGCAAATCCCTCGGGGCTATCAGAAAAAACAGTTTATTGTGTAGAAAGTCTGCGATTTTGTCGATAAGGTGGAAAAAACCCCCATTTTGGGGCCTTCCCTCAGGCCCCAAAAAGCTCAAAAAGCTAACTGGCGCTCTCGGCTGCATGCACAAAGCTCCCAAATGCATTCAATCCCTTTGGGACCATCCGAAAAAAATTCCTTTTGTGCAAAAGTACAAAGAAAGCGCGATATGTGCGATCCTTAGGGAAAAAACCCCATTTTGGGGCATTCCCAGAGGCTCAAAAAGGTGTTCTTATCTGCGCAATCTGTCTGCGCAAGGCTGCGCACTGGCCCAATAATAATGCAAATCCCTCGGGGCTATCAGAAAAAACAGTTTATTGTGTAGAAAGTCTGCGATTTTGTCGATAAGGTGGAAAAAACCCCCATTTTGGGGCCTTCCCTCAGGCCCCAAAAAGCTCAAAAAGCTAACTGGCGCTCTCGGCTGCATGCACAAAGCTCCCAAATGCATTCAATCCCTTTGGGACCATCCGAAAAAAATTCCTTTCGTGCAAAAGTACAAAGAAAGCGCGATATGTGCGATCCTTAGGGAAAAACCCCATTTTGGGGCATTCCCAGAGGCTCAAAAAGGTGTTCTTATCTGCGCAATCTGTCTGCGCAAGGCTGCGCACTGGCCCAATAATAATGCAAATCCCTCGGGGCTATCAGAAAAAACAGTTTATTGTGTAGAAAGTCTGCGATTTTGTCGATAAGGTGAAAAAAACCCCCATTTTGGGGCCTTCCCTCAGGCCCCAAAAAGCTCAAAAAGCTAACTGGCGCTCTCGGCTGCATGCACCAAGTTCCCAAATGCATTCAATCCCTTTGGGACCATCCGAAAAAAATTCCTTTTGTGCAAAAGTACAAAGAAAGCGCGATATGTGCGATCCTTAGGGAAAAAACCCCATTTTGGGGCATTCCCAGAGGCTCAAAAAGGTGTTCTTATCTGCGCAATCTGTCTGCGCAAGGCTGCGCACTGGCCCAATAATAATGCAAATCCCTCGGGGCTATCAGAAAAAACAGTTTATTGTGTAGAAAGTCTGCGATTTTGTCGATAAGGTGGAAAAAACCCCCATTTTGGGGCCTTCCCTCAGGCCCCAAAAAGCTCAAAAAGCTAACTGGCGCTCTCGGCTGCATGCACAAAGCTCCCACATGCATTCAATCCCTTTGGGACCATCCGAAAAAAATTTCTTTTGTGCAAAAGTACAAAGAAAGCGCGATATGTGCGATCCTTAGGGAAAAAACCCCATTTTGGGGCATTCCCAGAGGCTCAAAAAGGTGTTCTTATCTGCGCAATGTGTCTGCGCAAGGCTGCGCACTGGCCCAATAATAATGCAAATCCCTCGGGGCTATCAGAAAAAACAGTTTATTGTGTAGAAAGTCTGCGATTTTGTCGATAAGGTGGAAAAAACCCCCATTTTGGGGCCTTCCCTCAGGCCCCAAAAAGCTCAAAAAGCTAACTGGCGCTCTCGGCTGCATGCACAAAGCTCCCAAATGCATTCAATCCCTTTGGGACCATCCGAAAAAAATTCCTTTTGTGCAAAAGTACAAAGAAAGCGCGATATGTGCGATCCTTAGGGAAAAAACCCCATTTTGGGGCATTCCCAGAGGCTCAAAAAGGTGTTCTTATCTGCGCAATCTGTCTGCGCAAGGCTGCGCACTGGCCCAATAATAATGCAAATCCCTCGGGGCTATCAGAAAAAACAGTTTATTGTGTAGAAAGTCTGCGATTTTGTCGATAAGGTGGAAAAAACCCCCATTTTGGGGCCTTCCCTCAGGCCCCAAAAAGCTCAAAAAGCTAACTGGCGCTCTCGGCTGCATGCAGAAAGCTCCCAAATGCATTCAATCCCTTTGGGACCATCCGAAAAAAATTTCTTTTGTGCAAAAGTACAAAGAAAGCGCGATATGTGCGATCCTTAGGGAAAAAACCCCATTTTGGGGCATTCCCAGAGGCTCAAAAAGGTGTTCTTATCTGCGCAATGTGTCTGCGCAAGGCTGCGCACTGGCCCAATAATAATGCAAATCCCTCGGGGCTATCAGAAAAAACAGTTTATTGTGTAGAAAGTCTGCGATTTTGTCGATAAGGTGGAAAAAACCCCCATTTTGGGGCCTTCCCTCAGGCCCCAAAAAGCTCAAAAAGCTAACTGGCGCTCTCGGCTGCATGCACAAAGCTCCCAAATGCATTCAATCCCTTTGGGACCATCCGAAAAAAATTCCTTTTGTGCAAAAGTACAAAGAAAGCGCGATATGTGCGATCCTTAGGGAAAAAACCCCATTTTGGGGCATTCCCAGAGGCTCAAAAAGGTGTTCTTATCTGCGCAATCTGTCTGCGCAAGGCTGCGCACTGGCCCAATAATAATGCAAATCCCTCGGGGCTATCAGAAAAAACAGTTTATTGTGTAGAAAGTCTGCGATTTTGTCGATAAGGTGGAAAAAACCCCCATTTTGGGGCCTTCCCTCAGGCCCCAAAAAGCTCAAAAAGCTAACTGGCGCTCTCGGCTGCATGCACAAAGCTCCCAAATGCATTCAATCCCTTTGGGACCATCCGAAAAAAATTCCTTTTGTGCAAAAGTACAAAGGAAGCGCGATATGTGCGATCCTTAGGGAAAAAAACCCATTTTGGGGCATTCCCAGAGGCTCAAAAAGGTGTTCTTATCTGCGCAATCTGTCTGCGCAAGGCTGCGCACTGGCCCAATAATAATGCAAATCCCTCGGGGCTATCAGAAAAAACAGTTTATTGTGTAGAAAGTCTGCGATTTTGACGATAAGGTGGAAAAAACCCTCATTTTGGGGCCTTCCCTCAGGCCCCAAAAAGCTCAAAAAGCTAACTGGCGCTCTCGGCTGCATGCACAAAGCTCCCAAATGCATTCAATCCCTCTGGGACCATCCGAAAAAAATTCCTTTTGTGCAAAAGTACAAAGAAAGCGCGATATGTGCGATCCTTAGGGAAAAGACCCCATTTTGGGGCATTCCCAGAGGCTCAGAAAGGTGTTCTTATCTGCGCAATCTGTCTGCGCAAGGCTGCGCACTGGCCCAATTATAATGCAAATCCCTCGGGGCTATCAGAAAAAACAGTTTATTGTGTAGAAAGTCTGCGATTTTGTCGATAAGGTGGAAATAAAACCCCATTTTGGGGCCTTCCCTAACTGAGCTAACTGGCGCTCTCGGCTGCATGCACAAAGCTCCCAAATGCATTCAATCCCTTTGGGACCATACGAAAAAAATTCCTTTTGTGCAAAAGTACAAAGAAAGCGCGATATGTGCGATCCTTAGGGAAAAAACCCCATTTTGGGGCATTCCCAGAGGCTCAAAAAGGTGTTCTTATCTGCGCAATCTGTCTGCGCAAGGCTGCGCACTGGCCCAATAATAATGCAAATCCCTCGGGGCTATCAGAAAAAACAGTTTATTGTGTAGAAAGTCTGCGATTTTGTCGATAAGGTGGAAAAAACCCCCATTTTGGGGCCTTCCCTCAGGCCCCAAAAAGCTCAAAAAGCTAACTGGCGCTCTCGGCTGCATGCACAAAGCTCCCAAATGCATTCAGTCCCTTTGGGACCATCCGAAAAAAATTCCTTTTGTGCAAAAGTACAAAGAAAGCGCGATATGTGCGATCCTTAGGGAAAAAACCCCATTTTGGGGCATTCCCAGAGGCTCAAAAAGGTGTTCTTATCTGCGCAATCTGTCTGCGCAAGGCTGCGCACTGGCCCAATAATAATGCAAATCCCTCGGGGCTATCAGAAAAAACAGTTTATTGTGTAGAAAGTCTGCGATTTTGTCGATAAGGTGGAAAAAAACCCCATTTTGGGGCTTTCCTTCAGGCCCCAAAAAGCTCAAAAAGCTAACTGGCGCTCTCGGCTGCATGCACAAAGCTCCCAAATGCATTCAGTCCCTTTGGGACCATCCGAAAAAAATTCCTTTTGTGCAAAAGTACAAAGAAAGCGCGATATGTGCGATCCTTAGGGAAAAAACCCCATTTTGGGGCATTCCCAGAGGCTCAAAAAGGTGTTCTTATCTGCGCAATCTGTCTGCGCAAGGCTGCGCACTGGCCCAGTAATAATGCAAATCCCTCGGGGCTATCAGAAAAAACAGTTTATTGTGTAGAAAGTCTGCGATTTTGTCGATAAGGTGGAAAAAACCCCCATTTTGGGGCCTTCCCTCAGGCCCCAAAAAGCTCAAAAAGCTAACTGGCGCTCTCGGCTGCATGCACAAAGCTCCCAAATGCATTCAGTCCCTTTGGGACCATCCGAAAAAAATTCCTTTTGTGCAAAAGTACAAAGAAAGCGCGATATGTGCGATCCTTAGGGAAAAAACCCCATTTTGGGGCATTCCCAGAGGCTCAAAAAGGTGTTCTTATCTGCGCAATCTGTCTGCGCAAGGCTGCGCACTGGCCCAATAATAATGCAAATCCCTCGGGGCTATCAGAAAAAACAGTTTATTGTGTAGAAAGTCTGCGATTTTGTCGATAAGGTGGAAAAAACCCCCATTTTGGGGCCTTCCCTCAGGCCCCAAAAAGCTCAAAAAGCTAACTGGCGCTCTCGGCTGCATGCACAAAGCTCCCAAATGCATTCAGTCCCTTTGGGACCATCCGAAAAAAATTCCTTTTGTGCAAAAGTACAAAGAAAGCGCGATATGTGCGATCCTTAGGGAAAAAACCCCATTTTGGGGCATTCCCAGAGGCTCAAAAAGGTGTTCTTATCTGCGCAATCTGTCTGCGCAAGGCTGCGCACTGGCCCAATAATAATGCAAATCCCTCGGGGCTATCAGAAAAAACAGTTTATTGTGTAGAAAGTCTGCGATTTTGTCGATAAGGTGGAAAAAACCCCCATTTTGGGGCCTTCCCTCAGGCCCCAAAAAGCTCAAAAAGCTAACTGGCGCTCTCGGCTGCATGCACAAAGCTCCCAAATGCATTCAGTCCCTTTGGGACCATCCGAAAAAAATTCCTTTTGTGCAAAAGTACAAAGAAAGCGCGATATGTGCGATCCTTAGGGAAAAAACCCCATTTTGGGGCATTCCCAGAGGCTCAAAAAGGTGTTCTTATCTGCGCAATCTGTCTGCGCAAGGCTGCGCACTGGCCCAATAATAATGCAATTCCCTCGGGGCTATCAGAAAAAACAGTTTATTGTGTAGAAAGTCTGCGATTTTGTCGATAAGGTGGAAAAAAACCCCATTTTGGGGCCTTCCCTCAGGCCCCAAAAAGCTCAAAAAGCTAACTGGCGCTCTCGGCTGCATGCACAAAGCTCCCAAATGCATTCAGTCCCTTTGGGACCATCCGAAAAAAATTCCTTTTGTGCAAAAGTACAAAGAAAGCGCGATATGTGCGATCCTTAGGGAAAAAACCCCATTTTGGGGCATTCCCAGAGGCTCAAAAAGGTGTTCTTATCTGCGCAATCTGTCTGCGCAAGGCTGCGCACTGGCCCAATAATAATGCAAATCCCTCGGGGCTATCAGAAAAAACAGTTTATTGTGTAGAACGTCTGCGATTTTGTCGATAAGGTGGAAAAAACCCCCATTTTGGGGCCTTCCCTCAGGCCCCAAAAAGCTCAAAAAGCTAACTGGCGCTCTCGGCTGCATGCACAAAGCTCCCAAATGCATTCAGTCCCTTTGGGACCATCCGAAAAAAATTCCTTTTGTGCAAAAGTACAAAGAAAGCGCGATATGTGCGATCCTTAGGGAAAAAACCCCATTTTGGGGCATTCCCAGAGGCTCAAAAAGGTGTTCTTATCTGCGCAATCTGTCTGCGCAAGGCTGCGCACTGGCCCAATAATAATGCAATTCCCTCGGGGCTATCAGAAAAAACAGTTTATTGTGTAGAAAGTCTGCGATTTTGTCGATAAGGTGGAAAAAAACCCCATTTTGGGGCCTTCCCTCAGGCCCCAAAAAGCTCAAAAAGCTAACTGGCGCTCTCGGCTGCATGCACAAAGCTCCCAAATGCATTCAGTCCCTTTGGGACCATCCGAAAAAAATTCCTTTTGTGCAAAAGTACAAAGAAAGCGCGATATGTGCGATCCTTAGGGAAAAAACCCCATTTTGGGGCATTCCCAGAGGCTCAAAAAGGTGTTCTTATCTGCGCAATCTGTCTGCGCAAGGCTGCGCACTGGCCCAATAATAATGCAAATCCCTCGGGGCTATCAGAAAAAACAGTTTGTTGTGTAGAAAGTCTGCGATTTTGTCGATAAGGTGGAAAAAACCCCCATTTTGGGGCCTTCTCTCAGGCCCCAAAAAGCTCAAAAAGCTAACTGGCGCTCTCGGCTGCATGCACAAAGCTCCCAAATGCATTCAGTCCCTTTGGGACCATCCGAAAAAAATTCCTTTTGTGCAAAAGTACAAAGAAAGCGCGATATGTGCGATCCTTAGGGAAAAAACCCCATTTTGGGGCATTCCCAGAGGCTCAAAAAGGTGTTCTTATCTGCGCAATCTGTCTGCGCAAGGCTGCGCACTGGCCCAATAATAATGCAAATCCCTCGGGGCTATCAGAAAAAACAGTTTATTGTGTAGAAAGTCTGCGATTTTGTCGATAAGGTGGAAAAACCCCCATTTTGGGGCCTTCCCACAGGCCCCAAAAAGCTCAAAAAGCTAACTGGCGCTCTCGGCTGCATGCACAAAGCTCCCAAATGCATTCAGTCCCTTTGGGACCATCCAAAAAAAATTCCTTCTGTGCAAAAGTACAAAGAAAGCGCGATATGTGCGATCCTTAGGGAAAAAACCCCATTTTGGGGCATTCCCAGAGGCTCAAAAAGGTGTTCTTATCTGCGCAATCTGTCTGCGCAAGGCTGCGCACTGGCCCAATAATAATGCAAATCCCTCGGGGCTATCAGAAAAAACAGTTTATTGTGTAGAAAGTCTGCGATTTTGTCGATAAGGTGGAAAAAACCCCCATTTTGGGGCCTTCCCTCAGGCCCCAAAAAGCTCAAAAAGCTAACTGGCGCTCTCGGCTGCATGCACAAAGCTCCCAAATGCATTCAGTCCCTTTGGGACCATCCGAAAAAAATTCCTTTTGTGCAAAAGTACAAAGAAAGCGCGATATGTGCGATCCTTAGGGAAAAAACCCCATTTTGGGGCATTCCCAGAGGCTCAAAAAGGTGTTCTTATCTGCGCAATCTGTCTGCGCAAGGCTGCGCACTGGCCCAATAATAATGCAAATCCCTCGGGGCTATCAGAAAAAACAGTTTATTGTGTAGAAAGTCTGCGATTTTGTCGATAAGGTGGAAAAAACCCCCATTTTGGGGCCTTCCCTCAGGCCCCAAAAAGCTCAAAAAGCTAACTGGCGCTCTCGGCTGCATGCACAAAGCTCCCAAATGCATTCAGTCCCTTTGGGACCATCCGAAAAAAATTCCTTTTGTGCAAAAGTACAAAGAAAGCGCGATATGTGCGATCCTTAGGGAAAAAACCCCATTTTGGGGCATTCCCAGAGGCTCAAAAAGGTGTTCTTATCTGCGCAATCTGTCTGCGCAAGGCTGCGCACTGGCCCAATAATAATGCAAATCCCTCGGGGCTATCAGAAAAAACAGTTTATTGTGTAGAACGTCTGCGATTTTGTCGATAAGGTGGAAAAAACCCCCATTTTGGGGCCTTCCCTCAGGCCCCAAAAAGCTCAAAAAGCTAACTGGCGCTCTCGGCTGCATGCACAAAGCTCCCAAATGCATTCAGTCCCTTTGGGACCATCCGAAAAAAATTCCTTTTGTGCAAAAGTACAAAGAAAGCGCGATATGTGCGATCCTTAGGGAAAAAACCCCATTTTGGGGCATTCCCAGAGGCTCAAAAAGGTGTTCTTATCTGCGCAATCTGTCTGCGCAAGGCTGCGCACTGGCCCAATAATAATGCAATTCCCTCGGGGCTATCAGAAAAAACAGTTTATTGTGTAGAAAGTCTGCGATTTTGTCGATAAGGTGGAAAAAAACCCCATTTTGGGGCCTTCCCTCAGGCCCCAAAAAGCTCAAAAAGCTAACTGGCGCTCTCGGCTGCATGCACAAAGCTCCCAAATGCATTCAGTCCCTTTGGGACCATCCGAAAAAAATTCCTTTTGTGCAAAAGTACAAAGAAAGCGCGATATGTGCGATCCTTAGGGAAAAAACCCCATTTTGGGGCATTCCCAGAGGCTCAAAAAGGTGTTCTTATCTGCGCAATCTGTCTGCGCAAGGCTGCGCACTGGCCCAATAATAATGCAAATCCCTCGGGGCTATCAGAAAAAACAGTTTATTGTGTAGAAAGTCTGCGATTTTGTCGATAAGGTGGAAAAAAACCCCATTTTGGGGCCTTCCCTCAGGCCCCAAAAAGCTCAAAAAGCTAACTGGCGCTCTCGGCTGCATGCACAAAGCTCCCAAATGCATTCAATCCCTTTGGGACCATCCGAAAAAAATTCCTTTTGTGCAAAAGTACAAAGAAAGCGCGATATGTGCGATCCTTAGGGAAAAAACCCCATTTTGGGGCATTCCCAGAGGCTCAAAAAGGTGTTCTTATCTGCGCAATCTGTCTGCGCAAGGCTGCGCACTGGCCCAATAATAATGCAAATCCCTCGGGGCTATCAGAAAAAACAGTTTATTGTGTAGAAAGTCTGCGATTTTGTCGATAAGGTGGAAAAAACCCCCATTTTGGGGCCTTCCCTCAGGCCCCAAAAAGCTCAAAAAGCTAACTGGCGCTCTCGGCTGCATGCACAAAGCTCCCAAATGCATTCAGTCCCTTTGGGACCATCCGAAAAAAATTCCTTTTGTGCAAAAGTACAAAGAAAGCGCGATATGTGCGATCCTTAGGGAAAAAACCCCATTTTGGGGCATTCCCAGAGGCTCAAAAAGGTGTTCTTATCTGCGCAATCTGTCTGCGCAAGGCTGCGCACTGGCCCAATAATAATGCAAATCCCTCGGGGCTATCAGAAAAAACAGTTTATTGTGTAGAACGTCTGCGATTTTGTCGATAAGGTGGAAAAAACCCCCATTTTGGGGCCTTCCCTCAGGCCCCAAAAAGCTCAAAAAGCTAACTGGCGCTCTCGGCTGCATGCACAAAGCTCCCAAATGCATTCAGTCCCTTTGGGACCATCCGAAAAAAATTCCTTTTGTGCAAAAGTACAAAGAAAGCGCGATATGTGCGATCCTTAGGGAAAAAACCCCATTTTGGGGCATTCCCAGAGGCTCAAAAAGGTGTTCTTATCTGCGCAATCTGTCTGCGCAAGGCTGCGCACTGGCCCAATAATAATGCAATTCCCTCGGGGCTATCAGAAAAAACAGTTTATTGTGTAGAAAGTCTGCGATTTTGTCGATAAGGTGGAAAAAAACCCCATTTTGGGGCCTTCCCTCAGGCCCCAAAAAGCTCAAAAAGCTAACTGGCGCTCTCGGCTGCATGCACAAAGCTCCCAAATGCATTCAGTCCCTTTGGGACCATCCGAAAAAAATTCCTTCTGTGCAAAAGTACAAAGAAAGCGCGATATGTGCGATCCTTAGGGAAAAAACCCCATTTTGGGGCATTCCCAGAGGCTCAAAAAGGTGTTCTTATCTGCGCAATCTGTCTGCGCAAGGCTGCGCACTGGCCCAATAATAATGCAAATCCCTCGGGGCTATCAGAAAAAACAGTTTATTGTGTAGAAAGTCTGCGATTTTGTCGATAAGGTGGAAAAAACCCCCATTTTGGGGCCTTCCCTCAGGCCCCAAAAAGCTCAAAAAGCTAACTGGCGCTCTCGGCTGCATGCACAAAGCTCCCAAATGCATTCAGTCCCTTTGGGACCATCCGAAAAAAATTCCTTTTGTGCAAAAGTACAAAGAAAGCGCGATATGTGCGATCCTTAGGGAAAAAACCCCATTTTGGGGCATTCCCAGAGGCTCAAAAAGGTGTTCTTATCTGCGCAATCTGTCTGCGCAAGGCTGCGCACTGGCCCAATAATAATGCAAATCCCTCGGGGCTATCAGAAAAAACAGTTTATTGTGTAGAAAGTCTGCGATTTTGTCGATAAGGTGGAAAAAACCCCCATTTTGGGGCCTTCCCTCAGGCCCCAAAAAGCTCAAAAAGCTAACTGGCGCTCTCGGCTGCATGCACAAAGCTCCCAAATGCATTCAGTCCCTTTGGGACCATCCGAAAAAATTCCTTTTGTGCAAAAGTACAAAGAAAGCGCGATATGTGCGATCCTTAGGGAAAAAACCCCATTTTGGGGCATTCCCAGAGCCTCAAAAAGGTGTTCTTATCTGCGCAATCTGTCTGCGCAAGGCTGCGCACTGGCCCAATAATAATGCAAATCCCTCGGGGCTATCAGAAAAAACAGTTTATTGTGTAGAAAGTCTGCGATTTTGTCGATAAGGTGGAAAAAACCCCCATTTTGGGGCCTTCCCTCAGGCCCCAAAAAGCTCAAAAAGCTAACTGGCGCTCTCGGCTGCATGCACAAAGCTCCCAAATGCATTCAGTCCCTTTGGGACCATCCGAAAAAAATTCCTTTTGTGCAAAAGTACAAAGAAAGCGCGATATGTGCGATCCTTAGGGAAAACATCCCATTTTGGGGCATTCCCAGAGGCTCAAAAAGGTGTTCTTATCTGCGCAATCTGTCTGCGCAAGGCTGCGCACTGGCCCAATAATAATGCAAATCCCTCGGGGCTATCAGAAAAAACAGTTTATTGTGTAGAAAGTCTGCGATTTTGTCGATAAGGTGAAAAAAAACCCCATTTTGGGGCCTTCTCTCAGGCCCCAAAAAGCTCAAAAAGCTAACTGACGCTCTCGGCTGCATGCACAAAGCTCCCAAATGCATTCAGTCCCTTTGGGACCATCCGAAAAAAATTCCTTTTGTGCAAAAGTACAAAGAAAGCGCGATATGTGCGATCCTTAGGGAAAAAACCCCATTTTGGGGCATTCCCAGAGGCTCAAAAAGGTGTTCTTATCTGCGCAATCTGTCTGCGCAAGGCTGCGCACTGGCCCAATAATAATGCAAATCCCTCGGGGCTATCAGAAAAAACAGTTTATTGTGTAGAAAGTCTGCGATTTTGTCGATAAGGTGGAAAAAACCCCCATTTTGGGGCCTTCCCTCAGGCCCCAAAAAGCTCAAAAAGCTAACTGGCGCTCTCGGCTGCATGCACAAAGCTCCCAAATGCATTCAATCCCTTTGGGACCATCCGAAAAAAATTCCTTTTGTGCAAAAGTACAAAGAAAGCGCGATATGTGCGATCCTTAGGGAAAAAACCCCATTTTGGGGCATTCCCAGAGGCTCAAAAAGGTGTTCTTATCTGCGCAATCTGTCTGCGCAAGGCTGCGCACTGGCCCAATAATAATGCAAATCCCTCGGGGCTATCAGAAAAAACAGTTTATTGTGTAGAACGTCTGCGATTTTGTCGATAAGGTGGAAAAAACCCCCATTTTGGGGCCTTCCCTCAGGCCCCAAAAAGCTCAAAAAGCTAACTGGCGCTCTCGGCTGCATGCACAAAGCTCCCAAATGCATTCAGTCCCTTTGGGACCATCCGAAAAAAATTCCTTTTGTGCAAAAGTACAAAGAAAGCGCGATATGTGCGATCCTTAGGGAAAAAACCCCATTTTGGGGCATTCCCAGAGGCTCAAAAAGGTGTTCTTATCTGCGCAATCTGTCTGCGCAAGGCTGCGCACTGGCCCAATAATAATGCAATTCCCTCGGGGCTATCAGAAAAAACAGTTTATTGTGTAGAAAGTCTGCGATTTTGTCGATAAGGTGGTAAAAAACCCCATTTTGGGGCCTTCCCTCAGGCCCCAAAAAGCTCAAAAAGCTAACTGGCGCTCTCGGCTGCATGCACAAAGCTCCCAAATGCATTCAGTCCCTTTGGGACCATCCGAAAAAAATTCCTTTTGTGCAAAAGTACAAAGAAAGCGCGATATGTGCGATCCTTAGGGAAAAAACCCCATTTTGGGGCATTCCCAGAGGCTCAAAAAGGTGTTCTTATCTGCGCAATCTGTCTGCGCAAGGCTGCGCACTGGCCCAATAATAATGCAAATCCCTCGGGGCTATCAGAAAAAACAGTTTATTGTGTAGAACGTCTGCGATTTTGTCGATAAGGTGGAAAAAACCCCCATTTTGGGGCCTTCCCTCAGGCCCCAAAAAGCTCAAAAAGCTAACTGGCGCTCTCGGCTGCATGCACAAAGCTCCCAAATGCATTCAGTCCCTTTGGGACCATCCGAAAAAAATTCCTTTTGTGCAAAAGTACAAAGAAAGCGCGATATGTGCGATCCTTAGGGAAAAAACCCCATTTTGGGGCATTCCCAGAGGCTCAAAAAGGTGTTCTTATCTGCGCAATCTGTCTGCGCAAGGCTGCGCACTGGCCCAATAATAATGCAATTCCCTCGGGGCTATCAGAAAAAACAGTTTATTGTGTAGAAAGTCTGCGATTTTGTCGATAAGGTGGAAAAAAACCCCATTTTGGGGCCTTCCCTCAGGCCCCAAAAAGCTCAAAAAGCTAACTGGCGCTCTCGGCTGCATGCACAAAGCTCCCAAATGCATTCAGTCCCTTTGGGACCATCCGAAAAAAATTCCTTTTGTGCAAAAGTACAAAGAAAGCGCGATATGTGCGATCCTTAGGGAAAAAACCCCATTTTGGGGCATTCCCAGAGGCTCAAAAAGGTGTTCTTATCTGCGCAATCTGTCTGCGCAAGGCTGCGCACTGGCCCAATAATAATGCAAATCCCTCGGGGCTATCAGAAAAAACAGTTTGTTGTGTAGAAAGTCTGCGATTTTGTCGATAAGGTGGAAAAAACCCCCATTTTGGGGCCTTCTCTCAGGCCCCAAAAAGCTCAAAAAGCTAACTGGCGCTCTCGGCTGCATGCACAAAGCTCCCAAATGCATTCAGTCCCTTTGGGACCATCCGAAAAAAATTCCTTTTGTGCAAAAGTACAAAGAAAGCGCGATATGTGCGATCCTTAGGGAAAAAACCCCATTTTGGGGCATTCCCAGAGGCTCAAAAAGGTGTTCTTATCTGCGCAATCTGTCTGCGCAAGGCTGCGCACTGGCCCAATAATAATGCAAATCCCTCGGGGCTATCAGAAAAAACAGTTTATTGTGTAGAAAGTCTGCGATTTTGTCGATAAGGTGGAAAAACCCCCATTTTGGGGCCTTCCCACAGGCCCCAAAAAGCTCAAAAAGCTAACTGGCGCTCTCGGCTGCATGCACAAAGCTCCCAAATGCATTCAGTCCCTTTGGGACCATCCAAAAAAAATTCCTTCTGTGCAAAAGTACAAAGAAAGCGCGATATGTGCGATCCTTAGGGAAAAAACCCCATTTTGGGGCATTCCCAGAGGCTCAAAAAGGTGTTCTTATCTGCGCAATCTGTCTGCGCAAGGCTGCGCACTGGCCCAATAATAATGCAAATCCCTCGGGGCTATCAGAAAAAACAGTTTATTGTGTAGAAAGTCTGCGATTTTGTCGATAAGGTGGAAAAAACCCCCATTTTGGGGCCTTCCCTCAGGCCCCAAAAAGCTCAAAAAGCTAACTGGCGCTCTCGGCTGCATGCACAAAGCTCCCAAATGCATTCAGTCCCTTTGGGACCATCCGAAAAAAATTCCTTTTGTGCAAAAGTACAAAGAAAGCGCGATATGTGCGATCCTTAGGGAAAAAACCCCATTTTGGGGCATTCCCAGAGGCTCAAAAAGGTGTTCTTATCTGCGCAATCTGTCTGCGCAA
This sequence comes from Siderastrea radians, assembly GCA_964017195.1. Lineage (NCBI taxonomy): Eukaryota > Metazoa > Cnidaria > Anthozoa > Scleractinia > Rhizangiidae > Siderastrea > Siderastrea radians. The sequence goes on from CAXHKT010000398.1 coordinate 38,631, forward strand.
GGCTGCGCACTGGCCCAATAATAATGCAAATCCCTCGGGGCTATCAGAAAAAACAGTTTATTGTGTAGAAAGTCTGCGATTTTGTCGATAAGGTGGAAAAAACCCCCATTTTGGGGCCTTCCCTCAGGCCCCAAAAAGCTCAAAAAGCTAACTGGCGCTCTCGGCTGCATGCACAAAGCTCCCAAATGCATTCAGTCCCTTTGGGACCATCCGAAAAAAATTCCTTTTGTGCAAAAGTACAAAGAAAGCGCGATATGTGCGATCCTTAGGGAAAAAACCCCATTTTGGGGCATTCCCAGAGGCTCAAAAAGGTGTTCTTATCTGCGCAATCTGTCTGCGCAAGGCTGCGCACTGGCCCAATAATAATGCAAATCCCTCGGGGCTATCAGAAAAAACAGTTTATTGTGTAGAACGTCTGCGATTTTGTCGATAAGGTGGAAAAAACCCCCATTTTGGGGCCTTCCCTCAGGCCCCAAAAAGCTCAAAAAGCTAACTGGCGCTCTCGGCTGCATGCACAAAGCTCCCAAATGCATTCAGTCCCTTTGGGACCATCCGAAAAAAATTCCTTTTGTGCAAAAGTACAAAGAAAGCGCGATATGTGCGATCCTTAGGGAAAAAACCCCATTTTGGGGCATTCCCAGAGGCTCAAAAAGGTGTTCTTATCTGCGCAATCTGTCTGCGCAAGGCTGCGCACTGGCCCAATAATAATGCAATTCCCTCGGGGCTATCAGAAAAAACAGTTTATTGTGTAGAAAGTCTGCGATTTTGTCGATAAGGTGGAAAAAACCCCCATTTTGGGGCCTTCCCTCAGGCCCCAAAAAGCTCAAAAAGCTAACTGGCGCTCTCGGCTGCATGCACAAAGCTCCCAAATGCATTCAGTCCCTTTGGGACCATCCGAAAAAAATTCCTTTTGTGCAAAAGTACAAAGAAAGCGCGATATGTGCGATCCTTAGGGAAAAAACCCCATTTTGGGGCATTCCCAGAGGCTCAAAAAGGTGTTCTTATCTGCGCAATCTGTCTGCGCAAGGCTGCGCACTGGCCCAATAATAATGCAAATCCCTCGGGGCTATCAGAAAAAACAGTTTATTGTGTAGAAAGTCTGCGATTTTGTCGATAAGGTGGAAAAAAACCCCATTTTGGGGCCTTCCCTCAGGCCCCAAAAAGCTCAAAAAGCTAACTGGCGCTCTCGGCTGCATGCACAAAGCTCCCAAATGCATTCAATCCCTTTGGGACCATCCGAAAAAAATTCCTTTTGTGCAAAAGTACAAAGAAAGCGCGATATGTGCGATCCTTAGGGAAAAAACCCCATTTTGGGGCATTCCCAGAGGCTCAAAAAGGTGTTCTTATCTGCGCAATCTGTCTGCGCAAGGCTGCGCACTGGCCCAATAATAATGCAAATCCCTCGGGGCTATCAGAAAAAACAGTTTATTGTGTAGAAAGTCTGCGATTTTGTCGATAAGGTGGAAAAAACCCCCATTTTGGGGCCTTCCCTCAGGCCCCAAAAAGCTCAAAAAGCTAACTGGCGCTCTCGGCTGCATGCACAAAGCTCCCAAATGCATTCAGTCCCTTTGGGACCATCCGAAAAAAATTCCTTTTGTGCAAAAGTACAAAGAAAGCGCGATATGTGCGATCCTTAGGGAAAAAACCCCATTTTGGGGCATTCCCAGAGGCTCAAAAAGGTGTTCTTATCTGCGCAATCTGTCTGCGCAAGGCTGCGCACTGGCCCAATAATAATGCAAATCCCTCGGGGCTATCAGAAAAAACAGTTTATTGTGTAGAAAGTCTGCGATTTTGTCGATAAGGTGGAAAAAACCCCCATTTTGGGGCCTTCCCTCAGGCCCCAAAAAGCTCAAAAAGCTAACTGGCGCTCTCGGCTGCATGCACAAAGCTCCCAAATGCATTCAGTCCCTTTGGGACCATCCGAAAAAAATTCCTTTTGTGCAAAAGTACAAAGAAAGCGCGATATGTGCGATCCTTAGGGAAAAAACCCCATTTTGGGGCATTCCCAGAGGCTCAAAAAGGTGTTCTTATCTGCGCAATCTGTCTGCGCAAGGCTGCGCACTGGCCCAATAATAATGCAAATCCCTCGGGGCTATCAGAAAAAACAGTTTATTGTGTAGAACGTCTGCGATTTTGTCGATAAGGTGGAAAAAACCCCCATTTTGGGGCCTTCCCTCAGGCCCCAAAAAGCTCAAAAAGCTAACTGGCGCTCTCGGCTGCATGCACAAAGCTCCCAAATGCATTCAGTCCCTTTGGGACCATCCGAAAAAAATTCCTTTTGTGCAAAAGTACAAAGAAAGCGCGATATGTGCGATCCTTAGGGAAAAAACCCCATTTTGGGGCATTCCCAGAGGCTCAAAAAGGTGTTCTTATCTGCGCAATCTGTCTGCGCAAGGCTGCGCACTGGCCCAATAATAATGCAATTCCCTCGGGGCTATCAGAAAAAACAGTTTATTGTGTAGAAAGTCTGCGATTTTGTCGATAAGGTGGAAAAAAACCCCATTTTGGGGCCTTCCCTCAGGCCCCAAAAAGCTCAAAAAGCTAACTGGCGCTCTCGGCTGCATGCACAAAGCTCCCAAATGCATTCAGTCCCTTTGGGACCATCCGAAAAAAATTCCTTCTGTGCAAAAGTACAAAGAAAGCGCGATATGTGCGATCCTTAGGGAAAAAACCCCATTTTGGGGCATTCCCAGAGGCTCAAAAAGGTGTTCTTATCTGCGCAATCTGTCTGCGCAAGGCTGCGCACTGGCCCAATAATAATGCAAATCCCTCGGGGCTATCAGAAAAAACAGTTTATTGTGTAGAAAGTCTGCGATTTTGTCGATAAGGTGGAAAAAACCCCCATTTTGGGGCCTTCCCTCAGGCCCCAAAAAGCTCAAAAAGCTAACTGGCGCTCTCGGCTGCATGCACAAAGCTCCCAAATGCATTCAGTCCCTTTGGGACCATCCGAAAAAAATTCCTTTTGTGCAAAAGTACAAAGAAAGCGCGATATGTGCGATCCTTAGGGAAAAAACCCCATTTTGGGGCATTCCCAGAGGCTCAAAAAGGTGTTCTTATCTGCGCAATCTGTCTGCGCAAGGCTGCGCACTGGCCCAATAATAATGCAAATCCCTCGGGGCTATCAGAAAAAACAGTTTATTGTGTAGAAAGTCTGCGATTTTGTCGATAAGGTGGAAAAAACCCCCATTTTGGGGCCTTCCCTCAGGCCCCAAAAAGCTCAAAAAGCTAACTGGCGCTCTCGGCTGCATGCACAAAGCTCCCAAATGCATTCAGTCCCTTTGGGACCATCCGAAAAAATTCCTTTTGTGCAAAAGTACAAAGAAAGCGCGATATGTGCGATCCTTAGGGAAAAAACCCCATTTTGGGGCATTCCCAGAGCCTCAAAAAGGTGTTCTTATCTGCGCAATCTGTCTGCGCAAGGCTGCGCACTGGCCCAATAATAATGCAAATCCCTCGGGGCTATCAGAAAAAACAGTTTATTGTGTAGAAAGTCTGCGATTTTGTCGATAAGGTGGAAAAAACCCCCATTTTGGGGCCTTCCCTCAGGCCCCAAAAAGCTCAAAAAGCTAACTGGCGCTCTCGGCTGCATGCACAAAGCTCCCAAATGCATTCAGTCCCTTTGGGACCATCCGAAAAAAATTCCTTTTGTGCAAAAGTACAAAGAAAGCGCGATATGTGCGATCCTTAGGGAAAACATCCCATTTTGGGGCATTCCCAGAGGCTCAAAAAGGTGTTCTTATCTGCGCAATCTGTCTGCGCAAGGCTGCGCACTGGCCCAATAATAATGCAAATCCCTCGGGGCTATCAGAAAAAACAGTTTATTGTGTAGAAAGTCTGCGATTTTGTCGATAAGGTGAAAAAAAACCCCATTTTGGGGCCTTCTCTCAGGCCCCAAAAAGCTCAAAAAGCTAACTGACGCTCTCGGCTGCATGCACAAAGCTCCCAAATGCATTCAGTCCCTTTGGGACCATCCGAAAAAAATTCCTTTTGTGCAAAAGTACAAAGAAAGCGCGATATGTGCGATCCTTAGGGAAAAAACCCCATTTTGGGGCATTCCCAGAGGCTCAAAAAGGTGTTCTTATCTGCGCAATCTGTCTGCGCAAGGCTGCGCACTGGCCCAATAATAATGCAAATCCCTCGGGGCTATCAGAAAAAACAGTTTATTGTGTAGAAAGTCTGCGATTTTGTCGATAAGGTGGAAAAAACCCCCATTTTGGGGCCTTCCCTCAGGCCCCAAAAAGCTCAAAAAGCTAACTGGCGCTCTCGGCTGCATGCACAAAGCTCCCAAATGCATTCAGTCCCTTTGGGACCATCCGAAAAAAATTCCTTTTGTGCAAAAGTACAAAGAAAGCGCGATATGTGCGATCCTTAGGGAAAAAACCCCATTTTGGGGCATTCCCAGAGGCTCAAAAAGGTGTTCTTATCTGCGCAATCTGTCTGCGCAAGGCTGCGCACTGGCCCAGTAATAATGCAAATCCCTCGGGGCTATCAGAAAAAACAGTTTATTGTGTAGAAAGTCTGCGATTTTGTCGATAAGGTGGAAAAAACCCCCATTTTGGGGCCTTCCCTCAGGCCCCAAAAAGCTCAAAAAGCTAACTGGCGCTCTCGGCTGCATGCACAAAGCTCCCAAATGCATTCAGTCCCTTTGGGACCATCCGAAAAAAATTCCTTTTGTGCAAAAGTACAAAGAAAGCGCGATATGTGCGATCCTTAGGGAAAAAAACCCATTTTTGGGCATTCCCAGAGGCTCAAAAAGGTGTTCTTATCTGCGCAATCTGTCTGCGCAAGGCTGCGCACTGGCCCAATAATAATGCAAATCCCTCGGGGCTATCAGAAAAAACAGTTTATTGTGTAGAAAGTCTGCGATTTTGTCGATAAGGTGGAAAAAACCCCCATTTTGGGGCCTTCCCTCAGGCCCCAAAAAGCTCAAAAAGCTAACTGGCGCTCTCGGCTGCATGCACAAAGCTCCCAAATGCATTCAGTCCCTTTGGGACCATCCGAAAAAAATTCCTTTTGTGCAAAAGTACAAAGAAAGCGCGATATGTGCGATCCTTAGGGAAAAAACCCCATTTTGGGGCATTCCCAGAGGCTCAAAAAGGTGTTCTTATCTGCGCAATCTGTCTGCGCAAGGCTGCGCACTGGCCCAATAATAATGCAAATCCCTCGGGGCTATCAGAAAAAACAGTTTATTGTGTAGAAAGTCTGCGATTTTGTCGATAAGGTGGAAAAAACCCCCATTTTGGGGCCTTCCCTCAGGCCCCAAAAAGCTCAAAAAGCTACCTGGCGCTCTCGGCTGCATGCACAAAGCTCCCAAATGCATTCAGTCCCTTTGGGACCATCCGAAAAAAATTCCTTTTGTGCAAAAGTACAAAGAAAGCGCGATATGTGCGATCCTTAGGGAAAAAACCCCATTTTGGGGCATTCCCAGAGGCTCAAAAAGGTGTTCTTATCTGCGCAATCTGTCTGCGCAAGGCTGCGCACTGGCCCAATAATAATGCAAATCCCTCGGGGCTATCAGAAAAAACAGTTTATTGTGTAGAAAGTCTGCGATTTTGTCGATAAGGTGGAAAAAACCCCCATTTTGGGGCCTTCCCTCAGGCCCCAAAAAGCTCAAAAAGCTAACTGGCGCTCTCGGCTGCATGCACAAAGCTCCCAAATGCATTCAGTCCCTTTGGGACCATCCGAAAAAAATTCCTTTTGTGCAAAAGTACAAAGAAAGCGCGATATGTGCGATCCTTAGGGAAAAAACCCCATTTTGGGGCATTCCCAGAGGCTCAAAAAGGTGTTCTTATCTGCGCAAGGCTGCGCACTGGCCCAATAATAATGCAATTCCCTCGGGGCTATCAGAAAAAACAGTTTATTGTGTAGAAAGTCTGCGATTTTGTCGATAAGGTGGAAAAAAACCCCATTTTGGGGCCTTCCCTCAGGCCCCAAAAAGCTCAAAAAGCTAACTGGCGCTCTCGGCTGCATGCACAAAGCTCCCAAATGCATTCAGTCCCTTTGGGACCATCCGAAAAAAATTCCTTTTGTGCAAAAGTACAAAGAAAGCGCGATATGTGCGATCCTTAGGGAAAAAACCCCATTTTGGGGCATTCCCAGAGGCTCAAAAAGGTGTTCTTATCTGCGCAATCTGTCTGCGCAAGGCTGCGCACTGGCCCAATAATAATGCAAATCCCTCGGGGCTATCAGAAAAAACAGTTTGTTGTGTAGAAAGTCTGCGATTTTGTCGATAAGGTGGAAAAAACCCCCATTTTGGGGCCTTCTCTCAGGCCCCAAAAAGCTCAAAAAGCTAACTGGCGCTCTCGGCTGCATGCACAAAGCTCCCAAATGCATTCAGTCCCTTTGGGACCATCCGAAAAAAATTCCTTTTGTGCAAAAGTACAAAGAAAGCGCGATATGTGCGATCCTTAGGGAAAAAACCCCATTTTGGGGCATTCCCAGAGGCTCAAAAAGGTGTTCTTATCTGCGCAATCTGTCTGCGCAAGGCTGCGCACTGGCCCAATAATAATGCAAATCCCTCGGGGCTATCAGAAAAAACAGTTTATTGTGTAGAAAGTCTCCGATTTTGTCGATAAGGTGGAAAAAACCCCCATTTTGGGGCCTTCTCTCAGGCCCCAAAAAGCTCAAAAAGCTAACTGGCGCTCTCGGCTGCATGCACAAAGCTCCCAAATGCATTCAGTCCCTTCGGGACCATCCGAAAAAAATTCCTTTTGTGCAAAAGTATAAAGAAAGCGCGATATGTGCGATCCTTAGGGAAAAAACCCCATTTTGGGGCATTCCCAGAGGCTCAAAAAGGTGTTCTTATCTGCGCAATCTGTCTGCGCAAGGCTGCGCACTGGCCCAATAATAATGCAAATCCCTCGGGGCTATCAGAAAAAACAGTTTATTGTGTAGAAAGTCTGCGATTTTGTCGATAAGGTGGAAAAACCCCCATTTTGGGGCCTTCCCTCAGGCCCCAAAAAGCTCAAAAAGCTAACTGGCGCTCTCGGCTGCATGCACAAAGCTCCCAAATGCATTCAGTCCCTTTGGGACCATCCAAAAAAAATTCCTTCTGTGCAAAAGTACAAAGAAAGCGCGATATGTGCGATCCTTAGGGAAAAAACCCCATTTTGGGGCATTCCCAGAGGCTCAAAAAGGTGTTCTTATCTGCGCAATCTGTCTGCGCAAGGCTGCGCACTGGCCCAATAATAATGCAAATCCCTCGGGGCTATCAGAAAAAACAGTTTATTGTGTAGAAAGTCTGCGATTTTGTCGATAAGGTGGAAAAAACCCCCATTTTGGGGCCTTCCCTCAGGCCCCAAAAAGCTCAAAAAGCTAACTGGCGCTCTCGGCTGCATGCACAAAGCTCCCAAATGCATTCAGTCCCTTTGGGACCATCCGAAAAAAATTCCTTTTGTGCAAAAGTACAAAGAAAGCGCGATATGTGCGATCCTTAGGGAAAAAACCCCATTTTGGGGCATTCCCAGAGGCTCAAAAAGGTGTTCTTATCTGCGCAATCTGTCTGCGCAAGGCTGCGCACTGGCCCAATAATAATGCAAATCCCTCGGGGCTATCAGAAAAAACAGTTTATTGTGTAGAAAGTCTGCGATTTTGTCGATAAGGTGGAAAAAACCCCCATTTTGGGGCCTTCCCTCAGGCCCCAAAAAGCTCAAAAAGCTAACTGGCGCTCTCGGCTGCATGCACAAAGCTCCCAAATGCATTCAGTCCCTTTGGGACCATCCGAAAAAATTCCTTTTGTGCAAAAGTACAAAGAAAGCGCGATATGTGCGATCCTTAGGGAAAAAACCCCATTTTGGGGCATTCCCAGAGGCTCAAAAAGGTGTTCTTATCTGCGCAATCTGTCTGCGCAAGGCTGCGCACTGGCCCAATAATAATGCAAATCCCTCGGGGCTATCAGAAAAAACAGTTTATTGTGTAGAACGTCTGCGATTTTGTCGATAAGGTGGAAAAAACCCCCATTTTGGGGCCTTCCCTCAGGCCCCAAAAAGCTCAAAAAGCTAACTGGCGCTCTCGGCTGCATGCACAAAGCTCCCAAATGCATTCAGTCCCTTTGGGACCATCCGAAAAAAATTCCTTTTGTGCAAAAGTACAAAGAAAGCGCGATATGTGCGATCCTTAGGGAAAAAAACCCATTTTGGGGCATTCCCAGAGGCTCAAAAAGGTGTTCTTATCTGCGCAATCTGTCTGCGCAAGGCTGCGCACTGGCCCAATAATAATGCAAATCCCTCGGGGCTATCAGAAAAAACAGTTTATTGTGTAGAAAGTCTGCGATTTTGTCGATAAGGTGGAAAAAACCCCCATTTTGGGGCCTTCCCTCAGGCCCCAAAAAGCTCAAAAAGCTAACTGGCGCTCTCGGCTGCATGCACAAAGCTCCCAAATGCATTCAGTCCCTTTGGGACCATCCGAAAAAAATTCCTTTTGTGCAAAAGTACAAAGAAAGCGCGATATGTGCGATCCTTAGGGAAAAAACCCCATTTTGGGGCATTCCCAGAGGCTCAAAAAGGTGTTCTTATCTGCGCAATCTGTCTGCGCAAGGCTGCGCACTGGCCCAATAATAATGCAAATCCCTCGGGGCTATCAGAAAAAACAGTTTATTGTGTAGAAAGTCTGCGATTTTGTCGATAAGGTGGAAAAAACCCCCATTTTGGGGCCTTCCCTCAGGCCCCAAAAAGCTCAAAAAGCTAACTGGCGCTCTCGGCTGCATGCACAAAGCTCCCAAATGCATTCAGTCCCTTTGGGACCATCCGAAAAAATTCCTTTTGTGCAAAAGTACAAAGAAAGCGCGATATGTGCGATCCTTAGGGAAAAAACCCCATTTTGGGGCATTCCCAGAGGCTCAAAAAGGTGTTCTTATCTGCGCAATCTGTCTGCGCAAGGCTGCGCACTGGCCCAATAATAATGCAAATCCCTCGGGGCTATCAGAAAAAACAGTTTATTGTGTAGAAAGTCTGCGATTTTGTCGATAAGGTGGAAAAACCCCCATTTTGGGGCCTTCCCTCAGGCCCCAAAAAGCTCAAAAAGCTAACTGGCGCTCTCGGCTGCATGCACAAAGCTCCCAAATGCATTCAGTCCCTTTGGGACCATCCGAAAAAAATTCCTTTTGTGCAAAAGTACAAAGAAAGCGCGATATGTGCGATCCTTAGGGAAAAAAACCCATTTTGGGGCATTCCCAGAGGCTCAAAAAGGTGTTCTTATCTGCGCAATCTGTCTGCGCAAGGCTGCGCACTGGCCCAATAATAATGCAAATCCCTCGGGGCTATCAGAAAAAACAGTTTATTGTGTAGAAAGTCTGCGATTTTGTCGATAAGGTGGAAAAAACCCCCATTTTGGGGCCTTCCCTCAGGCCCCAAAAAGCTCAAAAAGCTAACTGGCGCTCTCGGCTGCATGCACAAAGCTCCCAAATGCATTCAGTCCCTTTGGGACCATCCGAAAAAAATTCCTTTTGTGCAAAAGTACAAAGAAAGCGCGATATGTGCGATCCTTAGGGAAAAAACCCCATTTTGGGGCATTCCCAGAGGCTCAAAAAGGTGTTCTTATCTGCGCAATCTGTCTGCGCAAGGCTGCGCACTGGCCCAATAATAATGCAAATCCCTCGGGGCTATCAGAAAAAACAGTTTATTGTGTAGAAAGTCTGCGATTTTGTCGATAAGGTGGAAAAAACCCCCATTTTGGGGCCTTCCCTCAGGCCCCAAAAAGCTCAAAAAGCTAACTGGCGCTCTCGGCTGCATGCACAAAGCTCCCAAATGCATTCAGTCCCTTTGGGACCATCCGAAAAAATTCCTTTTGTGCAAAAGTACAAAGAAAGCGCGATATGTGCGATCCTTAGGGAAAAAACCCCATTTTGGGGCATTCCCAGAGGCTCAAAAAGGTGTTCTTATCTGCGCAATCTGTCTGCGCAAGGCTGCGCACTGGCCCAATAATAATGCAAATCCCTCGGGGCTATCAGAAAAAACAGTTTATTGTGTAGAACGTCTGCGATTTTGTCGATAAGGTGGAAAAAACCCCCATTTTGGGGCCTTCCCTCAGGCCCCAAAAAGCTCAAAAAGCTAACTGGCGCTCTCGGCTGCATGCACAAAGCTCCCAAATGCATTCAGTCCCTTTGGGACCATCCGAAAAAAATTCCTTTTGTGCAAAAGTACAAAGAAAGCGCGATATGTGCGATCCTTAGGGAAAAAAACCCATTTTGGGGCATTCCCAGAGGCTCAAAAAGGTGTTCTTATCTGCGCAATCTGTCTGCGCAAGGCTGCGCACTGGCCCAATAATAATGCAAATCCCTCGGGGCTATCAGAAAAAACAGTTTATTGTGTAGAAAGTCTGCGATTTTGTCGATAAGGTGGAAAAAACCCCCATTTTGGGGCCTTCCCTCAGGCCCCAAAAAGCTCAAAAAGCTAACTGGCGCTCTCGGCTGCATGCACAAAGCTCCCAAATGCATTCAGTCCCTTTGGGACCATCCGAAAAAAATTCCTTTTGTGCAAAAGTACAAAGAAAGCGCGATATGTGCGATCCTTAGGGAAAAAACCCCATTTTGGGGCATTCCCAGAGGCTCAAAAAGGTGTTCTTATCTGCGCAATCTGTCTGCGCAAGGCTGCGCACTGGCCCAATAATAATGCAAATCCCTCGGGGCTATCAGAAAAAACAGTTTATTGTGTAGAAAGTCTGCGATTTTGTCGATAAGGTGGAAAAAACCCCCATTTTGGGGCCTTCCCTCAGGCCCCAAAAAGCTCAAAAAGCTAACTGGCGCTCTCGGCTGCATGCACAAAGCTCCCAAATGCATTCAGTCCCTTTGGGACCATCCGAAAAAATTCCTTTTGTGCAAAAGTACAAAGAAAGCGCGATATGTGCGATCCTTAGGGAAAAAACCCCATTTTGGGGCATTCCCAGAGGCTCAAAAAGGTGTTCTTATCTGCGCAATCTGTCTGCGCAAGGCTGCGCACTGGCCCAATAATAATGCAAATCCCTCGGGGCTATCAGAAAAAACAGTTTATTGTGTAGAAAGTCTGCGATTTTGTCGATAAGGTGGAAAAACCCCCATTTTGGGGCCTTCCCTCAGGCCCCAAAAAGCTCAAAAAGCTAACTGGCGCTCTCGGCTGCATGCACAAAGCTCCCAAATGCATTCAGTCCCTTTGGGACCATCCGAAAAAAATTCCTTTTGTGCAAAAGTACAAAGAAAGCGCGATATGTGCGATCCTTAGGGAAAAAAACCCATTTTGGGGCATTCCCAGAGGCTCAAAAAGGTGTTCTTATCTGCGCAATCTGTCTGCGCAAGGCTGCGCACTGGCCCAATAATAATGCAAATCCCTCGGGGCTATCAGAAAAAACAGTTTATTGTGTAGAAAGTCTGCGATTTTGTCGATAAGGTGGAAAAAACCCCCATTTTGGGGCCTTCCCTCAGGCCCCAAAAAGCTCAAAAAGCTAACTGGCGCTCTCGGCTGCATGCACAAAGCTCCCAAATGCATTCAGTCCCTTTGGGACCATCCGAAAAAAATTCCTTTTGTGCAAAAGTACAAAGAAAGCGCGATATGTGCGATCCTTAGGGAAAAAACCCCATTTTGGGGCATTCCCAGAGGCTCAAAAAGGTGTTCTTATCTGCGCAATCTGTCTGCGCAAGGCTGCGCACTGGCCCAATAATAATGCAAATCCCTCGGGGCTATCAGAAAAAACAGTTTATTGTGTAGAAAGTCTGCGATTTTGTCGATAAGGTGGAAAAAACCCCCATTTTGGGGCCTTCCCTCAGGCCCCAAAAAGCTCAAAAAGCTAACTGGCGCTCTCGGCTGCATGCACAAAGCTCCCAAATGCATTCAGTCCCTTTGGGACCATCCGAAAAAATTCCTTTTGTGCAAAAGTACAAAGAAAGCGCGATATGTGCGATCCTTAGGGAAAAAACCCCATTTTGGGGCATTCCCAGAGGCTCAAAAAGGTGTTCTTATCTGCGCAATCTGTCTGCGCAAGGCTGCGCACTGGCCCAATAATAATGCAAATCCCTCGGGGCTATCAGAAAAAACAGTTTATTGTGTAGAAAGTCTGCGATTTTGTCGATAAGGTGGAAAAACCCCCATTTTGGGGCCTTCCCTCAGGCCCCAAAAAGCTCAAAAAGCTAACTGGCGCTCTCGGCTGCATGCACAAAGCTCCCAAATGCATTCAGTCCCTTTGGGACCATCCGAAAAAAATTCCTTTTGTGCAAAAGTACAAAGAAAGCGCGATATGTGCGATCCTTAGGGAAAAAAACCCATTTTGGGGCATTCCCAGAGGCTCAAAAAGGTGTTCTTATCTGCGCAATCTGTCTGCGCAAGGCTGCGCACTGGCCCAATAATAATGCAAATCCCTCGGGGCTATCAGAAAAAACAGTTTATTGTGTAGAAAGTCTGCGATTTTGTCGATAAGGTGGAAAAAACCCCCATTTTGGGGCCTTCCCTCAGGCCCCAAAAAGCTCAAAAAGCTAACTGGCGCTCTCGGCTGCATGCACAAAGCTCCCAAATGCATTCAGTCCCTTTGGGACCATCCGAAAAAAATTCCTTTTGTGCAAAAGTACAAAGAAAGCGCGATATGTGCGATCCTTAGGGAAAAAACCCCATTTTGGGGCATTCCCAGAGGCTCAAAAAGGTGTTCTTATCTGCGCAATCTGTCTGCGCAAGGCTGCGCACTGGCCCAATAATAATGCAATTCCCTCGGGGCTATCAGAAAAAACAGTTTATTGTGTAGAAAGTCTGCGATTTTGTCGATAAGGTGGAAAAAAACCCCATTTTGGGGCCTTCCCTCAGGCCCCAAAAAGCTCAAAAAGCTAACTGGCGCTCTCGGCTGCATGCACAAAGCTCCCAAATGCATTCAGTTCCTTTGGGACCATCCGAAAAAAATTCCTTTTGTGCAAAAGTACAAAGAAAGCGCGATATGTGCGATCCTTAGGGAAAAAACCCCATTTTGGGGCATTCCCAGAGGCTCAAAAAGGTGTTCTTATCTGCGCAATCTGTCTGCGCAAGGCTGCGCACTGGCCCAATAATAATGCAAATCCCTCGGGGCTATCAGAAAAAACAGTTTGTTGTGTAGAAAGTCTGCGATTTTGTCGATAAGGTGGAAAAAACCCCCATTTTGGGGCCTTCTCTCAGGCCCCAAAAAGCTCAAAAAGCTAACTGGCGCTCTCGGCTGCATGCACAAAGCTCCCAAATGCATTCAGTCCCTTTGGGACCATCCGAAAAAAATTCCTTTTGTGCAAAAGTACAAAGAAAGCGCGATATGTGCGATCCTTAGGGAAAAAACCCCATTTTGGGGCATTCCCAGAGGCTCAAAAAGGTGTTCTTATCTGCGCAATCTGTCTGCGCAAGGCTGCGCACTGGCCCAATAATAATGCAAATCCCTCGGGGCTATCAGAAAAAACAGTTTATTGTGTAGAAAGTCTCCGATTTTGTCGATAAGGTGGAAAAAACCCCCATTTTGGGGCCTTCTCTCAGGCCCCAAAAAGCTCAAAAAGCTAACTGGCGCTCTCGGCTGCATGCACAAAGCTCCCAAATGCATTCAGTCCCTTCGGGACCATCCGAAAAAAATTCCTTTTGTGCAAAAGTATAAAGAAAGCGCGATATGTGCGATCCTTAGGGAAAAAACCCCATTTTGGGGCATTCCCAGAGGCTCAAAAAGGTGTTCTTATCTGCGCAATCTGTCTGCGCAAGGCTGCGCACTGGCCCAATAATAATGCAAATCCCTCGGGGCTATCAGAAAAAACAGTTTATTGTGTAGAAAGTCTGCGATTTTGTCGATAAGGTGGAAAAACCCCCATTTTGGGGCCTTCCCTCAGGCCCCAAAAAGCTCAAAAAGCTAACTGGCGCTCTCGGCTGCATGCACAAAGCTCCCAAATGCATTCAGTCCCTTTGGGACCATCCAAAAAAAATTCCTTCTGTGCAAAAGTACAAAGAAAGCGCGATATGTGCGATCCTTAGGGAAAAAACCCCATTTTGGGGCATTCCCAGAGGCTCAAAAAGGTGTTCTTATCTGCGCAATCTGTCTGCGCAAGGCTGCGCACTGGCCCAATAATAATGCAAATCCCTCGGGGCTATCAGAAAAAACAGTTTATTGTGTAGAAAGTCTGCGATTTTGTCGATAAGGTGGAAAAAACCCCCATTTTGGGGCCTTCCCTCAGGCCCCAAAAAGCTCAAAAAGCTAACTGGCGCTCTCGGCTGCATGCACAAAGCTCCCAAATGCATTCAGTCCCTTTGGGACCATCCGAAAAAAATTCCTTTTGTGCAAAAGTACAAAGAAAGCGCGATATGTGCGATCCTTAGGGAAAAAACCCCATTTTGGGGCATTCCCAGAGGCTCAAAAAGGTGTTCTTATCTGCGCAATCTGTCTGCGCAAGGCTGCGCACTGGCCCAATAATAATGCAAATCCCTCGGGGCTATCAGAAAAAACAGTTTATTGTGTAGAAAGTCTGCGATTTTGTCGATAAGGTGGAAAAAACCCCCATTTTGGGGCCTTCCCTCAGGCCCCAAAAAGCTCAAAAAGCTAACTGGCGCTCTCGGCTGCATGCACAAAGCTCCCAAATGCATTCAGTCCCTTTGGGACCATCCGAAAAAATTCCTTTTGTGCAAAAGTACAAAGAAAGCGCGATATGTGCGATCCTTAGGGAAAAAACCCCATTTTGGGGCATTCCCAGAGGCTCAAAAAGGTGTTCTTATCTGCGCAATCTGTCTGCGCAAGGCTGCGCACTGGCCCAATAATAATGCAAATCCCTCGGGGCTATCAGAAAAAACAGTTTATTGTGTAGAAAGTCTGCGATTTTGTCGATAAGGTGGAAAAAACCCCCATTTTGGGGCCTTCCCTCAGGCCCCAAAAAGCTCAAAAAGCTAACTGGCGCTCTCGGCTGCATGCACAAAGCTCCCAAATGCATTCAGTCCCTTTGGGACCATCCGAAAAAAATTCCTTTTGTGCAAAAGTACAAAGAAAGCGCGATATGTGCGATCCTTAGGGAAAAAACCCCATTTTGGGGCATTCCCAGAGGCTCAAAAAGGTGTTCTTATCTGCGCAATCTGTCTGCGCAAGGCTGCGCACTGGCCCAATAATAATGCAAATCCCTCGGGGCTATCAGAAAAAACAGTTTATTGTGTAGAAAGTCTGCGATTTTGTCGATAAGGTGGAAAAAACCCCCATTTTGGGGCCTTCCCTCAGGCCCCAAAAAGCTCAAAAAGCTAACTGGCGCTCTCGGCTGCATGCACAAAGCTCCCAAATGCATTCAGTCCCTTTGGGACCATCCGAAAAAATTCCTTTTGTGCAAAAGTACAAAGAAAGCGCGATATGTGCGATCCTTAGGGAAAAAACCCCATTTTGGGGCATTCCCAGAGGCTCAAAAAGGTGTTCTTATCTGCGCAATCTGTCTGCGCAAGGCTGCGCACTGGCCCAATAATAATGCAAATCCCTCGGGGCTATCAGAAAAAACAGTTTATTGTGTAGAAAGTCTGCGATTTTGTCGATAAGGTGGAAAAAACCCCCATTTTGGGGCCTTCCCTCAGGCCCCAAAAAGCTCAAAAAGCTAACTGGCGCTCTCGGCTGCATGCACAAAGCTCCCAAATGCATTCAGTCCCTTTGGGACCATCCGAAAAAAATTCCTTTTGTGCAAAAGTACAAAGAAAGCGCGATATGTGCGATCCTTAGGGAAAAAAACCCATTTTGGGGCATTCCCAGAGGCTCAAAAAGGTGTTCTTATCTGCGCAATCTGTCTGCGCAAGGCTGCGCACTGGCCCAATAATAATGCAAATCCCTCGGGGCTATCAGAAAAAACAGTTTATTGTGTAGAAAGTCTGCGATTTTGTCGATAAGGTGGAAAAAACCCCCATTTTGGGGCCTTCCCTCAGGCCCCAAAAAGCTCAAAAAGCTAACTGGCGCTCTCGGCTGCATGCACAAAGCTCCCAAATGCATTCAGTCCCTTTGGGACCATCCGAAAAAAATTCCTTTTGTGCAAAAGTACAAAGAAAGCGCGATATGTGCGATCCTTAGGAAAAAAACCCCATTTTGGGGCATTCCCAGAGGCTCAAAAAGGTGTTCTTATCTGCGCAATCTGTCTGCGCAAGGCTGCGCACTGGCCCAATAATAATGCAAATCCCTCGGGGCTATCAGAAAAAACAGTTTATTGTGTAGAAAGTCTGCGATTTTGTCGATAAGGTGGAAAAAACCCCCATTTTGGGGCCTTCCCTCAGGCCCCAAAAAGCTCAAAAAGCTAACTGGCGCTCTCGGCTGCATGCACAAAGCTCCCAAATGCATTCAGTCCCTTTGGGACCATCCGAAAAAATTCCTTTTGTGCAAAAGTACAAAGAAAGCGTGATATGTGCGATCCTTAGGGAAAAAACCCCATTTTGGGGCATTCCCAGAGGCTCAAAAAGGTGTTCTTATCTGCGCAATCTGTCTGCGCAAGGCTGCGCACTGGCCCAATAATAATGCAAATCCCTCGGGGCTATCAGAAAAAACAGTTTATTGTGTAGAAAGTCTGCGATTTTGTCGATAAGGTGGAAAAACCCCCATTTTGGGGCCTTCCCTCAGGCCCCAAAAAGCTCAAAAAGCTAACTGGCGCTCTCGGCTGCATGCACAAAGCTCCCAAATGCATTCAGTCCCTTTGGGACCATCCGAAAAAAATTCCTTTTGTGCAAAAGTACAAAGAAAGCGCGATATGTGCGATCCTTAGGGAAAAAAACCCATTTTGGGGCATTCCCAGAGGCTCAAAAAGGTGTTCTTATCTGCGCAATCTGTCTGCGCAAGGCTGCGCACTGGCCCAATAATAATGCAAATCCCTCGGGGCTATCAGAAAAAACAGTTTATTGTGTAGAAAGTCTGCGATTTTGTCGATAAGGTGGAAAAAACCCCCATTTTGGGGCCTTCCCTCAGGCCCCAAAAAGCTCAAAAAGCTAACTGGCGCTCTCGGCTGCATGCACAAAGCTCCCAAATGCATTCAGTCCCTTTGGGACCATCCGAAAAAAATTCCTTTTGTGCAAAAGTACAAAGAAAGCGCGATATGTGCGATCCTTAGGGAAAAAACCCCATTTTGGGGCATTCCCAGAGGCTCAAAAAGGTGTTCTTATCTGCGCAATCTGTCTGCGCAAGGCTGCGCACTGGCCCAATAATAATGCAAATCCCTCGGGGCTATCAGAAAAAACAGTTTATTGTGTAGAAAGTCTGCGATTTTGTCAATAAGGTGGAAAAAACCCCCATTTTGGGGCCTTCCCTCAGGCCCCAAAAAGCTCAAAAAGCTAACTGGCGCTCTCGGCTGCATGCACAAAGCTCCCAAATGCATTCAGTCCCTTTGGGACCGTCCGAAAAAAATTCCTTTTGTGCAAAAGTACAAAGAAAGCGCGATATGTGCGATCCTTAGGGAAAAAACCCCATTTTGGGGCATTCCCAGAGGCTCAAAAAGGTGTTCTTATCTGCGCAATCTGTCTGCGCAAGGCTGCGCACTTTCCCAATAATAATGCAAATCCCTCGGGGCTATCAGAAAAAACAGTTTATTGTGTAGAAAGTCTGCGATTTTGTCGATAAGGTGGAAAAAACCCCCATTTTGGGGCCTTCCCTCAGGCCCCAAAAAGCTCAAAAAGCTAACTGTTGCTCTCGGCTGCATGCACAAAGCTCCCAAATGCATTCAGTCCCTTTGGGACCATCCGAAAAAAATTCCTTTTGTGCAAAAGTACAAAGAAAGCGCGATATGTGCGATCCTTAGGGAAAAAACCCCATTTTGGGGCATTCCCAGAGGCTCAAAAAGGTGTTCTTATCTGCGCAATCTGTCTGCGCAAGGCTGCGCACTGGCCCAATAATAATGCAAATCCCTCGGGGCTATCAGAAAAAACAGTTTATTGTTTAGAAAGTCTGCGATTTTGTCGATAAGGTGGAAAAAAACCCCATTTTGGGGCCTTCTCTCAGGCCCCAAAAACTCAAAAAGCTAACTGGCGCTCTCGGCTGCATGCACAAAGCTCCCAAATGCATTCAGTCCCTTTGGGACCATCCGAAAAAAATTCCTTTTGTGCAAAAGTACAAAGAAAGCGCGATATGTGCGATCCTTAGGGAAAAAACCCCATTTTGGGGCATTCCCAGAGGCTCAAAAAGGTGTTCTTATCTGCGCAATCTGTCTGCGCAAGGCTGCGCACTGGCCCAATAATAATGCAAATCCCTCGGGGCTATCAGAAAAAACAGTTTATTGTGTAGAAAGTCTGCGATTTTGTCGATAAGGTGGAAAAACCCCCATTTTGGGGCCTTCGTTCAGGCCCCAAAAAGCTCAAAAAGCTAACTGGCGCTCTCGGCTGCATGCACAAAGCTCCCAAATGCATTCAGTCCCTTTGGGACCATCCGAAAAAAATTCCTTTTGTGCAAAAGTACAAAGAAAGCGCGATATGTGCGATCCTTAGGGAAAAAACCCCATTTTGGGGCATTCCCAGAGGCTCAAAAAGGTGTTCTTATCTGCGCAATCTGTCTGCGCAAGGCTGCGCACTGGCCCAATAATAATGCAAATCCCTCGGGGCTATCAGAAAAAACAGTTTATTGTGTAGAAAAGTCTGCGATTTTGTCGATAAGGTGGAAAAAACCCCCATTTTGGGGCCTTCTCTCAGGCCCCAAAAAGCTCAAAAAGCTAACTGGCGCTCTCGGCTGCATGCACAAAGCTCCCAAATGCATTCAGTCCCTTTGGGACCATCCGAAAAAAATTCCTTTTGTGCAAAAGTACAAAGAAAGCGCGATATGTGCGATCCTTAGGGAAAAAACCCCATTTTGGGGCATTCCCAGAGGCTCAAAAAGGTGTTCTTATCTGCGCAATCTGTCTGTGCAAGGCTGCGCACTGGCCCAATAATAATGCAAATCCCTCGGGGCTATCAGAAAAAACAGTTTATTGTGTAGAAAGTCTGCGATTTTGTCGATAAGGTGGAAAAAACCCCCATTTTGGGGCCTTCCCTCAGGCCCCAAAAAGTTCAAAAAGCTAACTGGCGCTCTCGGCTGCATGCACAAAGCTCCCAAATGCATTCAGTCCCTTTGGGACCATCCGAAAAAAATTCCTTTTGTGCAAAAGTACAAAGAAAGCGCGATATGTGCGATCCTTAGGGAAAAAACCCCATTTTGGGGCATTCCCAGAGGCTCAAAAAGGTGTTCTTATCTGCACAATCTGTCTGCGCAAGGCTGCGCACTGGCCCAATAATAATGCAAATCCCTCGGGGCTATCACAAAAAACAGTTTATTGTGTAGAAAGTCTGCGATTTTGTCGATAAGGTGGAAAAAAACCCCATTTTGGGGCCTTCCCTCAGGCCCCAAAAAGCTCAAAAAGCTAACTGGCGCTCTCGGCTGCATGCACAAAGCTCCCAAATGCATTCAGTCCCTTTGGGACCATCCGAAAAAAATTCCTTTTGTGCAAAAGTACAAAGAAAGCGCGATATGTGCGATCCTTAGGGAAAAAACCCCATTTTGGGGCATTCCCAGAGGCTCAAAAAGGTGTTCTTATCTGCGCAATCTGTCTGCGCAAGGCTGCGCACTGGCCCAATAATAATGCAAATCCCTCGGGGCTATCAGAAAAAACAGTTTATTGTGTAGAAAGTCTGCGATTTTGTCGATAAGGTGGAAAAAACCCCCATTTTGGGGCCTTCCCTCAGGCCCCAAAAAGCTCAAAAAGCTAACTGGCGCTCTCGGCTGCATGCACAAAGCTCCCAAATGCATTCAGTCCCTTTGGGACCATCCGAAAAAAATTCCTTTTGTGCAAAAGTACAAAGAAAGCGCGATATGTGCGATCCTTAGGGAAAAAACCCCATTTTGGGGCATTCCCAGAGGCTCAAAAAGGTGTTCTTATCTGCGCAATCTGTCTGCGCAAGGCTGCGCACTGGCCCAATAATAATGCAAATCCCTCGGGGCTATCAGAAAAAACAGTTTATTGTGTAGAAAGTCTGCGATTTTGTCGATAAGGTGGAAAAAACCCCCATTTTTGGGCCTTCCCTCAGGCCCCAAAAAGCTCAAAAAGCTAACTGGCGCTCTCGGCTGCATGCACAAAGCTCCCAAATGCATTCAGTCCCTTTGGGACCATCCGAAAAAAATTCCTTTTGTGCAAAAGTACAAAGAAAGCGCGATATGTGCGATCCTTAGGGAAAAAACCCCATTTTGGGGCATTCCCAGAGGCTCAAAAAGGTGTTCTTATCTGCACAATCTGTCTGCGCAAGGCTGCGCACTGGCCCAATAATAATGCAAATCCCTCGGGGCTATCAGAAAAAACAGTTTATTGTGTAGAAAGTCTGCGATTTTGACGATAAGGTGGAAAAAACCCCCATTTTGGGGCCTTCCCTCAGGCCCCAAAAAGCTCAAAAAGCTAACTGGCGCTCTCGGCTGCATGCACAAAGCTCCCAAATGCATTCAGTCCCTTTGGGACCATCCGAAAAAAATTCCTTTTGTGCAAAAGTACAAAGAAAGCGCGATATGTGCGATCCTTAGGGAAAAAACCCCATTTTGGGGCATTCCCAGAGGCTCAAAAAGGTGTTCTTATCTGCGCAATCTGTCTGCGCAAGGCTGCGCACTGGCCCAATAATAATGCAAATCCCTCGGGGCTATCAGAAAAAACAGTTTATTGTGTAGAAAGTCTGCGATTTTGTCGATAAGGTGGAAAAAACCCCCATTTTGGGGCCTTCCCTCAGGCCCCAAAAAGCTCAAAAAGCTAACTGGCGCTCTCGGCTGCATGCACAAAGCTCCCAAATGCATTCAGTCCCTTTGGGACCATCCGAAAAAAATTCCTTTTGTGCAAAAGTACAAAGAAAGCGCGATATGTGCGATCCTTAGGGAAAAAACCCCATTTTGGGGCATTCCCAGAGGCTCAAAAAGGTGTTCTTATCTGCGCAATCTGTCTGCGCAAGGCTGCGCACTGGCCCAATAATAATGCAAATCCCTCGGGGCTATCAGAAAAAACAGTTTATTGTGTAGAAAGTCTGCGATTTTGTCGATAAGGTGGA
Organism: Siderastrea radians; assembly: GCA_964017195.1. Lineage (NCBI taxonomy): Eukaryota > Metazoa > Cnidaria > Anthozoa > Scleractinia > Rhizangiidae > Siderastrea > Siderastrea radians. The sequence goes on from CAXHKT010000398.1 coordinate 59,561, forward strand.
AAAAACCCCCATTTTGGGGCCTTCCCTCAGGCCCCAAAAAGCTCAAAAAGCTAACTGGCGCTCTCGGCTGCATGCACAAAGCTCCCAAATGCATTCAATCCCTTTGGGACCATCCGAAAAAAATTCCTTTTGTGCAAAAGTACAAAGAAAGCGCGATATGTGCGATCCTTAGGGAAAAAACCCCATTTTGGGGCATTCCCAGAGGCTCAAAAAGGTGTTCTTATCTGCGCAATCTGTCTGCGCAAGGCTGCGCACTGGCCCAATAATAATGCAAATCCCTCGGGGCTATCAGAAAAAACAGTTTATTGTGTAGAAAGTCTGCGATTTTGTCGATAAGGTGGAAAAAACCCCCATTTTGGGGCCTTCCCTCAGGCCCCAAAAAGCTCAAAAAGCTAACTGGCGCTCTCGGCTGCATGCACAAAGCTCCCAAATGCATTCAGTCCCTTTGGGACCATCCGAAAAAAATTCCTTTTGTGCAAAAGTACAAAGAAAGCGCGATATGTGCGATCCTTAGGGAAAAACCCCATTTTGGGGCATTCCCAGAGGCTCAAAAAGGTGTTCTTATCTGCGCAATCTGTCTGGGCAAGGCTGCGCACTGGCCCAATAATAATGTAAATCCCTCGGGGCTATCAGAAAAAACAGTTTATTGTGTAGAAAGTCTGCGATTTTGTCGATAAGGTGGAAAAAACCCCCATTTTGGGGCCTTCCCTCAGGCCCCAAAAAGCTCAAAAAGCTAACTGGCGCTCTCGGCTGCATGCACAAAGCTCCCAAATGCATTCAGTCCCTTTGGGACCATCCGAAAAAAATTCCTTTTGTGCAAAAGTACAAAGAAAGCGCGATATGTGCGATCCTTAGGGAAAAAACCCCATTTTGGGGCATTCCCAGAGGCTCAAAAAGGTGTTCTTATCTGCGCAATCTGTCTGCGCAAGGCTGCGCACTGGCCCAATAATAATGCAAATCCCTCGGGGCTATCAGAAAAAACAGTTTATTGTGTAGAAAGTCTGCGATTTTGTCGATAAGGTGGAAAAAACCCCCATTTTGGGGCCTTCCCTCAGGCCCCAAAAAGCTCAAAAAGCTAACTGGCGCTCTCGGCTGCATGCACAAAGCTCCCAAATGCATTCAGTCCCTTTGGGACCATCCGAAAAAAATTCCTTTTGTGCAAAAGTACAAAGAAAGCGCGATATGTGCGATCCTTAGGGAAAAAACCCCATTTTGGGGCATTCCCAGAGGCTCAAAAAGGTGTTCTTATCTGCGCAATCTGTCTGCGCAAGGCTGCGCACTGGCCCAATAATAATGCAAATCCCTCGGGGCTATCAGAAAAAACAGTTTATTGTGTAGAAAGTCTGCGATTTTGTCGATAAGGTGGAAAAAAACCCATTTTGGGGCCTTCCCTCAGGCCCCAAAAAGCTCAAAAAGCTAACTGGCGCTCTCGGCTGCATGCACAAAGCTCCCAAATGCATTCAGTCCCTTTGGGACCATCCGAAAAAAATTCCTTTTGTGCAAAAGTACAAAGAAAGCGCGATATGTGCGATCCTTAGGGAAAAAACCCCATTTTGGGGCATTCCCAGAGGCTCAAAAAGGTGTTCTTATCTGCGCAATCTGTCTGCGCAAGGCTGCGCACTGGCCCAATAATAATGCAAATCCCTCGGGGCTATCAGAAAAAACAGTTTATTGTGTAGAAAGTCTGCGATTTTGTCGATAAGGTGGAAAAAAACCCCATATTGGGGCCTTCTCTCAGGCCCCAAAAAGCTCAAAAAGCTAACTGGCGCTCTCGGCTGCATGCACAAAGCTCCCAAATGCATTCAGTCCCTTTGGGACCATCCGAAAAAAATTCCTTTTGTGCAAAAGTACAAAGAAAGCGCGATATGTGCGATCCTTAGGGAAAAAACCCCATTTTGGGGCATTCCCAGAGGCTCAAAAAGGTGTTCTTATCTGCGCAATCTGTCTGCGCAAGGCTGCGCACTGGCCCAATAATAATGCAAATCCCTCGGGGCTATCAGAAAAAACAGTTTATTGTGTAGAAAGTCTGCGATTTTGTCGATAAGGTGGAAAAAAACCCATTTTGGGGCCTTCCCTCAGGCCCCAAAAAGCTCAAAAAGCTAACTGGCGCTCTCGGCTGCATGCACAAAGCTCCCAAATGCATTCAGTCCCTTTGGGACCATCCGAAAAAAATTCCTTTTGTGCAAAAGTACAAAGAAAGCGCGATATGTGCGATCCTTAGGGAAAAAACCCCATTTTGGGGCATTCCCAGAGGCTCAAAAAGGTGTTCTTATCTGCGCAATCTGTCTGCGCAAGGCTGCGCACTGGCCCAATAATAATGCAAATCCCTCGGGGCTATCAGAAAAAACAGTTTATTGTGTAGAAAGTCTGCGATTTTGTCGATAAGGTGGAAAAAACCCCCATTTTGGGGCCTTCCCTCAGGCCCCAAAAAGCTCAAAAAGCTAACTGGCGCTCTCGGCTGCATGCACAAAGCTCCCAAATGCATTCAGTCCCTTTGGGACCATCCGAAAAAAATTCCTTTTGTGCAAAAGTACAAAGAAAGCGCGATATGTGCGATCCTTAGGGAAAAAACCCCATTTTGGGGCATTCCCAGAGGCTCAAAAAGGTGTTCTTATCTGCGCAATCTGTCTGCGCAAGGCTGCGCACTTTCCCAATAATAATGCAAATCCCTCGGGGCTATCAGAAAAAACAGTTTATTGTGTAGAAAGTGTGCGATTTTGTCGATAAGGTGGAAAAAAAACCCATTTTGGGGCCTTCCCTCAGGCCCCAAAAAGCTCAAAAAGCTAACTGGCGCTCTCGGCTGCATGCACAAAGCTCCCAAATGCATTCAGTCCCTTTGGGACCATGCGAAAAAAATTCCTTTTGTGCAAAAGTACAAAGAAAGCGCGATATGTGCGATCCTTAGGGAAAAAACCCCATTTTGGGGCATTCCCAGAGGCTCAAAAAGGTGTTCTTATCTGCGCAATCTGTCTGCGCAAGGCTGCGCACTGGCCCAATAATAATGCAAATCCCTCGGGGCTATCAGAAAAAACAGTTTATTGTGTAGAAAGTCTGCGATTTTGTCGATAAGGTGGAAAAAAACCCATTTTGGGGCCTTCCCTCAGGCCCCAAAAAGCTCAAAAAGCTAACTGGCGCTCTCGGCTGCATGCACAAAGCTCCCAAATGCATTCAGTCCCTTTGGGACCATCCGAAAAAAATTCCTTTTGTGCAAAAGTACAAAGAAAGCGCGATATGTGCGATCCTTAGGGAAAAAACCCCATTTTGGGGCATTCCCAGAGGCTCAAAAAGGTGTTCTTATCTGCGCAATCTGTCTGCGCAAGGCTGCGCACTGGCCCAATAATAATGCAAATCCCTCGGGGCTATCAGAAAAAACAGTTTATTGTGTAGAAAGTCTGCGATTTTGTCGATAAGGTGGAAAAAAACCCCATATTGGGGCCTTCTCTCAGGCCCCAAAAAGCTCAAAAAGCTAACTGGCGCTCTCGGCTGCATGCACAAAGCTCCCAAATGCATTCAGTCCCTTTGGGACCATCCGAAAAAAATTCCTTTTGTGCAAAAGTACAAAGAAAGCGCGATATGTGCGATCCTTAGGGAAAAAACCCCATTTTGGGGCATTCCCAGAGGCTCAAAAAGGTGTTCTTATCTGCGCAATCTGTCTGCGCAAGGCTGCGCACTGGCCCAATAATAATGCAAATCCCTCGGGGCTATCAGAAAAAACAGTTTATTGTGTAGAAAGTCTGCGATTTTGTCGATAAGGTGGAAAAAAACCCATTTTGGGGCCTTCCCTCAGGCCCCAAAAAGCTCAAAAAGCTAACTGGCGCTCTCGGCTGCATGCACAAAGCTCCCAAATGCATTCAGTCCCTTTGGGACCATCCGAAAAAAATTCCTTTTGTGCAAAAGTACAAAGAAAGCGCGATATGTGCGATCCTTAGGGAAAAAACCCCATTTTGGGGCATTCCCAGAGGCTCAAAAAGGTGTTCTTATCTGCGCAATCTGTCTGCGCAAGGCTGCGCACTGGCCCAATAATAATGCAAATCCCTCGGGGCTATCAGAAAAAACAGTTTATTGTGTAGAAAGTCTGCGATTTTGTCGATAAGGTGGAAAAAACCCCCATTTTGGGGCCTTCCCTCAGGCCCCAAAAAGCTCAAAAAGCTAACTGGCGCTCTCGGCTGCATGCACAAAGCTCCCAAATGCATTCAGTCCCTTTGGGACCATCCGAAAAAAATTCCTTTTGTGCAAAAGTACAAAGAAAGCGCGATATGTGCGATCCTTAGGGAAAAAACCCCATTTTGGGGCATTCCCAGAGGCTCAAAAAGGTGTTCTTATCTGCGCAATCTGTCTGCGCAAGGCTGCGCACTGGCCCAATAATAATGCAAATCCCTCGGGGCTATCAGAAAAAACAGTTTATTGTGTAGAAAGTCTGCGATTTTGTCGATAAGGTGGAAAAAAACCCATTTTGGGGCCTTCCCTCAGGCCCCAAAAAGCTCAAAAAGCTAACTGGCGCTCTCGGCTGCATGCACAAAGCTCCCAAATGCATTCAGTCCCTTTGGGACCATCCGAAAAAAATTCCTTTTGTGCAAAAGTACAAAGAAAGCGCGATATGTGCGATCCTTAGGGAAAAAACCCCATTTTGGGGCATTCCCAGAGGCTCAAAAAGGTGTTCTTATCTGCGCAATCTGTCTGCGCAAGGCTGCGCACTGGCCCAATAATAATGCAAATCCCTCGGGGCTATCAGAAAAAACAGTTTATTGTGTAGAAAGTCTGCGATTTTGTCGATAAGGTGGAAAAAAACCCCATATTGGGGCCTTCTCTCAGGCCCCAAAAAGCTCAAAAAGCTAACTGGCGCTCTCGGCTGCATGCACAAAGCTCCCAAATGCATTCAGTCCCTTTGGGACCATCCGAAAAAAATTCCTTTTGTGCAAAAGTACAAAGAAAGCGCGATATGTGCGATCCTTAGGGAAAAAACCCCATTTTGGGGCATTCCCAGAGGCTCAAAAAGGTGTTCTTATCTGCGCAATCTGTCTGCGCAAGGCTGCGCACTGGCCCAATAATAATGCAAATCCCTCGGGGCTATCAGAAAAAACAGTTTATTGTGTAGAAAGTCTGCGATTTTGTCGATAAGGTGGAAAAAAACCCATTTTGGGGCCTTCCCTCAGGCCCCAAAAAGCTCAAAAAGCTAACTGGCGCTCTCGGCTGCATGCACAAAGCTCCCAAATGCATTCAGTCCCTTTGGGACCATCCGAAAAAAATTCCTTTTGTGCAAAAGTACAAAGAAAGCGCGATATGTGCGATCCTTAGGGAAAAAACCCCATTTTGGGGCATTCCCAGAGGCTCAAAAAGGTGTTCTTATCTGCGCAATCTGTCTGCGCAAGGCTGCGCACTGGCCCAATAATAATGCAAATCCCTCGGGGCTATCAGAAAAAACAGTTTATTGTGTAGAAAGTCTGCGATTTTGTCGATAAGGTGGAAAAAACCCCCATTTTGGGGCCTTCCCTCAGGCCCCAAAAAGCTCAAAAAGCTAACTGGCGCTCTCGGCTGCATGCACAAAGCTCCCAAATGCATTCAGTCCCTTTGGGACCATCCGAAAAAAATTCCTTTTGTGCAAAAGTACAAAGAAAGCGCGATATGTGCGATCCTTAGGGAAAAAACCCCATTTTGGGGCATTCCCAGAGGCTCAAAAAGGTGTTCTTATCTGCGCAATCTGTCTGCGCAAGGCTGCGCACTTTCCCAATAATAATGCAAATCCCTCGGGGCTATCAGAAAAAACAGTTTATTGTGTAGAAAGTGTGCGATTTTGTCGATAAGGTGGAAAAAAAACCCATTTTGGGGCCTTCCCTCAGGCCCCAAAAAGCTCAAAAAGCTAACTGGCGCTCTCGGCTGCATGCACAAAGCTCCCAAATGCATTCAGTCCCTTTGGGACCATGCGAAAAAAATTCCTTTTGTGCAAAAGTACAAAGAAAGCGCGATATGTGCGATCCTTAGGGAAAAAACCCCATTTTGGGGCATTCCCAGAGGCTCAAAAAGGTGTTCTTATCTGCGCAATCTGTCTGCGCAAGGCTGCGCACTGGCCCAATAATAATGCAAATCCCTCGGGGCTATCAGAAAAAACAGTTTATTGTGTAGAAAGTCTGCGATTTTGTCGATAAGGTGGAAAAAACCCCCATTTTGGGGCCTTCCCTCAGGCCCCAAAAAGCTCAAAAAGCTGACTGGCGCTCTCGGCTGCATGCACAAAGCTCCCAAATGCATTCAGTCCCTTTGGGACCATCCGAAAAAAATTCCTTTTGTGCAAAAGTACAAAGAAAGCGCGATATGTGCGATCCTTAGGGAAAAAACCCCATTTTGGGGCATTCCCAGAGGCTCAAAAAGGTGTTCTTATCTGCACAATCTGTCTGCGCAAGGCTGCGCACTGGCCCAATAATAATGCAAATCCCTCGGGGCTATCAGAAAAAACAGTTTATTGTGTAGAAAGTCTGCGATTTTGTCGATAAGGTGGAAAAAAACCCCATTTTGGGGCCTTCCCTCAGGCCCCAAAAAGCTCAAAAAGCTAACTGGCGCTCTCGGCTGCATGCACAAAGCTCCCAAATGCATTCAGTCCCTTTGGGACCATCCGAAAAAAATTCCTTTTGTGCAAAAGTACAAAGAAAGCGCGATATGTGCGATCCTTAGGGAAAAAACCCCATTTTGGGGCATTCCCAGAGGCTCAAAAAGGTGTTCTTATCTGCGCAATCTGTCTGCGCAAGGCTGCGCACTGGCCCAATAATAATGCAAATCCCTCGGGGCTATCAGAAAAAACAGTTTATTGTGTAGAAAGTCTGCGATTTTGTCGATAAGGTGGAAAAAACCCCCATTTTGGGGCCTTCTCTCAGGCCCCAAAAAGCTCAAAAAGCTAACTGGCGCTCTCGGCTGCATGCACAAAGCTCCCAAATGCATTCAGTCCCTTTGGGACCATCCGAAAAAAATTCCTTTTGTGCAAAAGTACAAAGAAAGCGCGATATGTGCGATCCTTAGGGAAAAAACCCCATTTTGGGGCATTCCCAGAGGCTCAAAAAGGTGTTCTTATCTGCGCAATCTGTCTGCGCAAGGCTGCGCACTGGCCCAATAATAATGCAAATCCCTCGGGGCTATCAGAAAAAACAGTTTATTGTGTAGAAAGTCTGCGATTTTGTCGATAAGGTGGAAAAAACCCCCATTTTGGGGCCTTCCCTCAGGCCCCAAAAAGCTCAAAAAGCTAACTGGCGCTCTCGGCTGCATGCACAAAGCTCCCAAATGCATTCAGTCCCTTTGGGACCATCCAAAAAAAATTCCTTTTGTGCAAAAGTACAAAGAAAGCGCGATATGTGCGATCCTTAGGGAAAAAACCCCATTTTGGGGCATTCCCAGAGGCTCAAAAAGGTGTTCTTATCTGCACAATCTGTCTGCGCAAGGCTGCGCACTGGCCCAATAATAATGCAAATCCCTCGGGGCTATCAGAAAAAACAGTTTATTGTGTAGAAAGTCTGCGATTTTGTCGATAAGGTGGAAAAAAACCCCATTTTGGGGCCTTCCCTCAGGCCCCAAAAAGCTCAAAAAGCTAACTGGCGCTCTCGGCTGCATGCACAAAGCTCCCAAATGCATTCAGTCCCTTTGGGACCATCCGAAAAAAATTCCTTTTGTGCAAAAGTACAAAGAAAGCGCGATATGTGCGATCCTTAGGGAAAAAACCCCATTTTGGGGCATTCCCAGAGGCTCAAAAAGGTGTTCTTATCTGCGCAATCTGTCTGCGCAAGGCTGCGCACTGGCCCAATAATAATGCAAATCCCTCGGGGCTATCAGAAAAAACAGTTTATTGTGTAGAAAGTCTGCGATTTTGTCGATAAGGTGGAAAAAACCCCCATTTTGGGGCCTTCCCTCAGGCCCCAAAAAGCTCAAAAAGCTAACTGGCGCTCTCGGCTGCATGCACAAAGCTCCCAAATGCATTCAGTCCCTTTGGGACCATCCGAAAAAAATTCCTTTTGTGCAAAAGTACAAAGAAAGCGCGATATGTGCGATCCTTAGGGAAAAAACCCCATTTTGGGGCATTCCCAGAGGCTCAAAAAGGTGTTCTTATCTGCACAATCTGTCTGCGCAAGGCTGCGCACTGGCCCAATAATAATGCAAATCCCTCGGGGCTATCAGAAAAAACAGTTTATTGTGTAGAAAGTCTGCGATTTTGTCGATAAGGTGGAAAAAACCCCCATTTTGGGGCCTTCCCTCAGGCCCCAAAAAGCTCAAAAAGCTAACTGGCGCTCTCGGCTGCATGCACAAAGCTCCCAAATGCATTCAGTCCCTTTGGGACCATCCGAAAAAAATTCCTTTTGTGCAAAAGTACAAAGAAAGTGCGATATGTGCGATCCTTAGGGAAAAAACCCCATTTTGGGGCATTCCCAGAGGCTCAAAAAGGTGTTCTTATCTGCGCAATCTGTCTGCGCAAGGCTGCGCACTGGCCCAATAATAATGCAAATCCCTCGGGGCTATCAGAAAAAACAGTTTATTGTGTAGAAAGTCTGCGATTTTGTCGATAAGGTGGAAAAAACCCCCATTTTGGGGCCTTCCCTCAGGCCCCAAAAAGCTCAAAAAGCTAACTGGCGCTCTCGGCTGCATGCACAAAGCTCCCAAATGCATTCAGTCCCTTTGGGACCATCCGAAAAAAATTCCTTTTGTGCAAAAGTACAAAGAAAGTGCGATATGTGCGATCCTTAGGGAAAAAACCCCATTTTGGGGCATTCCCAGAGGCTCAAAAAGGTGTTCTTATCTGCGCAATCTGTCTGCGCAAGGCTGCGCACTGGCCCAATAATAATGCAAATCCCTCGGGGCTATCAGAAAAAAACAGTTTATTGTGTAGAAAGTCTGCGATTTTGTCGATAAGGTGGAAAAAAACCCCATTTTGGGGCCTTCCCTCAGGCCCCAAAAAGCTCAAAAAGCTAACTGGCGCTCTCGGCTGCATGCACAAAGCTCCCAAATGCATTCAGTCCCTTTGGGACCATCCGAAAAAAATTCCTTTTGTGCAAAAGTACAAAGAAAGCGCGATATGTGCGATCCTTAGGGAAAAAACCCCATTTTGGGGCATTCCCAGAGGCTCAAAAAGGTGTTCTTATCTGCGCAATCTGTCTGGGCAAGGCTGCGCACTGGCCCAATAATAATGTAAATCCCTCGGGGCTATCAGAAAAAACAGTTTATTGTGTAGAAAGTCTGCGATTTTGTCGATAAGGTGGAAAAAAACCCCATTTTGGGGCCTTCCCTCAGGCCCCAAAAAGCTCAAAAAGCTAACTGGCGCTCTCGGCTGCATGCACAAAGCTCCCAAATGCATTCAGTCCCTTTGGGACCATCCGAAAAAAATTCCTTTTGTGCAAAAGTACAAAGAAAGCGCGATATGTGCGATCCTTAGGGAAAAAACCCCATTTTGGGGCATTCCCAGAGGCTCAAAAAGGTGTTCTTATCTGCGCAATCTGTCTGCGCAAGGCTGCGCACTGGCCCAATAATAATGCAAATCCCTCGGGGCTATCAGAAAAAACAGTTTATTGTGTAGAAAGTCTGCGATTTTGTCGATAAGGTGGAAAAAAACCCCATTTTGGGGCCTTCCCTCAGGCCCCAAAAAGCTCAAAAAGCTAACTGGCGCTCTCGGCTGCATGCACAAAGCTCCCAAATGCATTCAGTCCCTTTGGGACCATCCGAAAAAAATTCCTTTTGTGCAAAAGTACAAAGAAAGCGCGATATGTGCGATCCTTAGGGAAAAAACCCCATTTTGGGGCATTCCCAGAGGCTCAAAAAGGTGTTCTTATCTGCGCAATCTGTCTGGGCAAGGCTGCGCACTGGCCCAATAATAATGTAAATCCCTCGGGGCTATCAGAAAAAACAGTTTATTGTGTAGAAAGTCTGCGATTTTGTCGATAAGGTGGAAAAAAACCCCATTTTGGGGCCTTCCCTCAGGCCCCAAAAAGCTCAAAAAGCTAACTGGCGCTCTCGGCTGCATGCACAAAGCTCCCAAATGCATTCAGTCCCTTTGGGACCATCCGAAAAAAATTCCTTTTGTGCAAAAGTACAAAGAAAGCGCGATATGTGCGATCCTTAGGGAAAAAACCCCATTTTGGGGCATTCCCAGAGGCTCAAAAAGGTGTTCTTATCTGCGCAATCTGTCTGCGCAAGGCTGCGCACTGGCCCAATAATAATGCAAATCCCTCGGGGCTATCAGAAAAAACAGTTTATTGTGTAGAAAGTCTGCGATTTTGTCGATAAGGTGGAAAAAAACCCCATTTTGGGGCCTTCCCTCAGGCCCCAAAAAGCTCAAAAAGCTAACTGGCGCTCTCGGCTGCATGCACAAAGCTCCCAAATGCATTCAGTCCCTTTGGGACCATCCGAAAAAAATTCCTTTTGTGCAAAAGTACAAAGAAAGCGCGATATGTGCGATCCTTAGGGAAAAAACCCCATTTTGGGGCATTCCCAGAGGCTCAAAAAGGTGTTCTTATCTGCGCAATCTGTCTGCGCAAGGCTGCGCACTGGCCCAATAATAATGCAAATCCCTCGGGGCTATCAGAAAAAACAGTTTATTGTGTAGAAAGTCTGCGATTTTGTCGATAAGGTGGAAAAAACCCCCATTTTGGGGCCTTCCCTCAGGCCCCAAAAAGCTCAAAAAGCTAACTGGCGCTCTCGGCTGCATGCACAAAGCTCCCAAATGCATTCAGTCCCTTTGGGACCATCCAAAAAAAATTCCTTCTGTGCAAAAGTACAAAGAAAGCGCGATATGTGCGATCCTTAGGGAAAAAACCCCATTTTGGGGCATTCCCAGAGGCTCAAAAAGGTGTTCTTATCTGCGCAATCTGTCTGCGCAAGGCTGCGCACTGGCCCAATAATAATGCAAATCCCTCGGGGCTATCAGAAAAAACAGTTTATTGTGTAGAAAGTCTGCGATTTTGTCGATAAGGTGGAAAAACCCCCATTTTGGGGCCTTCCCTCAGGCCCCAAAAAGCTCAAAAAGCTAACTGGCGCTCTCGGCTGCATGCACAAAGCTCCCAAATGCATTCAGTCCCTTTGGGACCATCCGAAAAAAATTCCTTTTGTGCAAAAGTACAAAGAAAGCGCGATATGTGCGATCCTTAGGGAAAAAACCCCATTTTGGGGCATTCCCAGAGGCTCAAAAAGGTGTTCTTATCTGCGCAATCTGTCTGCGCAAGGCTGCGCACTTTCCCAATAATAATGCAAATCCCTCGGGGCTATCAGAAAAAACAGTTTATTGTGTAGAAAGTCTGCGATTTTGTCGATAAGGTGGAAAAAAAACCCATTTTGGGGCCTTCCCTCAGGCCCCAAAAAGCTCAAAAAGCTAACTGGCGCTCTCGGCTGCATGCACAAAGCTCCCAAATGCATTCAGTCCCTTTGGGACCATGCGAAAAAAATTCCTTTTGTGCAAAAGTACAAAGAAAGCGCGATATGTGCGATCCTTAGGGAAAAAACCCCATTTTGGGGCATTCCCAGAGGCTCAAAAAGGTGTTCTTATCTGCGCAATCTGTCTGCGCAAGGCTGCGCACTGGCCCAATAATAATGCAAATCCCTCGGGGCTATCAGAAAAAACAGTTTATTGTGTAGAAAGTCTGCGATTTTGTCGATAAGGTGGAAAAAACCCCCATTTTGGGCCTTCCCTCAGGCCCCAAAAAGCTCAAAAAGCTAACTGGCGCTCTCGGCTGCATGCACAAAGCTCCCAAATGCGTTCAGTCCCTTTGGGACCATCCGAAAAAAATTCCTTTTGTGCAAAAGTACAAAGAAAGCGCGATATGTGCGATCCTTAGGGAAAAAACCCCATTTTGGGGCATTCCCAGAGGCTCAAAAAGGTGTTCTTATCTGCACAATCTGTCTGCGCAAGGCTGCGCACTGGCCCAATAATAATGCAAATCCCTCGGGGCTATCAGAAAAAACAGTTTATTGTGTAGAAAGTCTGCGATTTTGTCGATAAGGTGGAAAAAACCCCCATTTTGGGGCCTTCCCTCAGGCCCCAAAAAGCTCAAAAAGCTAACTGGCGCTCTCGGCTGCATGCACAAAGCTCCCAAATGCATTCAGTCCGTTTGGGACCATCCGAAAAAAATTCCTTTTGTGCAAAAGTACAAAGAAAGCGCGATATGTGCGATCCTTAGGGAAAAAACCCCATTTTGGGGCATTCCCAGAGGCTCAAAAAGGTGTTCTTATCTGCGCAATCTGTCTGCGCAAGGCTGCGCACTGGCCCAATAATAATGCAAATCCCTCGGGGCTATCAGAAAAAACAGTTTATTGTGTAGAAAGTCTGCGATTTTGTCGATAAGGTGGAAAAAACCCCCATTTTGGGGCCTTCTCTCAGGCCCCAAAAAGCTCAAAAAGCTAACTGGCGCTCTCGGCTGCATGCACAAAGCTCCCAAATGCATTCAGTCCCTTTGGGACCATCCGAAAAAAATTCCTTTTGTGCAAAAGTACAAAGAAAGCGCGATATGTGCGATCCTTAGGGAAAAAACCCCATTTTGGGGCATTCCCAGAGGCTCAAAAAGGTGTTCTTATCTGCGCAATCTGTCTGGGCAAGGCTGCGCACTGGCCCAATAATAATGTAAATCCCTCGGGGCTATCAGAAAAAACAGTTTATTGTGTAGAAAGTCTGCGATTTTGTCGATAAGGTGGAAAAAAACCCCATTTTGGGGCCTTCCCTCAGGCCCCAAAAAGCTCAAAAAGCTAACTGGCGCTCTCGGCTGCATGCACAAAGCTCCCAAATGCATTCAGTCCCTTTGGGACCATCCGAAAAAAATTCCTTTTGTGCAAAAGTACAAAGAAAGCGCGATATGTGCGATCCTTAGGGAAAAAACCCCATTTTGGGGCATTCCCAGAGGCTCAAAAAGGTGTTCTTATCTGCGCAATCTGTCTGCGCAAGGCTGCGCACTGGCCCAATAATAATGCAAATCCCTCGGGGCTATCAGAAAAAACAGTTTATTGTGTAGAAAGTCTGCGATTTTGTCGATAAGGTGGAAAAAAACCCCATTTTGGGGCCTTCCCTCAGGCCCCAAAAAGCTCAAAAAGCTAACTGGCGCTCTCGGCTGCATGCACAAAGCTCCCAAATGCATTCAGTCCCTTTGGGACCATCCGAAAAAAATTCCTTTTGTGCAAAAGTACAAAGAAAGCGCGATATGTGCGATCCTTAGGGAAAAAAACCCATTTTGGGGCATTCCCAGAGGCTCAAAAAGGTGTTCTTATCTGCGCAATCTGTCTGCGCAAGGCTGCGCACTGGCCCAATAATAATGCAAATCCCTCGGGGCTATCAGAAAAAACAGTTTATTGTGTAGAAAGTCTGCGATTTTGTCGATAAGGTGGAAAAAAAACCCATTTTGGGGCCTTCCCTCAGGCCCCAAAAAGCTCAAAAAGCTAACTGGCGCTCTCGGCTGCATGCACAAAGCTCCCAAATGCATTCAGTCCCTTTGGGACCATGCGAAAAAAATTCCTTTTGTGCAAAAGTACAAAGAAAGCGCGATATGTGCGATCCTTAGGGAAAAAACCCCATTTTGGGGCATTCCCAGAGGCTCAAAAAGGTGTTCTTATCTGCGCAATCTGTCTGCGCAAGGCTGCGCACTGGCCCAATAATAATGCAAATCCCTCGGGGCTATCAGAAAAAACAGTTTATTGTGTAGAAAGTCTGCGATTTTGTCGATAAGGTGGAAAAAACCCCCATTTTGGGCCTTCCCTCAGGCCCCAAAAAGCTCAAAAAGCTAACTGGCGCTCTCGGCTGCATGCACAAAGCTCCCAAATGCGTTCAGTCCCTTTGGGACCATCCGAAAAAAATTCCTTTTGTGCAAAAGTACAAAGAAAGCGCGATATGTGCGATCCTTAGGGAAAAAACCCCATTTTGGGGCATTCCCAGAGGCTCAAAAAGGTGTTCTTATCTGCACAATCTGTCTGCGCAAGGCTGCGCACTGGCCCAATAATAATGCAAATCCCTCGGGGCTATCAGAAAAAACAGTTTATTGTGTAGAAAGTCTGCGATTTTGTCGATAAGGTGGAAAAAACCCCCATTTTGGGGCCTTCCCTCAGGCCCCAAAAAGCTCAAAAAGCTAACTGGCGCTCTCGGCTGCATGCACAAAGCTCCCAAATGCATTCAGTCCGTTTGGGACCATCCGAAAAAAATTCCTTTTGTGCAAAAGTACAAAGAAAGCGCGATATGTGCGATCCTTAGGGAAAAAACCCCATTTTGGGGCATTCCCAGAGGCTCAAAAAGGTGTTCTTATCTGCGCAATCTGTCTGCGCAAGGCTGCGCACTGGCCCAATAATAATGCAAATCCCTCGGGGCTATCAGAAAAAACAGTTTATTGTGTAGAAAGTCTGCGATTTTGTCGATAAGGTGGAAAAAACCCCCATTTTGGGGCCTTCTCTCAGGCCCCAAAAAGCTCAAAAAGCTAACTGGCGCTCTCGGCTGCATGCACAAAGCTCCCAAATGCATTCAGTCCCTTTGGGACCATCCGAAAAAAATTCCTTTTGTGCAAAAGTACAAAGAAAGCGCGATATGTGCGATCCTTAGGGAAAAAACCCCATTTTGGGGCATTCCCAGAGGCTCAAAAAGGTGTTCTTATCTGCGCAATCTGTCTGGGCAAGGCTGCGCACTGGCCCAATAATAATGTAAATCCCTCGGGGCTATCAGAAAAAACAGTTTATTGTGTAGAAAGTCTGCGATTTTGTCGATAAGGTGGAAAAAAACCCCATTTTGGGGCCTTCCCTCAGGCCCCAAAAAGCTCAAAAAGCTAACTGGCGCTCTCGGCTGCATGCACAAAGCTCCCAAATGCATTCAGTCCCTTTGGGACCATCCGAAAAAAATTCCTTTTGTGCAAAAGTACAAAGAAAGCGCGATATGTGCGATCCTTAGGGAAAAAACCCCATTTTGGGGCATTCCCAGAGGCTCAAAAAGGTGTTCTTATCTGCGCAATCTGTCTGCGCAAGGCTGCGCACTGGCCCAATAATAATGCAAATCCCTCGGGGCTATCAGAAAAAACAGTTTATTGTGTAGAAAGTCTGCGATTTTGTCGATAAGGTGGAAAAAAACCCCATTTTGGGGCCTTCCCTCAGGCCCCAAAAAGCTCAAAAAGCTAACTGGCGCTCTCGGCTGCATGCACAAAGCTCCCAAATGCATTCAGTCCCTTTGGGACCATCCGAAAAAAATTCCTTTTGTGCAAAAGTACAAAGAAAGCGCGATATGTGCGATCCTTAGGGAAAAAACCCCATTTTGGGGCATTCCCAGAGGCTCAAAAAGGTGTTCTTATCTGCGCAATCTGTCTGCGCAAGGCTGCGCACTGGCCCAATAATAATGCAAATCCCTCGGGGCTATCAGAAAAAACAGTTTATTGTGTAGAAAGTCTGCGATTTTGTCGATAAGGTGGAAAAAACCCCCATTTTGGGGCCTTCCCTCAGGCCCCAAAAAGCTCAAAAAGCTAACTGGCGCTCTCGGCTGCATGCACAAAGCTCCCAAATGCATTCAGTCCCTTTGGGACCATCCGAAAAAAATTCCTTTTGTGCAAAAGTACAAAGAAAGCGCGATATGTGCGATCCTTAGGGAAAAAACCCCATTTTGGGGCATTCCCAGAGGCTCAAAAAGGTGTTCTTATCTGCGCAATCTGTCTGCGCAAGGCTGCGCACTGGCCCAATAATAATGCAAATCCCTCGGGGCTATCAGAAAAAACAGTTTATTGTGTAGAAAGTCTGCGATTTTGTCGATAAGGTGGAAAAAAACCCCATTTTGGGGCCTTCCCTCAGGCCCCAAAAAGCTCAAAAAGCTAACTGGCGCTCTCGGCTGCATGCACAAAGCTCCCAAATGCATTCAGTCCCTTTGGGACCATCCGAAAAAAATTCCTTTTGTGCAAAAGTACAAAGAAAGCGCGATATGTGCGATCCTTAGGGAAAAAACCCCATTTTGGGGCATTCCCAGAGGCTCAAAAAGGTGTTCTTATCTGCGCAATCTGTCTGCGCAAGGCTGCGCACTGGCCCAATAATAATGCAAATCCCTCGGGGCTATCAGAAAAAACAGTTTATTGTGTAGAAAGTCTGCGATTTTGTCGATAAGGTGGAAAAAACCCCCATTTTGGGGCCTTCCCTCAGGCCCCAAAAAGCTCAAAAAGCTAACTGGCGCTCTCGGCTGCATGCACAAAGCTCCCAAATGCATTCAGTCCCTTTGGGACCATCCGAAAAAAATTCCTTTTGTGCAAAAGTACAAAGAAAGCGCGATATGTGCGATCCTTAGGGAAAAAACCCCATTTTGGGGCATTCCCAGAGGCTCAAAAAGGTGTTCTTATCTGCGCAATCTGTCTGCGCAAGGCTGCGCACTGGCCCAATAATAATGCAAATCCCTCGGGGCTATCAGAAAAAACAGTTTATTGTGTAGAAAGTCTGCGATTTTGTCGATAAGGTGGAATAAACCCCCATTTTGGGGCCTTCCCTCAGGCCCCAAAAAGCTCAAAAAGCTAACTGGCGCTCTCGGCTGCATGCACAAAGCTCCCAAATGCATTCAGTCCCTTTGGGACCATCCGAAAAAAATTCCTTTTGTGCAAAAGTACAAAGAAAGCGCGATATGTGCGATCCTTAGGGAAAAAACCCCATTTTGGGGCATTCCCAGAGGCTCAAAAAGGTGTTCTTATCTGCGCAATCTGTCTGCGCAAGGCTGCGCACTGGCCCAATAATAATGCAAATCCCTCGGGGCTATCAGAAAAAACAGTTTATTGTGTAGAAAGTCTGCGATTTTGTCGATAAGGTGGAAAAAACCCCCATTTTGGGGCCTTCCCTCAGGCCCCAAAAAGCTCAAAAAGCTAACTGGCGCTCTCGGCTGCATGCACAAAGCTCCCAAATGCATTCAGTCCCTTTGGGACCATCCGAAAAAAATTCCTTTTGTGCAAAAGTACAAAGAAAGCGCGATATGTGCGATCCTTAGGGAAAAAACCCCATTTTGGGGCATTCCCAGAGGCTCAAAAAGGTGTTCTTATCTGCGCAATCTGTCTGCGCAAGGCTGCGCACTGGCCCAATAATAATGCAAATCCCTCGGGGCTATCAGAAAAAACAGTTTATTGTGTAGAAAGTCTGCGATTTTGTCGATAAGGTGGAAAAAACCCCCATTTTGGGGCCTTCCCTCAGGCCCCAAAAAGCTCAAAAAGCTAACTGGCGCTCTCGGCTGCATGCACAAACCTCCCAAATGCATTCAATCCCTTTGGGACCATCCGAAAAAAATTCCTTTTGTGCAAAAGTACAAAGAAAGCGCGATATGTGCGATCCATAGGGAAAAAACCCCATTTTGGGGCATTCCCAGAGGCTCAAAAAGGTGTTCTTATCTGCGCAATCTGTCTGGGCAAGGCTGCGCACTGGCCCAATAATAATGTAAATCCCTCGGGGCTATCAGAAAAAACAGTTTATTGTGTAGAAAGTCTGCGATTTTGTCGATAAGGTGGAAAAAAACCCCATTTTGGGGCCTTCCCTCAGGCCCCAAAAAGCTCAAAAAGCTAACTGGCGCTCTCGGCTGCATGCACAAAGCTCCCAAATGCATTCAGTCCCTTTGGGACCATCCGAAAAAAATTCCTTTTGTGCAAAAGTACAAAGAAAGCGCGATATGTGCGATCCTTAGGGAAAAAACCCCATTTTGGGGCATTCCCAGAGGCTCAAAAAGGTGTTCTTATCTGCGCAATCTGTCTGCGCAAGGCTGCGCACTGGCCCAATAATAATGCAAATCCCTCGGGGCTATCAGAAAAAACAGTTTATTGTGTAGAAAGTCTGCGATTTTGTCGATAAGGTGGAAAAAAACCCCATTTTGGGGCCTTCCCTCAGGCCCCAAAAAGCTCAAAAAGCTAACTGGCGCTCTCGGCTGCATGCACAAAGCTCCCAAATGCATTCAGTCCCTTTGGGACCATCCGAAAAAAATTCCTTTTGTGCAAAAGTACAAAGAAAGCGCGATATGTGCGATCCTTAGGGAAAAAACCCCATTTTGGGGCATTCCCAGAGGCTCAAAAAGGTGTTCTTATCTGCGCAATCTGTCTGCGCAAGGCTGCGCACTGGCCCAATAATAATGCAAATCCCTCGGGGCTATCAGAAAAAACAGTTTATTGTGTAGAAAGTCTGCGATTTTGTCGATAAGGTGGAAAAAACCCCCATTTTGGGGCCTTCCCTCAGGCCCCAAAAAGCTCAAAAAGCTAACTGGCGCTCTCGGCTGCATGCACAAAGCTCCCAAATGCATTCAGTCCCTTTGGGACCATCCGAAAAAAATTCCTTTTGTGCAAAAGTACAAAGAAAGCGCGATATGTGCGATCCTTAGGGAAAAAACCCCATTTTGGGGCATTCCCAGAGGCTCAAAAAGGTGTTCTTATCTGCGCAATCTGTCTGCGCAAGGCTGCGCACTGGCCCAATAATAATGCAAATCCCTCGGGGCTATCAGAAAAAACAGTTTATTGTGTAGAAAGTCTGCGATTTTGTCGATAAGGTGGAAAAAAACCCCATTTTGGGGCCTTCCCTCAGGCCCCAAAAAGCTCAAAAAGCTAACTGGCGCTCTCGGCTGCATGCACAAAGCTCCCAAATGCATTCAGTCCCTTTGGGACCATCCGAAAAAAATTCCTTTTGTGCAAAAGTACAAAGAAAGCGCGATATGTGCGATCCTTAGGGAAAAAACCCCATTTTGGGGCATTCCCAGAGGCTCAAAAAGGTGTTCTTATCTGCGCAATCTGTCTGCGCAAGGCTGCGCACTGGCCCAATAATAATGCAAATCCCTCGGGGCTATCAGAAAAAACAGTTTATTGTGTAGAAAGTCTGCGATTTTGTCGATAAGGTGGAAAAAACCCCCATTTTGGGGCCTTCCCTCAGGCCCCAAAAAGCTCAAAAAGCTAACTGGCGCTCTCGGCTGCATGCACAAAGCTCCCAAATGCATTCAGTCCCTTTGGGACCATCCGAAAAAAATTCCTTTTGTGCAAAAGTACAAAGAAAGCGCGATATGTGCGATCCTTAGGGAAAAAACCCCATTTTGGGGCATTCCCAGAGGCTCAAAAAGGTGTTCTTATCTGCGCAATCTGTCTGCGCAAGGCTGCGCACTGGCCCAATAATAATGCAAATCCCTCGGGGCTATCAGAAAAAACAGTTTATTGTGTAGAAAGTCTGCGATTTTGTCGATAAGGTGGAATAAACCCCCATTTTGGGGCCTTCCCTCAGGCCCCAAAAAGCTCAAAAAGCTAACTGGCGCTCTCGGCTGCATGCACAAAGCTCCCAAATGCATTCAGTCCCTTTGGGACCATCCGAAAAAAATTCCTTTTGTGCAAAAGTACAAAGAAAGCGCGATATGTGCGATCCTTAGGGAAAAAACCCCATTTTGGGGCATTCCCAGAGGCTCAAAAAGGTGTTCTTATCTGCGCAATCTGTCTGCGCAAGGCTGCGCACTGGCCCAATAATAATGCAAATCCCTCGGGGCTATCAGAAAAAACAGTTTATTGTGTAGAAAGTCTGCGATTTTGTCGATAAGGTGGAAAAAACCCCCATTTTGGGGCCTTCCCTCAGGCCCCAAAAAGCTCAAAAAGCTAACTGGCGCTCTCGGCTGCATGCACAAAGCTCCCAAATGCATTCAGTCCCTTTGGGACCATCCGAAAAAAATTCCTTTTGTGCAAAAGTACAAAGAAAGCGCGATATGTGCGATCCTTAGGGAAAAAACCCCATTTTGGGGCATTCCCAGAGGCTCAAAAAGGTGTTCTTATCTGCGCAATCTGTCTGCGCAAGGCTGCGCACTGGCCCAATAATAATGCAAATCCCTCGGGGCTATCAGAAAAAACAGTTTATTGTGTAGAAAGTCTGCGATTTTGTCGATAAGGTGGAAAAAACCCCCATTTTGGGGCCTTCCCTCAGGCCCCAAAAAGCTCAAAAAGCTAACTGGCGCTCTCGGCTGCATGCACAAACCTCCCAAATGCATTCAATCCCTTTGGGACCATCCGAAAAAAATTCCTTTTGTGCAAAAGTACAAAGAAAGCGCGATATGTGCGATCCTTAGGGAAAAAACCCCATTTTGGGGCATTCCCAGAGGCTCAAAAAGGTGTTCTTATCTGCGCAATCTGTCTGCGCAAGGCTGCGCACTGGCCCAATAATAATGCAAATCCCTCGGGGCTATCAGAAAAAACAGTTTATTGTGTAGAAAGTCTGCGATTTTGTCGATAAGGTGGAAAAAACCCCCATTTTGGGGCCTTCCCTCAGGCCCCAAAAAGCTCAAAAAGCTAACTGGCGCTCTCGGCTGCATGCACAAAGCTCCCAAATGCATTCAGTCCCTTTGGGACCATCCGAAAAAAATTCCTTTTGTGCAAAAGTACAAAGAAAGCGCGATATGTGCGATCCTTAGGGAAAAAACCCCATTTTGGGGCATTCCCAGAGGCTCAAAAAGGTGTTCTTATCTGCGCAATCTGTCTGCGCAAGGCTGCGCACTGGCCCAATAATAATGCAAATCCCTCGGGGCTATCAGAAAAAACAGTTTATTGTGTAGAAAGTCTGCGATTTTGTCGATAAGGTGGAAAAAAACCCCATTTTGGGGCCTTCCCTCAGGCCCCAAAAAGCTCAAAAAGCTAACTGGCGCTCTCGGCTGCATGCACAAAGCTCCCAAATGCATTCAGTCCCTTTGGGACCATCCGAAAAAAATTCCTTTTGTGCAAAAGTACAAAGAAAGCGCGATATGTGCGATCCTTAGGGAAAAAACCCCATTTTGGGGCATTCCCAGAGGCTCAAAAAGGTGTTCTTATCTGCGCAATCTGTCTGCGCAAGGCTGCGCACTGGCCCAATAATAATGCAAATCCCTCGGGGCTATCAGAAAAAACAGTTTATTGTGTAGAAAGTCTGCGATTTTGTCGATAAGGTGGAAAAAACCCCCATTTTGGGGCCTTCCCTCAGGCCCCAAAAAGCTCAAAAAGCTAACTGGCGCTCTCGGCTGCATGCACAAAGCTCCCAAATGCATTCAGTCCCTTTGGGACCATCCGAAAAAAATTCCTTTTGTGCAAAAGTACAAAGAAAGCGCGATATGTGCGATCCTTAGGGAAAAAACCCCATTTTGGGGCATTCCCAGAGGCTCAAAAAGGTGTTCTTATCTGCGCAATCTGTCTGCGCAAGGCTGCGCACTGGCCCAATAATAATGCAAATCCCTCGGGGCTATCAGAAAAAACAGTTTATTGTGTAGAAAGTCTGCGATTTTGTCGATAAGGTGGAATAAACCCCCATTTTGGGGCCTTCCCTCAGGCCCCAAAAAGCTCAAAAAGCTAACTGGCGCTCTCGGCTGCATGCACAAAGCTCCCAAATGCATTCAGTCCCTTTGGGACCATCCGAAAAAAATTCCTTTTGTGCAAAAGTACAAAGAAAGCGCGATATGTGCGATCCTTAGGGAAAAAACCCCATTTTGGGGCATTCCCAGAGGCTCAAAAAGGTGTTCTTATCTGCGCAATCTGTCTGCGCAAGGCTGCGCACTGGCCCAATAATAATGCAAATCCCTCGGGGCTATCAGAAAAAACAGTTTATTGTGTAGAAAGTCTGCGATTTTGTCGATAAGGTGGAAAAAACCCCCATTTTGGGGCCTTCCCTCAGGCCCCAAAAAGCTCAAAAAGCTAACTGGCGCTCTCGGCTGCATGCACAAAGCTCCCAAATGCATTCAGTCCCTTTGGGACCATCCGAAAAAAATTCCTTTTGTGCAAAAGTACAAAGAAAGCGCGATATGTGCGATCCTTAGGGAAAAAACCCCATTTTGGGGCATTCCCAGAGGCTCAAAAAGGTGTTCTTATCTGCGCAATCTGTCTGCGCAAGGCTGCGCACTGGCCCAATAATAATGCAAATCCCTCGGGGCTATCAGAAAAAACAGTTTATTGTGTAGAAAGTCTGCGATTTTGTCGATAAGGTGGAAAAAACCCCCATTTTGGGGCCTTCCCTCAGGCCCCAAAAAGCTCAAAAAGCTAACTGGCGCTCTCGGCTGCATGCACAAACCTCCCAAATGCATTCAATCCCTTTGGGACCATCCGAAAAAAATTCCTTTTGTGCAAAAGTACAAAGAAAGCGCGATATGTGCGATCCATAGGGAAAAAACCCCATTTTGGGGCATTCCCAGAGGCTCAAAAAGGTGTTCTTATCTGCGCAATCTGTCTGGGCAAGGCTGCGCACTGGCCCAATAATAATGTAAATCCCTCGGGGCTATCAGAAAAAACAGTTTATTGTGTAGAAAGTCTGCGATTTTGTCGATAAGGTGGAAAAAAACCCCATTTTGGGGCCTTCCCTCAGGCCCCAAAAAGCTCAAAAAGCTAACTGGCGCTCTCGGCTGCATGCACAAAGCTCCCAAATGCATTCAGTCCCTTTGGGACCATCCGAAAAAAATTCCTTTTGTGCAAAAGTACAAAGAAAGCGCGATATGTGCGATCCTTAGGGAAAAAACCCCATTTTGGGGCATTCCCAGAGGCTCAAAAAGGTGTTCTTATCTGCGCAATCTGTCTGCGCAAGGCTGCGCACTGGCCCAATAATAATGCAAATCCCTCGGGGCTATCAGAAAAAACAGTTTATTGTGTAGAAAGTCTGCGATTTTGTCGATAAGGTGGAAAAAAACCCCATTTTGGGGCCTTCCCTCAGGCCCCAAAAAGCTCAAAAAGCTAACTGGCGCTCTCGGCTGCATGCACAAAGCTCCCAAATGCATTCAGTCCCTTTGGGACCATCCGAAAAAAATTCCTTTTGTGCAAAAGTACAAAGAAAGCGCGATATGTGCGATCCTTAGGGAAAAAACCCCATTTTGGGGCATTCCCAGAGGCTCAAAAAGGTGTTCTTATCTGCGCAATCTGTCTGCGCAAGGCTGCGCACTGGCCCAATAATAATGCAAATCCCTCGGGGCTATCAGAAAAAACAGTTTATTGTGTAGAAAGTCTGCGATTTTGTCGATAAGGTGGAAAAAACCCCCATTTTGGGGCCTTCCCTCAGGCCCCAAAAAGCTCAAAAAGCTAACTGGCGCTCTCGGCTGCATGCACAAAGCTCCCAAATGCATTCAGTCCCTTTGGGACCATCCGAAAAAAATTCCTTTTGTGCAAAAGTACAAAGAAAGCGCGATATGTGCGATCCTTAGGGAAAAAACCCCATTTTGGGGCATTCCCAGAGGCTCAAAAAGGTGTTCTTATCTGCGCAATCTGTCTGCGCAAGGCTGCGCACTGGCCCAATAATAATGCAAATCCCTCGGGGCTATCAGAAAAAACAGTTTATTGTGTAGAAAGTCTGCGATTTTGTCGATAAGGTGGAAAAAAACCCCATTTTGGGGCCTTCCCTCAGGCCCCAAAAAGCTCAAAAAGCTAACTGGCGCTCTCGGCTGCATGCACAAAGCTCCCAAATGCATTCAGTCCCTTTGGGACCATCCGAAAAAAATTCCTTTTGTGCAAAAGTACAAAGAAAGCGCGATATGTGCGATCCTTAGGGAAAAAACCCCATTTTGGGGCATTCCCAGAGGCTCAAAAAGGTGTTCTTATCTGCGCAATCTGTCTGCGCAAGGCTGCGCACTGGCCCAATAATAATGCAAATCCCTCGGGGCTATCAGAAAAAACAGTTTATTGTGTAGAAAGTCTGCGATTTTGTCGATAAGGTGGAAAAAACCCCCATTTTGGGGCCTTCCCTCAGGCCCCAAAAAGCTCAAAAAGCTAACTGGCGCTCTCGGCTGCATGCACAAAGCTCCCAAATGCATTCAGTCCCTTTGGGACCATCCGAAAAAAATTCCTTTTGTGCAAAAGTACAAAGAAAGCGCGATATGTGCGATCCTTAGGGAAAAAACCCCATTTTGGGGCATTCCCAGAGGCTCAAAAAGGTGTTCTTATCTGCGCAATCTGTCTGCGCAAGGCTGCGCACTGGCCCAATAATAATGCAAATCCCTCGGGGCTATCAGAAAAAACAGTTTATTGTGTAGAAAGTCTGCGATTTTGTCGATAAGGTGGAATAAACCCCCATTTTGGGGCCTTCCCTCAGGCCCCAAAAAGCTCAAAAAGCTAACTGGCGCTCTCGGCTGCATGCACAAAGCTCCCAAATGCATTCAGTCCCTTTGGGACCATCCGAAAAAAATTCCTTTTGTGCAAAAGTACAAAGAAAGCGCGATATGTGCGATCCTTAGGGAAAAAACCCCATTTTGGGGCATTCCCAGAGGCTCAAAAAGGTGTTCTTATCTGCGCAATCTGTCTGCGCAAGGCTGCGCACTGGCCCAATAATAATGCAAATCCCTCGGGGCTATCAGAAAAAACAGTTTATTGTGTAGAAAGTCTGCGATTTTGTCGATAAGGTGGAAAAAACCCCCATTTTGGGGCCTTCCCTCAGGCCCCAAAAAGCTCAAAAAGCTAACTGGCGCTCTCGGCTGCATGCACAAAGCTCCCAAATGCATTCAGTCCCTTTGGGACCATCCGAAAAAAATTCCTTTTGTGCAAAAGTACAAAGAAAGCGCGATATGTGCGATCCTTAGGGAAAAAACCCCATTTTGGGGCATTCCCAGAGGCTCAAAAAGGTGTTCTTATCTGCGCAATCTGTCTGCGCAAGGCTGCGCACTGGCCCAATAATAATGCAAATCCCTCGGGGCTATCAGAAAAAACAGTTTATTGTGTAGAAAGTCTGCGATTTTGTCGATAAGGTGGAAAAAACCCCCATTTTGGGGCCTTCCCTCAGGCCCCAAAAAGCTCAAAAAGCTAACTGGCGCTCTCGGCTGCATGCACAAACCTCCCAAATGCATTCAATCCCTTTGGGACCATCCGAAAAAAATTCCTTTTGTGCAAAAGTACAAAGAAAGCGCGATATGTGCGATCCTTAGGGAAAAAACCCCATTTTGGGGCATTCCCAGAGGCTCAAAAAGGTGTTCTTATCTGCGCAATCTGTCTGCGCAAGGCTGCGCACTGGCCCAATAATAATGCAAATCCCTCGGGGCTATCAGAAAAAACAGTTTATTGTGTAGAAAGTCTGCGATTTTGTCGATAAGGTGGAAAAAACCCCCATTTTGGGGCCTTCCCTCAGGCCCCAAAAAGCTCAAAAAGCTAACTGGCGCTCTCGGCTGCATGCACAAAGCTCCCAAATGCATTCAGTCCCTTTGGGACCATCCGAAAAAAATTCCTTTTGTGCAAAAGTACAAAGAAAGCGCGATATGTGCGATCCTTAGGGAAAAAACCCCATTTTGGGGCATTCCCAGAGGCTCAAAAAGGTGTTCTTATCTGCGCAATCTGTCTGCGCAAGGCTGCGCACTGGCCCAATAATGATGCAAATCCCTCGGGGCTATCAGAAAAAACAGTTTATTGTGTAGAAAGTCTGCGATTTTGTCGATAAGGTGGAAAAAAACCCCATTTTGGGGCCTTCTCTCAGGCCCCAAAAAGCTCAAAAAGCTAACTGGCGCTCTCGGCTGCATGCACAAAGCTCCCAAATGCATTCAGTCCCTTTGGGACCATCCGAAAAAAATTCCTTTTGTGCAAAAGTACAAAGAAAGCGCGATATGTGCGATCCTTAGGGAAAAAACCCCATTTTGGGGCATTCCCAGAGGCTCAAAAAGGTGTTCTTATCTGCGCAATCTGTCTGCGCAAGGCTGCGCACTGGCCCAATAATAATGCAAATCCCTCGGGGCTATCAGAAAAAACAGTTTATTGTGTAGAAAGTCTGCGATTTTGTCGATAAGGTGGAAAAAACCCCCATTTTGGGGCCTTCCCTCAGGCCCCAAAAAGCTCAAAAAGCTAACTGGCGCTCTCGGCTGCATGCACAAAGCTCCCAAATGCATTCAGTCCCTTTGGGACCATCCGAAAAAAATTCCTTTTGTGCAAAAGTACAAAGAAAGCGCGATATGTGCGATCCTTAGGGAAAAAACCCCATTTTGGGGCATTCCCAGAGGCTCAAAAAGGTGTTCTTATCTGCACAATCTGTCTGCGCAAGGCTGCGCACTGGCCCAATAATAATGCAAATCCCTCGGGGCTATCAGAAAAAACAGTTTATTGTGTAGAAAGTCTGCGATTTTGTCGATAAGGTGGAAAAAACCCCCATTTTGGGGCCTTCCCTCAGGCCCCAAAAAGCTCAAAAAGCTAACTGGCGCTCTCGGCTGCATGCACAAAGCTCCCAAATGCATTCAGTCCCTTTGGGACCATCCGAAAAAAATTCCTTTTGTGCAAAAGTACAAAGAAAGCGCGATATGTGCGATCCTTAGGGAAAAAACCCCATTTTGGGGCATTCCCAGAGGCTCAAAAAGGTGTTCTTATCTGCGCAATCTGTCTGCGCAAGGCTGCGCACTGGCCCAATAATAATGCAAATCCCTCGGGGCTATCAGAAAAAACAGTTTATTGTGTAGAAAGTCTGCGATTTTGTCGATAAGGTGGAAAAAAACCCCATTTTGGGGCCTTCTCTCAGGCCCCAAAAAGCGCAAAAAGCTAACTGACGCTCTCGGCTGCATGCACAAAGCTCCCAAATGCATTCAGTCCCTTTGGGACCATCCGAAAAAAATTCCTTTTGTGCAAAAGTACAAAGAAAGCGCGATATGTGCGATCCTTAGGGAAAAAACCCCATTTTGGGGCATTCCCAGAGGCTCAAAAAGGTGTTCTTATCTGCGCAATCTGTCTGCGCAAGGCTGCGCACTGGCCCAATAATAATGCAAATCCCTCGGGGCTATCAGAAAAAACAGTTTATTGTGTAGAAAGTCTGCGATTTTGTCGATAAGGTGGAAAAAAACCCCATTTTGGGGCCTTCCCTCAGGCCCCAAAAAGCTCAAAAAGCTAACTGGCGCTCTCGGCTGCATGCACAAAGCTCCCAAATGCATTCAGTCCCTTTGGGACCATCCGAAAAAAATTCCTTTTGTGCAAAAGTACAAAGAAAGCGCGATATGTGCGATCCTTAGGGAAAAAACCCCATTTTGGGGCATTCCCAGAGGCTCAAAAAGGTGTTCTTATCTGCACAATCTGTCTGCGCAAGGCTGCGCACTGGCCCAATAATAATGCAAATCCCTCGGGGCTATCAGAAAAAACAGTTTATTGTGTAGAAAGTCTGCGATTTTGTCGATAAGGTGGAAAAAAACCCCATTTTGGGGCCTTCCCTCAGGCCCCAAAAAGCTCAAAAAGCTAACTGGCGCTCTCGGCTGCATGCACAAAGCTCCCAAATGCATTCAGTCCCTTTGGGACCATCCGAAAAAAATTCCTTTTGTGCAAAAGTACAAAGAAAGCGCGATATGTGCGATCCTTAGGGAAAAAACCCCATTTTGGGGCATTCCCAGAGGCTCAAAAAGGTGTTCTTATCTGCGCAATCTGTCTGCGCAAGGCTGCGCACTGGCCCAATAATAATGCAAATCCCTCGGGGCTATCAGAAAAAACAGTTTATTGTGTAGAAAGTCTGCGATTTTGTCGATAAGGTGGAAAAAAACCCATTTTGGGGCCTTCCCTCAGGCCCCAAAAAGCTCAAAAAGCTAACTGGCGCTCTCGGCTGCATGCACAAAGCTCCCAAATGCATTCAGTCCCTTTGGGACCATCCGAAAAAAATTCCTTTTGTGCAAAAGTACAAAGAAAGCGCGATATGTGCGATCCTTAGGGAAAAAACCCCATTTTGGGGCATTCCCAGAGGCTCAAAAAGGTGTTCTTATCTGCACAATCTGTCTGCGCAAGGCTGCGCACTGGCCCAATAATAATGCAAATCCCTCGGGGCTATCAGAAAAAACAGTTTATTGTGTAGAAAGTCTGCGATTTTGTCGATAAGGTGGAAAAAAACCCCATTTTGGGGCCTTCCCTCAGGCCCCAAAAAGCTCAAAAAGCTAACTGGCGCTCTCGGCTGCATGCACAAAGCTCCCAAATGCATTCAGTCCCTTTGGGACCATCCGAAAAAAATTCCTTTTGTGCAAAAGTACAAAGAAAGCGCGATATGTGCGATCCTTAGGGAAAAAACCCCATTTTGGGGCATTCCCAGAGGCTCAAAAAGGTGTTCTTATCTGCGCAATCTGTCTGCGCAAGGCTGCGCACTGGCCCAATAATAATGCAAATCCCTCGGGGCTATCAGAAAAAACAGTTTATTGTGTAGAAAGTCTGCGATTTTGTCGATAAGGTGGAAAAAACCCCCATTTTGGGGCCTTCCCTCAGGCCCCAAAAAGCTCAAAAAGCTAACTGGCGCTCTCGGCTGCATGCACAAAGCTCCCAAATGCATTCAGTCCCTTTGGGACCGTCCGAAAAAAATTCCTTTTGTGCAAAAGTACAAAGAAAGCGCGATATGTGCGATCCTTAGGGAAAAAACCCCATTTTGGGGCATTCCCAGAGGCTCAAAAAGGTGTTCTTATCTGCGCAATCTGTCTGCGCAAGGCTGCGCACTGGCCCAATAATAATGCAAATCCCTCGGGGCTATCAGAAAAAACAGTTTATTGTGTAGAAAGTCTGCGATTTTGTCGATAAGGTGGAAAAAACCCCCATTTTGGGGCCTTCCCTCAGGCCCCAAAAAGCTCAAAAAGCTAACTGGCGCTCTCGGCTGCATGCACAAAGCTCCCAAATGCATTCAGTCCCTTTGGGACCATCCGAAAAAAATTCCTTTTGTGCAAAAGTACAAAGAAAGCGCGATATGTGCGATCCTTAGGGAAAAAACCCCATTTTGGGGCATTCCCAGAGGCTCAAAAAGGTGTTCTTATCTGCGCAATCTGTCTGCGCAAGGCTGCGCACTGGCCCAATAATAATGCAAATCCCTCGGGGCTATCAGAAAAAACAGTTTATTGTGTAGAAAGTCTGCGATTTTGTCGATAAGGTGGAAAAAACCCCCATTTTGGGGCCTTCCCTCAGGCCCCAAAAAGCTCAAAAAGCTAACTGGCGCTCTCGGCTGCATGCACAAAGCTCCCAAATGCATTCAGTCCCTTTGGGACCATCCGAAAAAAATTCCTTTTGTGCAAAAGTACAAAGAAAGCGCGATATGTGCGATCCTTAGGGAAAAAACCCCATTTTGGGGCATTCCCAGAGGCTCAAAAAGGTGTTCTTATCTGCGCAATCTGTCTGCGCAAGGCTGCGCACTGGCCCAATAATAATGCAAATCCCTCGGGGCTATCAGAAAAAACAGTTTATTGTGTAGAAAGTCTGCGATTTTGTCGATAAGGTGGAAAAAACCCCCATTTTGGGGCCTTCCCTCAGGCCCCAAAAAGCTCAAAAAGCTAACTGGCGCTCTCGGCTGCATGCACAAAGCTCCCAAATGCATTCAGTCCCTTTGGGACCATCCGAAAAAAATTCCTTTTGTGCAAAAGTACAAAGAAAGCGCGATATGTGCGATCCTTAGGGAAAAAACCCCATTTTGGGGCATTCCCAGAGGCTCAAAAAGGTGTTCTTATCTGCGCAATCTGTCTGCGCAAGGCTGCGCACTGGCCCAATAATAATGTAAATCCCTCGGGGCTATCAGAAAAAACAGTTTATTGTGTAGAAA
Source organism: Siderastrea radians (assembly GCA_964017195.1). NCBI lineage: Eukaryota > Metazoa > Cnidaria > Anthozoa > Scleractinia > Rhizangiidae > Siderastrea > Siderastrea radians. The sequence goes on from CAXHKT010000398.1 coordinate 88,937, forward strand.
GTCTGCGATTTTGTCGATAAGGTGGAAAAAAACCCCATTTTGGGGCCTTCCCTCTGGCCCCAAAAAGCTCAAAAAGCTAACTGGCGCTCTCGGCTGCATGCACAAAGCTCCCAAATGCATTCAGTCCCTTTGGGACCATCCGAAAAAAATTCCTTTTGTGCAAAAGTACAAAGAAAGCGCGATATGTGCGATCCTTAGGGAAAAAACCCCATTTTGGGGCATTCCCAGAGGCTCAAAAAGGTGTTCTTATCTGCGCAATCTGTCTGCGCAAGGCTGCGCACTGGCCCAATAATAATGCAAATCCCTCGGGGCTATCAGAAAAAACAGTTTATTGTGTAGAAACTCTGCGATTTTGTCGATAAGGTGGAAAAAAACCCCATTTTGGGGCCTTCTCTCAGGCCCCAAAAAGCTCAAAAGGCTAACTGGCGCTCTCGGCTGCATGCACAAAGCTCCCAAATGCATTCAGCCCCTTTGGGACCATCCGAAAAAAATTCCTTTTGTGCAAAAGTACAAAGAAAGCGCGATATGTGCGATCCTTAGGGAAAAAACCCCATTTTGGGGCATTCCCAGAGGCTCAAAAAGGTGTTCTTATCTGCGCAATCTGTCTGCGCAAGGCTGCGCACTGGCCCAATAATAATGCAAATCCCTCGGGGCTATCAGAAAAAACAGTTTATTGTGTAGAAAGTCTGCGATTTTGTCGATAAGGTGGAAAAAACCCCCATTTTGGGGCCTTCCCTCAGGCCCCAAAAAGCTCAAAAAGCTAACTGGCGCTCTCGGCTGCATGCACAAAGCTCCCAAATGCATTCAGTCCCTTTGGGACCATCCGAAAAAAATTCCTTTTGTGCAAAAGTACAAAGAAAGCGCGATATGTGCGATCCTTAGGGAAAAAACCCCATTTTGGGGCATTCCCAGAGGCTCAAAAAGGTGTTCTTATCTGCGCAATCTGTCTGCGCAAGGCTGCGCACTGGCCCAATAATAATGCAAATCCCTCGGGGCTATCAGAAAAAACAGTTTATTGTGTAGAAAGTCTGCGATTTTGTCGATAAGGTGGAAAAAACCCCCATTTTGGGGCCTTCCCTCAGGCCCCAAAAAGCTCAAAAAGCTAACTGGCGCTCTCGGCTGCATGCACAAAGCTCCCAAATGCATTCAGTCCCTTTGGGACCATCCGAAAAAAATTCCTTTTGTGCAAAAGTACAAAGAAAGCGCGATATGTGCGATCCTTAGGGAAAAAACCCCATTTTGGGGCATTCCCAGAGGCTCAAAAAGGTGTTCTTATCTGCGCAATCTGTCTGCGCAAGGCTGCGCACTGGCCCAATAATAATGCAAATCCCTCGGGGCTATCAGAAAAAACAGTTTATTGTGTAGAAAGTCTGCGATTTTGTCGATAAGGTGGAAAAAACCCCCATTTTGGGGCCTTCCCTCAGGCCCCAAAAAGCTCAAAAAGCTAACTGGCGCTCTCGGCTGCATGCACAAAGCTCCCAAATGCATTCAGTCCCTTTGGGACCATCCGAAAAAAATTCCTTTTGTGCAAAAGTACAAAGAAAGCGCGATATGTGCGATCCTTAGGGAAAAAACCCCATTTTGGGGCATTCCCAGAGGCTCAAAAAGGTGTTCTTATCTGCGCAATCTGTCTGCGCAAGGCTGCGCACTGGCCCAATAATAATGCAAATCCCTCGGGGCTATCAGAAAAAACAGTTTATTGTGTAGAAAGTCTGCGATTTTGTCGATAAGGTGGAAAAAACCCCCATTTTGGGGCCTTCCCTCAGGCCCCAAAAAGCTCAAAAAGCTAACTGGCGCTCTCGGCTGCATGCACAAAGCTCCCAAATGCATTCAGTCCCTTTGGGACCGTCAGAAAAAAATTCCTTTTGTGCAAAAGTACAAAGAAAGCGCGATATGTGCGATCCTTAGGGAAAAAACCCCATTTTGGGGCATTCCCAGAGGCTCAAAAAGGTGTTCTTATCTGCGCAATCTGTCTGCGCAAGGCTGCGCACTGGCCCAATAATAATGCAAATCCCTCGGGGCTATCAGAAAAAACAGTTTATTGTGTAGAAAGTCTGCGATTTTGTCGATAAGGTGGAAAAAACCCCCATTTTGGGGCCTTCCCTCAGGCCCCAAAAAGCTCAAAAAGCTAACTGGCGCTCTCGGCTGCATGCACAAAGCTCCCAAATGCATTCAGTCCCTTTGGGACCATCCGAAAAAAATTCCTTTTGTGCAAAAGTACAAAGAAAGCGCGATATGTGCGATCCTTAGGGAAAAAACCCCATTTTGGGGCATTCCCAGAGGCTCAAAAAGGTGTTCTTATCTGCGCAATCTGTCTGCGCAAGGCTGCGCACTGGCCCAATAATAATGCAAATCCCTCGGGGCTATCAGAAAAAACAGTTTATTGTGTAGAAAGTCTGCGATTTTGTCGATAAGGTGGAAAAAACCCCCATTTTGGGGCCTTCCCTCAGGCCCCAAAAAGCTCAAAAAGCTAACTGGCGCTCTCGGCTGCATGCACAAAGCTCCCAAATGCATTCAGTCCCTTTGGGACCATCCGAAAAAAATTCCTTTTGTGCAAAAGTACAAAGAAAGCGCGATATGTGCGATCCTTAGGGAAAAAACCCCATTTTGGGGCATTCCCAGAGGCTCAAAAAGGTGTTCTTATCTGCGCAATCTGTCTGCGCAAGGCTGCGCACTGGCCCAATAATAATGCAAATCCCTCGGGGCTATCAGAAAAAACAGTTTATTGTGTAGAAAGTCTGCGATTTTGTCGATAAGGTGGAAAAAACCCCCATTTTGGGGCCTTCCCTCAGGCCCCAAAAAGCTCAAAAAGCTAACTGGCGCTCTCGGCTGCATGCACAAAGCTCCCAAATGCATTCAGTCCCTTTGGGACCATCCGAAAAAAATTCCTTTTGTGCAAAAGTACAAAGAAAGCGCGATATGTGCGATCCTTAGGGAAAAAACCCCATTTTGGGGCATTCCCAGAAACTCAAAAAGGTGTTCTTATCTGCGCAATCTGTCTGCGCAAGGCTGCGCACTGGCCCAATAATAATGTAAATCCCTCGGGGCTATCAGAAAAAACAGTTTATTGTGTAGAAAGTCTGCGATTTTGTCGATAAGGTGGAAAAAAACCCCATTTTGGGGCCTTCCCTCTGGCCCCAAAAAGCTCAAAAAGCTAACTGGCGCTCTCGGCTGCATGCACAAAGCTCCCAAATGCATTCAGTCCCTTTGGGACCATCCGAAAAAAATTCCTTTTGTGCAAAAGTACAAAGAAAGCGCGATATGTGCGATCCTTAGGGAAAAAACCCCATTTTGGGGCATTCCCAGAGGCTCAAAAAGGTGTTCTTATCTGCGCAATCTGTCTGCGCAAGGCTGCGCACTGGCCCAATAATAATGCAAATCCCTCGGGGCTATCAGAAAAAACAGTTTATTGTGTAGAAAGTCTGCGATTTTGTCGATAAGGTGGAAAAAACCCCCATTTTGGGGCCTTCCCTCAGGCCCCAAAAAGCTCAAAAAGCTAACTGGCGCTCTCGGCTGCATGCACAAAGCTCCCAAATGCATTCAGTCCCTTTGGGACCATCCGAAAAAAATTCCTTTTGTGCAAAAGTACAAAGAAAGCGCGATATGTGCGATCCTTAGGGAAAAAACCCCATTTTGGGGCATTCCCAGAGGCTCAAAAAGGTGTTCTTATCTGCGCAATCTGTCTGCGCAAGGCTGCGCACTGGCCCAATAATAATGCAAATCCCTCGGGGCTATCAGAAAAAACAGTTTATTGTGTAGAAAGTCTGCGATTTTGTCGATAAGGTGGAAAAAAACCCCATTTTGGGGCCTTCCCTCAGGCCCCAAAAAGCTCAAAAAGCTAACTGGCGCTCTCGGCTGCATGCACAAAGCTCCCAAATGCATTCAGTCCCTTTGGGACCATCCGAAAAAAATTCCTTTTGTGCAAAAGTACAAAGAAAGCGCGATATGTGCGATCCTTAGGGAAAAAACCCCATTTTGGGGCATTCCCAGAGGCTCAAAAAGGTGTTCTTATCTGCGCAATCTGTCTGCGCAAGGCTGCGCACTGGCCCAATAATAATGCAAATCCCTCGGGGCTATCAGAAAAAACAGTTTATTGTGTAGAAAGTCTGCGATTTTGTCGATAAGGTGGAAAAAACCCCCATTTTGGGGCCTTCCCTCAGGCCCCAAAAAGCTCAAAAAGCTAACTGGCGCTCTCGGCTGCATGCACAAAGCTCCCAAATGCATTCAGTCCCTTTGGGACCATCCGAAAAAAATTCCTTTTGTGCAAAAGTACAAAGAAAGCGCGATATGTGCGATCCTTAGGGAAAAAACCCCATTTTGGGGCATTCCCAGAGGCTCAAAAAGGTGTTCTTATCTGCGCAATCTGTCTGCGCAAGGCTGCGCACTGGCCCAATAATAATGCAAATCCCTCGGGGCTATCAGAAAAAACAGTTTATTGTGTAGAAAGTCTGCGATTTTGTCGATAAGGTGGAAAAAACCCCCATTTTGGGGCCTTCCCTCAGGCCCCAAAAAGCTCAAAAAGCTAACTGGCGCTCTCGGCTGCATGCACAAAGCTCCCAAATGCATTCAGTCCCTTTGGGACCATCCGAAAAAAATTCCTTTTGTGCAAAAGTACAAAGAAAGCGCGATATGTGCGATCCTTAGGGAAAAAACCCCATTTTGGGGCATTCCCAGAGGCTCAAAAAGGTGTTCTTATCTGCGCAATCTGTCTGCGCAAGGCTGCGCACTGGCCCAATAATAATGCAAATCCCTCGGGGCTATCAGAAAAAACAGTTTATTGTGTAGAAATTAAAGTCTGCGATTTTGTCGATAAGGTGGAAAAAACCCCCATTTTGGGGCCTTCTCTCAGGCCCCAAAAAGCTCAAAAAGCTAACTGGCGCTCTCGGCTGCATGCACAAAGCTCCCAAATGCATTCAGTCCCTTTGGGACCATCCGAAAAAAATTCCTTTTGTGCAAAAGTACAAAGAAAGCGCGATATGTGCGATCCTTAGGGAAAAAACCCCATTTTGGGGCATTCCCAGAGGCTCAAAAAGGTGTTCTTATCTGCGCAATCTGTCTGCGCAAGGCTGCGCACTGGCCCAATAATAATGCAAATCCCTCGGGGCTATCAGAAAAAACAGTTTATTGTGTAGAAAGTCTGCGATTTTGTCGATAAGGTGGAAAAAACCCCCATTTTGGGGCCTTCCCTCAGGCCCCAAAAAGCTCAAAAAGCTAACTGGCGCTCTCGGCTGCATGCACAAAGCTCCCAAATGCATTCAGTCCCTTTGGGACCATCCGAAAAAAATTCCTTTTGTGCAAAAGTACAAAGAAAGCGCGATATGTGCGATCCTTAGGGAAAAAACCCCATTTTGGGGCATTCCCAGAGGCTCAAAAAGGTGTTCTTATCTGCGCAATCTGTCTGCGCAAGGCTGCGCACTGGCCCAATAATAATGCAAATCCCTCGGGGCTATCAGAAAAAACAGTTTATTGTGTAGAAAGTCTGCGATTTTGTCGATAAGGTGGAAAAAACCCCCATTTTGGGGCCTTCCCTCAGGCCCCAAAAAGCTCAAAAAGCTAACTGGCGCTCTCGGCTGCATGCACAAAGCTCCCAAATGCATTCAGTCCCTTTGGGACCATCCGAAAAAAATTCCTTTTGTGCAAAAGTACAAAGAAAGCGCGATATGTGCGATCCTTAGGGAAAAAACCCCATTTTGGGGCATTCCCAGAGGCTCAAAAAGGTGTTCTTATCTGCGCAATCTGTCTGCGCAAGGCTGCGCACTGGCCCAATAATAATGTAAATCCCTCGGGGCTATCAGAAAAAACAGTTTATTGTGTAGAAAGTCTGCGATTTTGTCGATAAGGTGGAAAAAAACCCCATTTTGGGGCCTTCCCTCTGGGCCCAAAAAGCGCAAAAAGCTAACTGGCGCTCTCGGCTGCATGCACAAAGCTCCCAAATGCATTCAGTCCCTTTGGGACCATCCGAAAAAAATTCCTTTTGTGCAAAAGTACAAAGAAAGCGCGATATGTGCGATCCTTAGGGAAAAAACCCCATTTTGGGGCATTCCCAGAGGCTCAAAAAGGTGTTCTTATCTGCGCAATCTGTCTGCGCAAGGCTGCGCACTGGCCCAATAATAATGCAAATCCCTCGGGGCTATCAGAAAAAACAGTTTATTGTGTAGAAAGTCTGCGATTTTGTCGATAAGGTGGAAAAAACCCCCATTTTGGGGCCTTCCCTCAGGCCCCAAAAAGCTCAAAAAGCTAACTGGCGCTCTCGGCTGCATGCACAAAGCTCCCAAATGCATTCAGTCCCTTTGGGACCATCCGAAAAAAATTCCTTTTGTGCAAAAGTACAAAGAAAGCGCGATATGTGCGATCCTTAGGGAAAAAACCCCATTTTGGGGCATTCCCAGAGGCTCAAAAAGGTGTTCTTATCTGCGCAATCTGTCTGCGCAAGGCTGCGCACTGGCCCAATAATAATGCAAATCCCTCGGGGCTATCAGAAAAAACAGTTTATTGTGTAGAAAGTCTGCGATTTTGTCGATAAGGTGGAAAAAACCCCCATTTTGGGGCCTTCCCTCAGGCCCCAAAAAGCTCAAAAAGCTAACTGGCGCTCTCGGCTGCATGCACAAAGCTCCCAAATGCATTCAGTCCCTTTGGGACCGTCAGAAAAAAATTCCTTTTGTGCAAAAGTACAAAGAAAGCGCGATATGTGCGATCCTTAGGGAAAAAACCCCATTTTGGGGCATTCCCAGAGGCTCAAAAAGGTGTTCTTATCTGCGCAATCTGTCTGCGCAAGGCTGCGCACTGGCCCAATAATAATGCAAATCCCTCGGGGCTATCAGAAAAAACAGTTTATTGTGTAGAAAGTCTGCGATTTTGTCGATAAGGTGGAAAAAACCCCCATTTTGGGGCCTTCCCTCAGGCCCCAAAAAGCTCAAAAAGCTAACTGGCGCTCTCGGCTGCATGCACAAAGCTCCCAAATGCATTCAGTCCCTTTGGGACCATCCGAAAAAAATTCCTTTTGTGCAAAAGTACAAAGAAAGCGCGATATGTGCGATCCTTAGGGAAAAAACCCCATTTTGGGGCATTCCCAGAGGCTCAAAAAGGTGTTCTTATCTGCGCAATCTGTCTGCGCAAGGCTGCGCACTGGCCCAATAATAATGCAAATCCCTCGGGGCTATCAGAAAAAACAGTTTATTGTGTAGAAAGTCTGCGATTTTGTCGATAAGGTGGAAAAAACCCCCATTTTGGGGCCTTCCCTCAGGCCCCAAAAAGCTCAAAAAGCTAACTGGCGCTCTCGGCTGCATGCACAAAGCTCCCAAATGCATTCAGTCCCTTTGGGACCATCCGAAAAAAATTCCTTTTGTGCAAAAGTACAAAGAAAGCGCGATATGTGCGATCCTTAGGGAAAAAACCCCATTTTGGGGCATTCCCAGAGGCTCAAAAAGGTGTTCTTATCTGCGCAATCTGTCTGCGCAAGGCTGCGCACTGGCCCAATAATAATGCAAATCCCTCGGGGCTATCAGAAAAAACAGTTTATTGTGTAGAAAGTCTGCGATTTTGTCGATAAGGTGGAAAAAACCCCCATTTTGGGGCCTTCCCTCAGGCCCCAAAAAGCTCAAAAAGCTAACTGGCGCTCTCGGCTGCATGCACAAAGCTCCCAAATGCATTCAGTCCCTTTGGGACCATCCGAAAAAAATTCCTTTTGTGCAAAAGTACAAAGAAAGCGCGATATGTGCGATCCTTAGGGAAAAAACCCCATTTTGGGGCATTCCCAGAAACTCAAAAAGGTGTTCTTATCTGCGCAATCTGTCTGCGCAAGGCTGCGCACTGGCCCAATAATAATGTAAATCCCTCGGGGCTATCAGAAAAAACAGTTTATTGTGTAGAAAGTCTGCGATTTTGTCGATAAGGTGGAAAAAAAACCCATTTTGGGGCCTTCCCTCTGGCCCCAAAAAGCTCAAAAAGCTAACTGGCGCTCTCGGCTGCATGCACAAAGCTCCCAAATGCATTCAGTCCCTTTGGGACCATCCGAAAAAAATTCCTTTTGTGCAAAAGTACAAAGAAAGCGCGATATGTGCGATCCTTAGGGAAAAAACCCCATTTTGGGGCATTCCCAGAGGCTCAAAAAGGTGTTCTTATCTGCGCAATCTGTCTGCGCAAGGCTGCGCACTGGCCCAATAATAATGCAAATCCCTCGGGGCTATCAGAAAAAACAGTTTATTGTGTAGAAAGTCTGCGATTTTGTCGATAAGGTGGAAAAAACCCCCATTTTGGGGCCTTCCCTCAGGCCCCAAAAAGCTCAAAAAGCTAACTGGCGCTCTCGGCTGCATGCACAAAGCTCCCAAATGCATTCAGTCCCTTTGGGACCATCCGAAAAAAATTCCTTTTGTGCAAAAGTACAAAGAAAGCGCGATATGTGCGATCCTTAGGGAAAAAACCCCATTTTGGGGCATTCCCAGAGGCTCAAAAAGGTGTTCTTATCTGCGCAATCTGTCTGCGCAAGGCTGCGCACTGGCCCAATAATAATGCAAATCCCTCGGGGCTATCAGAAAAAACAGTTTATTGTGTAGAAAGTCTGCGATTTTGTCGATAAGGTGGAAAAAACCCCCATTTTGGGGCCTTCCCTCAGGCCCCAAAAAGCTCAAAAAGCTAACTGGCGCTCTCGGCTGCATGCACAAAGCTCCCAAATGCATTCAGTCCCTTTGGGACCATCCGAAAAAAATTCCTTTTGTGCAAAAGTACAAAGAAAGCGCGATATGTGCGATCCTTAGGGAAAAAACCCCATTTTGGGGCATTCCCAGAGGCTCAAAAAGGTGTTCTTATCTGCGCAATCTGTCTGCGCAAGGCTGCGCACTGGCCCAATAATAATGCAAATCCCTCGGGGCTATCAGAAAAAACAGTTTATTGTGTAGAAAGTCTGCGATTTTGTCGATAAGGTGGAAAAAACCCCCATTTTGGGGCCTTCCCTCAGGCCCCAAAAAGCTCAAAAAGCTAACTGGCGCTCTCGGCTGCATGCACAAAGCTCCCAAATGCATTCAGTCCCTTTGGGACCATCCGAAAAAAATTCCTTTTGTGCAAAAGTACAAAGAAAGCGCGATATGTGCGATCCTTAGGGAAAAAACCCCATTTTGGGGCATTCCCAGAGGCTCAAAAAGGTGTTCTTATCTGCGCAATCTGTCTGCGCAAGGCTGCGCACTGGCCCAATAATAATGCAAATCCCTCGGGGCTATCAGAAAAAACAGTTTATTGTGTAGAAAGTCTGCGATTTTGTCGATAAGGTGGAAAAAACCCCCATTTTGGGGCCTTCCCTCAGGCCCCAAAAAGCTCAAAAAGCTAACTGGCGCTCTCGGCTGCATGCACAAAGCTCCCAAATGCATTCAGTCCCTTTGGGACCATCCGAAAAAAATTCCTTTTGTGCAAAAGTACAAAGAAAGCGCGATATGTGCGATCCTTAGGGAAAAAACCCCATTTTGGGGCATTCCCAGAGGCTCAAAAAGGTGTTCTTATCTGCGCAATCTGTCTGCGCAAGGCTGCGCACTGGCCCAATAATAATGCAAATCCCTCGGGGCTATCAGAAAAAACAGTTTATTGTGTAGAAATTAAAGTCTGCGATTTTGTCGATAAGGTGGAAAAAACCCCCATTTTGGGGCCTTCTCTCAGGCCCCAAAAAGCTCAAAAAGCTAACTGGCGCTCTCGGCTGCATGCACAAAGCTCCCAAATGCATTCAGTCCCTTTGGGACCATCCGAAAAAAATTCCTTTTGTGCAAAAGTACAAAGAAAGCGCGATATGTGCGATCCTTAGGGAAAAAACCCCATTTTGGGGCATTCCCAGAGGCTCAAAAAGGTGTTCTTATCTGCGCAATCTGTCTGCGCAAGGCTGCGCACTGGCCCAATAATAATGCAAATCCCTCGGGGCTATCAGAAAAAACAGTTTATTGTGTAGAAAGTCTGCGATTTTGTCGATAAGGTGGAAAAAACCCCCATTTTGGGGCCTTCCCTCAGGCCCCAAAAAGCTCAAAAAGCTAACTGGCGCTCTCGGCTGCATGCACAAAGCTCCCAAATGCATTCAGTCCCTTTGGGACCATCCGAAAAAAATTCCTTTTGTGCAAAAGTACAAAGAAAGCGCGATATGTGCGATCCTTAGGGAAAAAACCCCATTTTGGGGCATTCCCAGAGGCTCAAAAAGGTGTTCTTATCTGCGCAATCTGTCTGCGCAAGGCTGCGCACTGGCCCAATAATAATGCAAATCCCTCGGGGCTATCAGAAAAAACAGTTTATTGTGTAGAAAGTCTGCGATTTTGTCGATAAGGTGGAAAAAACCCCCATTTTGGGGCCTTCCCTCAGGCCCCAAAAAGCTCAAAAAGCTAACTGGCGCTCTCGGCTGCATGCACAAAGCTCCCAAATGCATTCAGTCCCTTTGGGACCATCCGAAAAAAATTCCTTTTGTGCAAAAGTACAAAGAAAGCGCGATATGTGCGATCCTTAGGGAAAAAACCCCATTTTGGGGCATTCCCAGAGGCTCAAAAAGGTGTTCTTATCTGCGCAATCTGTCTGCGCAAGGCTGCGCACTGGCCCAATAATAATGTAAATCCCTCGGGGCTATCAGAAAAAACAGTTTATTGTGTAGAAAGTCTGCGATTTTGTCGATAAGGTGGAAAAAAACCCCATTTTGGGGCCTTCCCTCTGGGCCCAAAAAGCGCAAAAAGCTAACTGGCGCTCTCGGCTGCATGCACAAAGCTCCCAAATGCATTCAGTCCCTTTGGGACCATCCGAAAAAAATTCCTTTTGTGCAAAAGTACAAAGAAAGCGCGATATGTGCGATCCTTAGGGAAAAAACCCCATTTTGGGGCATTCCCAGAGGCTCAAAAAGGTGTTCTTATCTGCGCAATCTGTCTGCGCAAGGCTGCGCACTGGCCCAATAATAATGCAAATCCCTCGGGGCTATCAGAAAAAACAGTTTATTGTGTAGAAAGTCTGCGATTTTGTCGATAAGGTGGAAAAAACCCCCATTTTGGGGCCTTCCCTCAGGCCCCAAAAAGCTCAAAAAGCTAACTGGCGCTCTCGGCTGCATGCACAAAGCTCCCAAATGCATTCAGTCCCTTTGGGACCATCCGAAAAAAATTCCTTTTGTGCAAAAGTACAAAGAAAGCGCGATATGTGCGATCCTTAGGGAAAAAACCCCATTTTGGGGCATTCCCAGAGGCTCAAAAAGGTGTTCTTATCTGCGCAATCTGTCTGCGCAAGGCTGCGCACTGGCCCAATAATAATGCAAATCCCTCGGGGCTATCAGAAAAAACAGTTTATTGTGTAGAAAGTCTGCGATTTTGTCGATAAGGTGGAAAAAACCCCCATTTTGGGGCCTTCCCTCAGGCCCCAAAAAGCTCAAAAAGCTAACTGGCGCTCTCGGCTGCATGCACAAAGCTCCCAAATGCATTCAGTCCCTTTGGGACCATCCGAAAAAAATTCCTTTTGTGCAAAAGTACAAAGAAAGCGCGATATGTGCGATCCTTAGGGAAAAAACCCCATTTTGGGGCATTCCCAGAGGCTCAAAAAGGTGTTCTTATCTGCGCAATCTGTCTGCGCAAGGCTGCGCACTGGCCCAATAATAATGCAAATCCCTCGGGGCTATCAGAAAAAACAGTTTATTGTGTAGAAAGTCTGCGATTTTGTCGATAAGGTGGAAAAAACCCCCATTTTGGGGCCTTCCCTCAGGCCCCAAAAAGCTCAAAAAGCTAACTGGCGCTCTCGGCTGCATGCACAAAGCTCCCAAATGCATTCAGTCCCTTTGGGACCATCCGAAAAAAATTCCTTTTGTGCAAAAGTACAAAGAAAGCGCGATATGTGCGATCCTTAGGGAAAAAACCCCATTTTGGGGCATTCCCAGAGGCTCAAAAAGGTGTTCTTATCTGCGCAATCTGTCTGCGCAAGGCTGCGCACTGGCCCAATAATAATGTAAATCCCTCGGGGCTATCAGAAAAAACAGTTTATTGTGTAGAAAGTCTGCGATTTTGTCGATAAGGTGGAAAAAAACCCCATTTTGGGGCCTTCCCTCTGGGCCCAAAAAGCGCAAAAAGCTAACTGGCGCTCTCGGCTGCATGCACAAAGCTCCCAAATGCATTCAGTCCCTTTGGGACCATCCGAAAAAAATTCCTTTTGTGCAAAAGTACAAAGAAAGCGCGATATGTGCGATCCTTAGGGAAAAAACCCCATTTTGGGGCATTCCCAGAGGCTCAAAAAGGTGTTCTTATCTGCGCAATCTGTCTGCGCAAGGCTGCGCACTGGCCCAATAATAGTGCAAATCCCTCGGGGCTATCAGAAAAAACAGTTTATTGTGTAGAAAGTCTGCGATTTTGTCGATAAGGTGGAAAAAACCCCCATTTTGGGGCCTTCCCTCAGGCCCCAAAAAGCTCAAAAAGCTAACTGGCGCTCTCGGCTGCATGCACAAAGCTCCCAAATGCATTCAGTCCCTTTGGGACCATCCGAAAAAAATTCCTTTTGTGCAAAAGTACAAAGAAAGCGCGATATGTGCGATCCTTAGGGAAAAAACCCCATTTTGGGGCATTCCCAGAGGCTCAAAAAGGTGTTCTTATCTGCGCAATCTGTCTGCGCAAGGCTGCGCACTGGCCCAATAATAATGCAAATCCCTCGGGGCTATCAGAAAAAACAGTTTATTGTGTAGAAAGTCTGCGATTTTGTCGATAAGGTGGAAAAAACCCCCATTTTGGGGCCTTCCCTCAGGCCCCAAAAAGCTCAAAAAGCTAACTGGCGCTCTCGGCTGCATGCACAAAGCTCCCAAATGCATTCAGTCCCTTTGGGACCGTCAGAAAAAAATTCCTTTTGTGCAAAAGTACAAAGAAAGCGCGATATGTGCGATCCTTAGGGAAAAAACCCCATTTTGGGGCATTCCCAGAGGCTCAAAAAGGTGTTCTTATCTGCGCAATCTGTCTGCGCAAGGCTGCGCACTGGCCCAATAATAATGCAAATCCCTCGGGGCTATCAGAAAAAACAGTTTATTGTGTAGAAAGTCTGCGATTTTGTCGATAAGGTGGAAAAAACCCCCATTTTGGGGCCTTCCCTCAGGCCCCAAAAAGCTCAAAAAGCTAACTGGCGCTCTCGGCTGCATGCACAAAGCTCCCAAATGCATTCAGTCCCTTTGGGACCATCCGAAAAAAATTCCTTTTGTGCAAAAGTACAAAGAAAGCGCGATATGTGCGATCCTTAGGGAAAAAACCCCATTTTGGGGCATTCCCAGAGGCTCAAAAAGGTGTTCTTATCTGCGCAATCTGTCTGCGCAAGGCTGCGCACTGGCCCAATAATAATGCAAATCCCTCGGGGCTATCAGAAAAAACAGTTTATTGTGTAGAAAGTCTGCGATTTTGTCGATAAGGTGGAAAAAACCCCCATTTTGGGGCCTTCCCTCAGGCCCCAAAAAGCTCAAAAAGCTAACTGGCGCTCTCGGCTGCATGCACAAAGCTCCCAAATGCATTCAGTCCCTTTGGGACCATCCGAAAAAAATTCCTTTTGTGCAAAAGTACAAAGAAAGCGCGATATGTGCGATCCTTAGGGAAAAAACCCCATTTTGGGGCATTCCCAGAGGCTCAAAAAGGTGTTCTTATCTGCGCAATCTGTCTGCGCAAGGCTGCGCACTGGCCCAATAATAATGCAAATCCCTCGGGGCTATCAGAAAAAACAGTTTATTGTGTAGAAAGTCTGCGATTTTGTCGATAAGGTGGAAAAAACCCCCATTTTGGGGCCTTCCCTCAGGCCCCAAAAAGCTCAAAAAGCTAACTGGCGCTCTCGGCTGCATGCACAAAGCTCCCAAATGCATTCAGTCCCTTTGGGACCATCCGAAAAAAATTCCTTTTGTGCAAAAGTACAAAGAAAGCGCGATATGTGCGATCCTTAGGGAAAAAACCCCATTTTGGGGCATTCCCAGAAACTCAAAAAGGTGTTCTTATCTGCGCAATCTGTCTGCGCAAGGCTGCGCACTGGCCCAATAATAATGTAAATCCCTCGGGGCTATCAGAAAAAACAGTTTATTGTGTAGAAAGTCTGCGATTTTGTCGATAAGGTGGAAAAAAAACCCATTTTGGGGCCTTCCCTCTGGCCCCAAAAAGCTCAAAAAGCTAACTGGCGCTCTCGGCTGCATGCACAAAGCTCCCAAATGCATTCAGTCCCTTTGGGACCATCCGAAAAAAATTCCTTTTGTGCAAAAGTACAAAGAAAGCGCGATATGTGCGATCCTTAGGGAAAAAACCCCATTTTGGGGCATTCCCAGAGGCTCAAAAAGGTGTTCTTATCTGCGCAATCTGTCTGCGCAAGGCTGCGCACTGGCCCAATAATAATGCAAATCCCTCGGGGCTATCAGAAAAAACAGTTTATTGTGTAGAAAGTCTGCGATTTTGTCGATAAGGTGGAAAAAACCCCCATTTTGGGGCCTTCCCTCAGGCCCCAAAAAGCTCAAAAAGCTAACTGGCGCTCTCGGCTGCATGCACAAAGCTCCCAAATGCATTCAGTCCCTTTGGGACCATCCGAAAAAAATTCCTTTTGTGCAAAAGTACAAAGAAAGCGCGATATGTGCGATCCTTAGGGAAAAAACCCCATTTTGGGGCATTCCCAGAGGCTCAAAAAGGTGTTCTTATCTGCGCAATCTGTCTGCGCAAGGCTGCGCACTGGCCCAATAATAATGCAAATCCCTCGGGGCTATCAGAAAAAACAGTTTATTGTGTAGAAAGTCTGCGATTTTGTCGATAAGGTGGAAAAAAACCCCATTTTGGGGCCTTCCCTCAGGCCCCAAAAAGCTCAAAAAGCTAACTGGCGCTCTCGGCTGCATGCACAAAGCTCCCAAATGCATTCAGTCCCTTTGGGACCATCCGAAAAAAATTCCTTTTGTGCAAAAGTACAAAGAAAGCGCGATATGTGCGATCCTTAGGGAAAAAACCCCATTTTGGGGCATTCCCAGAGGCTCAAAAAGGTGTTCTTATCTGCGCAATCTGTCTGCGCAAGGCTGCGCACTGGCCCAATAATAATGCAAATCCCTCGGGGCTATCAGAAAAAACAGTTTATTGTGTAGAAAGTCTGCGATTTTGTCGATAAGGTGGAAAAAACCCCCATTTTGGGGCCTTCCCTCAGGCCCCAAAAAGCTCAAAAAGCTAACTGGCGCTCTCGGCTGCATGCACAAAGCTCCCAAATGCATTCAGTCCCTTTGGGACCATCCGAAAAAAATTCCTTTTGTGCAAAAGTACAAAGAAAGCGCGATATGTGCGATCCTTAGGGAAAAAACCCCATTTTGGGGCATTCCCAGAGGCTCAAAAAGGTGTTCTTATCTGCGCAATCTGTCTGCGCAAGGCTGCGCACTGGCCCAATAATAATGCAAATCCCTCGGGGCTATCAGAAAAAACAGTTTATTGTGTAGAAAGTCTGCGATTTTGTCGATAAGGTGGAAAAAACCCCCATTTTGGGGCCTTCCCTCAGGCCCCAAAAAGCTCAAAAAGCTAACTGGCGCTCTCGGCTGCATGCACAAAGCTCCCAAATGCATTCAGTCCCTTTGGGACCATCCGAAAAAAATTCCTTTTGTGCAAAAGTACAAAGAAAGCGCGATATGTGCGATCCTTAGGGAAAAAACCCCATTTTGGGGCATTCCCAGAGGCTCAAAAAGGTGTTCTTATCTGCGCAATCTGTCTGCGCAAGGCTGCGCACTGGCCCAATAATAATGCAAATCCCTCGGGGCTATCAGAAAAAACAGTTTATTGTGTAGAAATTAAAGTCTGCGATTTTGTCGATAAGGTGGAAAAAACCCCCATTTTGGGGCCTTCTCTCAGGCCCCAAAAAGCTCAAAAAGCTAACTGGCGCTCTCGGCTGCATGCACAAAGCTCCCAAATGCATTCAGTCCCTTTGGGACCATCCGAAAAAAATTCCTTTTGTGCAAAAGTACAAAGAAAGCGCGATATGTGCGATCCTTAGGGAAAAAACCCCATTTTGGGGCATTCCCAGAGGCTCAAAAAGGTGTTCTTATCTGCGCAATCTGTCTGCGCAAGGCTGCGCACTGGCCCAATAATAATGCAAATCCCTCGGGGCTATCAGAAAAAACAGTTTATTGTGTAGAAAGTCTGCGATTTTGTCGATAAGGTGGAAAAAACCCCCATTTTGGGGCCTTCCCTCAGGCCCCAAAAAGCTCAAAAAGCTAACTGGCGCTCTCGGCTGCATGCACAAAGCTCCCAAATGCATTCAGTCCCTTTGGGACCATCCGAAAAAAATTCCTTTTGTGCAAAAGTACAAAGAAAGCGCGATATGTGCGATCCTTAGGGAAAAAACCCCATTTTGGGGCATTCCCAGAGGCTCAAAAAGGTGTTCTTATCTGCGCAATCTGTCTGCGCAAGGCTGCGCACTGGCCCAATAATAATGCAAATCCCTCGGGGCTATCAGAAAAAACAGTTTATTGTGTAGAAAGTCTGCGATTTTGTCGATAAGGTGGAAAAAACCCCCATTTTGGGGCCTTCCCTCAGGCCCCAAAAAGCTCAAAAAGCTAACTGGCGCTCTCGGCTGCATGCACAAAGCTCCCAAATGCATTCAGTCCCTTTGGGACCATCCGAAAAAAATTCCTTTTGTGCAAAAGTACAAAGAAAGCGCGATATGTGCGATCCTTAGGGAAAAAACCCCATTTTGGGGCATTCCCAGAGGCTCAAAAAGGTGTTCTTATCTGCGCAATCTGTCTGCGCAAGGCTGCGCACTGGCCCAATAATAATGTAAATCCCTCGGGGCTATCAGAAAAAACAGTTTATTGTGTAGAAAGTCTGCGATTTTGTCGATAAGGTGGAAAAAAACCCCATTTTGGGGCCTTCCCTCTGGGCCCAAAAAGCGCAAAAAGCTAACTGGCGCTCTCGGCTGCATGCACAAAGCTCCCAAATGCATTCAGTCCCTTTGGGACCATCCGAAAAAAATTCCTTTTGTGCAAAAGTACAAAGAAAGCGCGATATGTGCGATCCTTAGGGAAAAAACCCCATTTTGGGGCATTCCCAGAGGCTCAAAAAGGTGTTCTTATCTGCGCAATCTGTCTGCGCAAGGCTGCGCACTGGCCCAATAATAATGCAAATCCCTCGGGGCTATCAGAAAAAACAGTTTATTGTGTAGAAAGTCTGCGATTTTGTCGATAAGGTGGAAAAAACCCCCATTTTGGGGCCTTCCCTCAGGCCCCAAAAAGCTCAAAAAGCTAACTGGCGCTCTCGGCTGCATGCACAAAGCTCCCAAATGCATTCAGTCCCTTTGGGACCATCCGAAAAAAATTCCTTTTGTGCAAAAGTACAAAGAAAGCGCGATATGTGCGATCCTTAGGGAAAAAACCCCATTTTGGGGCATTCCCAGAGGCTCAAAAAGGTGTTCTTATCTGCGCAATCTGTCTGCGCAAGGCTGCGCACTGGCCCAATAATAATGCAAATCCCTCGGGGCTATCAGAAAAAACAGTTTATTGTGTAGAAAGTCTGCGATTTTGTCGATAAGGTGGAAAAAACCCCCATTTTGGGGCCTTCCCTCAGGCCCCAAAAAGCTCAAAAAGCTAACTGGCGCTCTCGGCTGCATGCACAAAGCTCCCAAATGCATTCAGTCCCTTTGGGACCATCCGAAAAAAATTCCTTTTGTGCAAAAGTACAAAGAAAGCGCGATATGTGCGATCCTTAGGGAAAAAACCCCATTTTGGGGCATTCCCAGAGGCTCAAAAAGGTGTTCTTATCTGCGCAATCTGTCTGCGCAAGGCTGCGCACTGGCCCAATAATAATGCAAATCCCTCGGGGCTATCAGAAAAAACAGTTTATTGTGTAGAAATTAAAGTCTGCGATTTTGTCGATAAGGTGGAAAAAACCCCCATTTTGGGGCCTTCTCTCAGGCCCCAAAAAGCTCAAAAAGCTAACTGGCGCTCTCGGCTACATGCACAAAGCTCCCAAATGCATTCAGTCCCTTTGGGACCATCCGAAAAAAATTCCTTTTGTGCAAAAGTACAAAGAAAGCGCGATATGTGCGATCCTTAGGGAAAAAACCCCATTTTGGGGCATTCCCAGAGGCTCAAAAAGGTGTTCTTATCTGCGCAATCTGTCTGCGCAAGGCTGCGCACTGGCCCAATAATAATGCAAATCCCTCGGGGCTATCAGAAAAAACAGTTTATTGTGTAGAAAGTCTGCGATTTTGTCGATAAGGTGGAAAAAACCCCCATTTTGGGGCCTTCCCTCAGGCCCCAAAAAGCTCAAAAAGCTAACTGGCGCTCTCGGCTGCATGCACAAAGCTCCCAAATGCATTCAGTCCCTTTGGGACCATCCGAAAAAAATTCCTTTTGTGCAAAAGTACAAAGAAAGCGCGATATGTGCGATCCTTAGGGAAAAAACCCCATTTTGGGGCATTCCCAGAGGCTCAAAAAGGTGTTCTTATCTGCGCAATCTGTCTGCGCAAGGCTGCGCACTGGCCCAATAATAATGCAAATCCCTCGGGGCTATCAGAAAAAACAGTTTATTGTGTAGAAAGTCTGCGATTTTGTCGATAAGGTGGAAAAAACCCCCATTTTGGGGCCTTCCCTCAGGCCCCAAAAAGCTCAAAAAGCTAACTGGCGCTCTCGGCTGCATGCACAAAGCTCCCAAATGCATTCAGTCCCTTTGGGACCATCCGAAAAAAATTCCTTTTGTGCAAAAGTACAAAGAAAGTGCGATATGTGCGATCCTTAGGGAAAAAACCCCATTTTGGGGCATTCCCAGAGGCTCAAAAAGGTGTTCTTATCTGCGCAATCTGTCTGCGCAAGGCTGCGCACTGGCCCAATAATAATGCAAATCCCTCGGGGCTATCAGAAAAAACAGTTTATTGTGTAGAAAGTCTGCGATTTTGTCGATAAGGTGGAAAAAAAACCCATTTTGGGGCCTTCTCTCAGGCCCCAAAAAGCTCAAAAGGCTAACTGGCGCTCTCGGCTGCATGCACAAAGCTCCCAAATGCATTCAGTCCCTTTGGGACCATCCGAAAAAAATTCCTTTTGTGCAAAAGTACAAAGAAAGCGCGATATGTGCGATCCTTAGGGAAAAAACCCCATTTTGGGGCATTCCCAGAGGCTCAAAAAGGTGTTCTTATCTGCGCAATCTGTCTGCGCAAGGCTGCGCACTGGCCCAATAATAATGCAAATCCCTCGGGGCTATCAGAAAAAACAGTTTATTGTGTAGAAAGTCTGCGATTTTGTCGATAAGGTGGAAAAAACCCCCATTTTGGGGCCTTCTCTCAGGCCCCAAAAAGCTCAAAAAGCTAACTGGCGCTCTCGGCTGCATGCACAAAGCTCCCAAATGCATTCAGTCCCTTTGGGACCATCCGAAAAAAATTCCTTTTGTGCAAAAGTACAAAGAAAGCGCGATATGTGCGATCCTTTGGGAAAAAACCCCATTTTGGGGCATTCCCAGAGGCTCAAAAAGGTGTTCTTATCTGCGCAATCTGTCTGCGCAAGGCTGCGCACTGGCCCAATAATAATGCAAATCCCTCGGGGCTATCAGAAAAAACAGTTTATTGTGTAGAAAGTCTGCGATTTTGTCGATAAGGTGGAAAAAACCCCCATTTTGGGGCCTTCCCTCAGGCCCCAAAAAGCTCAAAAAGCTAACTGGCGCTCTCGGCTGCATGCACAAAGCTCCCAAATGCATTCAGTCCCTTTGGGACCATCCGAAAAAAATTCCTTTTGTGCAAAAGTACAAAGAAAGCGCGATATGTGCGATCCTTAGGGAAAAAACCCCATTTTGGGGCATTCCCAGAGGCTCAAAAAGGTGTTCTTATCTGCGCAATCTGTCTGCGCAAGGCTGCGCACTGGCCCAATAATAATGCAAATCCCTCGGGGCTATCAGAAAAAACAGTTTATTGTGTAGAAAGTCTGCGATTTTGTCGATAAGGTGGAAAAAACCCCCATTTTGGGGCCTTCCCTCAGGCCCCAAAAAGCTCAAAAAGCTAACTGGCGCTCTCGGCTGCATGCACAAAGCTCCCAAATGCATTCAGTCCCTTTGGGACCATCCGAAAAAAATTCCTTTTGTGCAAAAGTACAAAGAAAGTGCGATATGTGCGATCCTTAGGGAAAAAACCCCATTTTGGGGCATTCCCAGAGGCTCAAAAAGGTGTTCTTATCTGCGCAATCTGTCTGCGCAAGGCTGCGCACTGGCCCAATAATAATGCAAATCCCTCGGGGCTATCAGAAAAAACAGTTTATTGTGTAGAAAGTCTGCGATTTTGTCGATAAGGTGGAAAAAAACCCCATTTTGGGGCCTTCTCTCAGGCCCCAAAAAGCTCAAAAGGCTAACTGGCGCTCTCGGCTGCATGCACAAAGCTCCCAAATGCATTCAGTCCCTTTGGGACCATCCGAAAAAAATTCCTTTTGTGCAAAAGTACAAAGAAAGCGCGATATGTGCGATCCTTAGGGAAAAAAACCCATTTTGGGGCATTCCCAGAGGCTCAAAAAGGTGTTCTTATCTGCGCAATCTGTCTGCGCAAGGCTGCGCACTGGCCCAATAATAATGCAAATCCCTCGGGGCTATCAGAAAAAACAGTTTATTGTGTAGAAAGTCTGCGATTTTGTCGATAAGGTGGAAAAAACCCCCATTTTGGGGCCTTCTCTCAGGCCCCAAAAAGCTCAAAAAGCTAACTGGCGCTCTCGGCTGCATGCACAAAGCTCCCAAATGCATTCAGTCCCTTTGGGACCATCCGAAAAAAATTCCTTTTGTGCAAAAGTACAAAGAAAGCGCGATATGTGCGATCCTTTGGGAAAAAACCCCATTTTGGGGCATTCCCAGAGGCTCAAAAAGGTGTTCTTATCTGCGCAATCTGTCTGCGCAAGGCTGCGCACTGGCCCAATAATAATGCAAATCCCTCGGGGCTATCAGAAAAAACAGTTTATTGTGTAGAAAGTCTGCGATTTTGTCGATAAGGTGGAAAAAACCCCCATTTTGGGGCCTTCCCTCAGGCCCCAAAAAGCTCAAAAAGCTAACTGGCGCTCTCGGCTGCATGCACAAAGCTCCCAAATGCATTCAGTCCCTTTGGGACCATCCGAAAAAAATTCCTTTTGTGCAAAAGTACAAAGAAAGCGCGATATGTGCGATCCTTAGGGAAAAAACCCCATTTTGGGGCATTCCCAGAGGCTCAAAAAGGTGTTCTTATCTGCGCAATCTGTCTGCGCAAGGCTGCGCACTGGCCCAATAATAATGCAAATCCCTCGGGGCTATCAGAAAAAACAGTTTATTGTGTAGAAAGTCTGCGATTTTGTCGATAAGGTGGAAAAAACCCCCATTTTGGGGCCTTCCCTCAGGCCCCAAAAAGCTCAAAAAGCTAACTGGCGCTCTCGGCTGCATGCACAAAGCTCCCAAATGCATTCAGTCCCTTTGGGACCATCCGAAAAAAATTCCTTTTGTGCAAAAGTACAAAGAAAGCGCGATATGTGCGATCCTTAGGGAAAAAACCCCATTTTGGGGCATTCCCAGAGGCTCAAAAAGGTGTTCTTATCTGCGCAATCTGTCTGCGCAAGGCTGCGCACTGGCCCAATAATAATGCAAATCCCTCGGGGCTATCAGAAAAAACAGTTTATTGTGTAGAAATTAAAGTCTGCGATTTTGTCGATAAGGTGGAAAAAACCCCCATTTTGGGGCCTTCTCTCAGGCCCCAAAAAGCTCAAAAAGCTAACTGGCGCTCTCGGCTACATGCACAAAGCTCCCAAATGCATTCAGTCCCTTTGGGACCATCCGAAAAAAATTCCTTTTGTGCAAAAGTACAAAGAAAGCGCGATATGTGCGATCCTTAGGGAAAAAACCCCATTTTGGGGCATTCCCAGAGGCTCAAAAAGGTGTTCTTATCTGCGCAATCTGTCTGCGCAAGGCTGCGCACTGGCCCAATAATAATGCAAATCCCTCGGGGCTATCAGAAAAAACAGTTTATTGTGTAGAAAGTCTGCGATTTTGTCGATAAGGTGGAAAAAACCCCCATTTTGGGGCCTTCCCTCAGGCCCCAAAAAGCTCAAAAAGCTAACTGGCGCTCTCGGCTGCATGCACAAAGCTCCCAAATGCATTCAGTCCCTTTGGGACCATCCGAAAAAAATTCCTTTTGTGCAAAAGTACAAAGAAAGCGCGATATGTGCGATCCTTAGGGAAAAAACCCCATTTTGGGGCATTCCCAGAGGCTCAAAAAGGTGTTCTTATCTGCGCAATCTGTCTGCGCAAGGCTGCGCACTGGCCCAATAATAATGCAAATCCCTCGGGGCTATCAGAAAAAACAGTTTATTGTGTAGAAAGTCTGCGATTTTGTCGATAAGGTGGAAAAAACCCCCATTTTGGGGCCTTCCCTCAGGCCCCAAAAAGCTCAAAAAGCTAACTGGCGCTCTCGGCTGCATGCACAAAGCTCCCAAATGCATTCAGTCCCTTTGGGACCATCCGAAAAAAATTCCTTTTGTGCAAAAGTACAAAGAAAGTGCGATATGTGCGATCCTTAGGGAAAAAACCCCATTTTGGGGCATTCCCAGAGGCTCAAAAAGGTGTTCTTATCTGCGCAATCTGTCTGCGCAAGGCTGCGCACTGGCCCAATAATAATGCAAATCCCTCGGGGCTATCAGAAAAAACAGTTTATTGTGTAGAAAGTCTGCGATTTTGTCGATAAGGTGGAAAAAAACCCCATTTTGGGGCCTTCTCTCAGGCCCCAAAAAGCTCAAAAGGCTAACTGGCGCTCTCGGCTGCATGCACAAAGCTCCCAAATGCATTCAGTCCCTTTGGGACCATCCGAAAAAAATTCCTTTTGTGCAAAAGTACAAAGAAAGCGCGATATGTGCGATCCTTAGGGAAAAAAACCCATTTTGGGGCATTCCCAGAGGCTCAAAAAGGTGTTCTTATCTGCGCAATCTGTCTGCGCAAGGCTGCGCACTGGCCCAATAATAATGCAAATCCCTCGGGGCTATCAGAAAAAACAGTTTATTGTGTAGAAAGTCTGCGATTTTGTCGATAAGGTGGAAAAAACCCCCATTTTGGGGCCTTCTCTCAGGCCCCAAAAAGCTCAAAAAGCTAACTGGCGCTCTCGGCTGCATGCACAAAGCTCCCAAATGCATTCAGTCCCTTTGGGACCATCCGAAAAAAATTCCTTTTGTGCAAAAGTACAAAGAAAGCGCGATATGTGCGATCCTTTGGGAAAAAACCCCATTTTGGGGCATTCCCAGAGGCTCAAAAAGGTGTTCTTATCTGCGCAATCTGTCTGCGCAAGGCTGCGCACTGGCCCAATAATAATGCAAATCCCTCGGGGCTATCAGAAAAAACAGTTTATTGTGTAGAAAGTCTGCGATTTTGTCGATAAGGTGGAAAAAACCCCCATTTTGGGGCCTTCCCTCAGGCCCCAAAAAGCTCAAAAAGCTAACTGGCGCTCTCGGCTGCATGCACAAAGCTCCCAAATGCATTCAGTCCCTTTGGGACCATCCGAAAAAAATTCCTTTTGTGCAAAAGTACAAAGAAAGCGCGATATGTGCGATCCTTAGGGAAAAAACCCCATTTTGGGGCATTCCCAGAGGCTCAAAAAGGTGTTCTTATCTGCGCAATCTGTCTGCGCAAGGCTGCGCACTGGCCCAATAATAATGCAAATCCCTCGGGGCTATCAGAAAAAACAGTTTATTGTGTAGAAAGTCTGCGATTTTGTCGATAAGGTGGAAAAAACCCCCATTTTGGGGCCTTCCCTCAGGCCCCAAAAAGCTCAAAAAGCTAACTGGCGCTCTCGGCTGCATGCACAAAGCTCCCAAATGCATTCAGTCCCTTTGGGACCATCCGAAAAAAATTCCTTTTGTGCAAAAGTACAAAGAAAGCGCGATATGTGCGATCCTTAGGGAAAAAACCCCATTTTGGGGCATTCCCAGAGGCTCAAAAAGGTGTTCTTATCTGCGCAATCTGTCTGCGCAAGGCTGCGCACTGGCCCAATAATAATGCAAATCCCTCGGGGCTATCAGAAAAAACAGTTTATTGTGTAGAAATTAAAGTCTGCGATTTTGTCGATAAGGTGGAAAAAACCCCCATTTTGGGGCCTTCTCTCAGGCCCCAAAAAGCTCAAAAAGCTAACTGGCGCTCTCGGCTACATGCACAAAGCTCCCAAATGCATTCAGTCCCTTTGGGACCATCCGAAAAAAATTCCTTTTGTGCAAAAGTACAAAGAAAGCGCGATATGTGCGATCCTTAGGGAAAAAACCCCATTTTGGGGCATTCCCAGAGGCTCAAAAAGGTGTTCTTATCTGCGCAATCTGTCTGCGCAAGGCTGCGCACTGGCCCAATAATAATGCAAATCCCTCGGGGCTATCAGAAAAAACAGTTTATTGTGTAGAAAGTCTGCGATTTTGTCGATAAGGTGGAAAAAACCCCCATTTTGGGGCCTTCCCTCAGGCCCCAAAAAGCTCAAAAAGCTAACTGGCGCTCTCGGCTGCATGCACAAAGCTCCCAAATGCATTCAGTCCCTTTGGGACCATCCGAAAAAAATTCCTTTTGTGCAAAAGTACAAAGAAAGCGCGATATGTGCGATCCTTAGGGAAAAAACCCCATTTTGGGGCATTCCCAGAGGCTCAAAAAGGTGTTCTTATCTGCGCAATCTGTCTGCGCAAGGCTGCGCACTGGCCCAATAATAATGCAAATCCCTCGGGGCTATCAGAAAAAACAGTTTATTGTGTAGAAAGTCTGCGATTTTGTCGATAAGGTGGAAAAAACCCCCATTTTGGGGCCTTCCCTCAGGCCCCAAAAAGCTCAAAAAGCTAACTGGCGCTCTCGGCTGCATGCACAAAGCTCCCAAATGCATTCAGTCCCTTTGGGACCATCCGAAAAAAATTCCTTTTGTGCAAAAGTACAAAGAAAGTGCGATATGTGCGATCCTTAGGGAAAAAACCCCATTTTGGGGCATTCCCAGAGGCTCAAAAAGGTGTTCTTATCTGCGCAATCTGTCTGCGCAAGGCTGCGCACTGGCCCAATAATAATGCAAATCCCTCGGGGCTATCAGAAAAAACAGTTTATTGTGTAGAAAGTCTGCGATTTTGTCGATAAGGTGGAAAAAAAACCCATTTTGGGGCCTTCTCTCAGGCCCCAAAAAGCTCAAAAGGCTAACTGGCGCTCTCGGCTGCATGCACAAAGCTCCCAAATGCATTCAGTCCCTTTGGGACCATCCGAAAAAAATTCCTTTTGTGCAAAAGTACAAAGAAAGCGCGATATGTGCGATCCTTAGGGAAAAAACCCCATTTTGGGGCATTCCCAGAGGCTCAAAAAGGTGTTCTTATCTGCGCAATCTGTCTGCGCAAGGCTGCGCACTGGCCCAATAATAATGCAAATCCCTCGGGGCTATCAGAAAAAACAGTTTATTGTGTAGAAAGTCTGCGATTTTGTCGATAAGGTGGAAAAAACCCCCATTTTGGGGCCTTCTCTCAGGCCCCAAAAAGCTCAAAAAGCTAACTGGCGCTCTCGGCTGCATGCACAAAGCTCCCAAATGCATTCAGTCCCTTTGGGACCATCCGAAAAAAATTCCTTTTGTGCAAAAGTACAAAGAAAGCGCGATATGTGCGATCCTTTGGGAAAAAACCCCATTTTGGGGCATTCCCAGAGGCTCAAAAAGGTGTTCTTATCTGCGCAATCTGTCTGCGCAAGGCTGCGCACTGGCCCAATAATAATGCAAATCCCTCGGGGCTATCAGAAAAAACAGTTTATTGTGTAGAAAGTCTGCGATTTTGTCGATAAGGTGGAAAAAACCCCCATTTTGGGGCCTTCCCTCAGGCCCCAAAAAGCTCAAAAAGCTAACTGGCGCTCTCGGCTGCATGCACAAAGCTCCCAAATGCATTCAGTCCCTTTGGGACCATCCGAAAAAAATTCCTTTTGTGCAAAAGTACAAAGAAAGCGCGATATGTGCGATCCTTAGGGAAAAAACCCCATTTTGGGGCATTCCCAGAGGCTCAAAAAGGTGTTCTTATCTGCGCAATCTGTCTGCGCAAGGCTGCGCACTGGCCCAATAATAATGCAAATCCCTCGGGGCTATCAGAAAAAACAGTTTATTGTGTAGAAAGTCTGCGATTTTGTCGATAAGGTGGAAAAAACCCCCATTTTGGGGCCTTCCCTCAGGCCCCAAAAAGCTCAAAAAGCTAACTGGCGCTCTCGGCTACATGCACAAAGCTCCCAAATGCATTCAGTCCCTTTGGGACCATCCGAAAAAAATTCCTTTTGTGCAAAAGTACAAAGAAAGTGCGATATGTGCGATCCTTAGGGAAAAAACCCCATTTTGGGGCATTCCCAGAGGCTCAAAAAGGTGTTCTTATCTGCGCAATCTGTCTGCGCAAGGCTGCGCACTGGCCCAATAATAATGCAAATCCCTCGGGGCTATCAGAAAAAACAGTTTATTGTGTAGAAAGTCTGCGATTTTGTCGATAAGGTGGAAAAAAACCCCATTTTGGGGCCTTCTCTCAGGCCCCAAAAAGCTCAAAAGGCTAACTGGCGCTCTCGGCTGCATGCACAAAGCTCCCAAATGCATTCAGTCCCTTTGGGACCATCCGAAAAAAATTCCTTTTGTGCAAAAGTACAAAGAAAGCGCGATATGTGCGATCCTTAGGGAAAAAAACCCATTTTGGGGCATTCCCAGAGGCTCAAAAAGGTGTTCTTATCTGCGCAATCTGTCTGCGCAAGGCTGCGCACTGGCCCAATAATAATGCAAATCCCTCGGGGCTATCAGAAAAAACAGTTTATTGTGTAGAAAGTCTGCGATTTTGTCGATAAGGTGGAAAAAACCCCCATTTTGGGGCCTTCTCTCAGGCCCCAAAAAGCTCAAAAAGCTAACTGGCGCTCTCGGCTGCATGCACAAAGCTCCCAAATGCATTCAGTCCCTTTGGGACCATCCGAAAAAAATTCCTTTTGTGCAAAAGTACAAAGAAAGCGCGATATGTGCGATCCTTTGGGAAAAAACCCCATTTTGGGGCATTCCCAGAGGCTCAAAAAGGTGTTCTTATCTGCGCAATCTGTCTGCGCAAGGCTGCGCACTGGCCCAATAATAATGCAAATCCCTCGGGGCTATCAGAAAAAACAGTTTATTGTGTAGAAAGTCTGCGATTTTGTCGATAAGGTGGAAAAAACCCCCATTTTGGGGCCTTCCCTCAGGCCCCAAAAAGCTCAAAAAGCTAACTGGCGCTCTCGGCTGCATGCACAAAGCTCCCAAATGCATTCAGTCCCTTTGGGACCATCCGAAAAAAATTCCTTTTGTGCAAAAGTACAAAGAAAGCGCGATATGTGCGATCCTTAGGGAAAAAACCCCATTTTGGGGCATTCCCAGAGGCTCAAAAAGGTGTTCTTATCTGCGCAATCTGTCTGCGCAAGGCTGCGCACTGGCCCAATAATAATGTAAATCCCTCGGGGCTATCAGAAAAAACAGTTTATTGTGTAGAAAGTCTGCGATTTTGTCGATAAGGTGGAAAAAAACCCCATTTTGGGGCCTTCCCTCTGGCCCCAAAAAGCTCAAAAACTAACTGGCGCTCTCGGCTGCATGCACAAAGCTCCCAAATGCATTCAGTCCCTTTGGGACCATCCGAAAAAAATTCCTTTTGTGCAAAAGTACAAAGAAAGCGCGATATGTGCGATCCTTAGGGAAAAAACCCCATTTTGGGGCATTCCCAGAGGCTCAAAAAGGTGTTCTTATCTGCGCAATCTGTCTGCGCAAGGCTGCGCACTGGCCCAATAATAATGCAAATCCCTCGGGGCTATCAGAAAAAACAGTTTATTGTGTAGAAAGTCTGCGATTTTGTCGATAAGGTGGAAAAAACCCCCATTTTGGGGCCTTCCCTCAGGCCCCAAAAAGCTCAAAAAGCTAACTGGCGCTCTCGGCTGCATGCACAAAGCTCCCAAATGCATTCAGTCCCTTTGGGACCATCCGAAAAAAATTCCTTTTGTGCAAAAGTACAAAGAAAGCGCGATATGTGCGATCCTTAGGGAAAAAACCCCATTTTGGGGCATTCCCAGAGGCTCAAAAAGGTGTTCTTATCTGCGCAATCTGTCTGCGCAAGGCTGCGCACTGGCCCAATAATAATGCAAATCCCTCGGGGCTATCAGAAAAAACAGTTTATTGTGTAGAAAGTCTGCGATTTTGTCGATAAGGTGGAAAAAAACCCCATTTTGGGGCCTTCCCTCAGGCCCCAAAAAGCTCAAAAAGCTAACTGGCGCTCTCGGCTGCATGCACAAAGCTCCCAAATGCATTCAGTCCCTTTGGGACCATCCGAAAAAAATTCCTTTTGTGCAAAAGTACAAAGAAAGCGCGATATGTGCGATCCTTAGGGAAAAAACCCCATTTTGGGGCATTCCCAGAGGCTCAAAAAGGTGTTCTTATCTGCGCAATCTGTCTGCGCAAGGCTGCGCACTGGCCCAATAATAATGCAAATCCCTCGGGGCTATCAGAAAAAACAGTTTATTGTGTAGAAAGTCTGCGATTTTGTCGATAAGGTGGAAAAAACCCCCATTTTGGGGCCTTCCCTCAGGCCCCAAAAAGCTCAAAAAGCTAACTGGCGCTCTCGGCTGCATGCACAAGGCTCCCAAATGCATTCAGTCCCTTTGGGACCATCCGAAAAAAATTCCTTTTGTGCAAAAGTACAAAGAAAGCGCGATATGTGCGATCCTTAGGGAAAAAACCCCATTTTGGGGCATTCCCAGAGGCTCAAAAAGGTGTTCTTATCTGCGCAATCTGTCTGCGCAAGGCTGCGCACTGGCCCAATAATAATGCAAATCCCTCGGGGCTATCAGAAAAAACAGTTTATTGTGTAGAAAGTCTGCGATTTTGTCGATAAGGTGGAAAAAACCCCCATTTTGGGGCCTTCCCTCAGGCCCCAAAAAGCTCAAAAAGCTAACTGGCGCTCTCGGCTGCATGCACAAAGCTCCCAAATGCATTCAGTCCCTTTGGGACCATCCGAAAAAAATTCCTTTTGTGCAAAAGTACAAAGAAAGCGCGATATGTGCGATCCTTAGGGAAAAAACCCCATTTTGGGGCATTCCCAGAGGCTCAAAAAGGTGTTCTTATCTGCGCAATCTGTCTGCGCAAGGCTGCGCACTGGCCCAATAATAATGCAAATCCCTCGGGGCTATCAGAAAAAACAGTTTATTGTGTAGAAATTAAAGTCTGCGATTTTGTCGATAAAGTGGAAAAAACCCCCATTTTGGGGCCTTCTCTCAGGCCCCAAAAAGCTCAAAAAGCTAACTGGCGCTCTCGGCTACATGCACAAAGCTCCCAAATGCATTCAGTCCCTTTGGGACCATCCGAAAAAAATTCCTTTTGTGCAAAAGTACAAAGAAAGCGCGATATGTGCGATCCTTAGGGAAAAAACCCCATTTTGGGGCATTCCCAGAGGCTCAAAAAGGTGTTCTTATCTGCGCAATCTGTCTGCGCAAGGCTGCGCACTGGCCCAATAATAATGCAAATCGCTCGGGGCTATCAGAAAAAACAGTTTATTGTGTAGAAAGTCTGCGATTTTGTCGATAAGGTGGAAAAAACCCCCATTTTGGGGCCTTCCCTCAGGCCCCAAAAAGCTCAAAAAGCTAACTGGCGCTCTCGGCTGCATGCACAAAGCTCCCAAATGCATTCAGTCCCTTTGGGACCATCCGAAAAAAATTCCTTTTGTGCAAAAGTACAAAGAAAGCGCGATATGTGCGATCCTTAAGGAAAAAACCCCATTTTGGGGCATTCCCAGAGGCTCAAAAAGGTGTTCTTATCTGCGCAATCTGTCTGCGCAAGGCTGCGCACTGGCCCAATAATAATGCAAATCCCTCGGGGCTATCAGAAAAAACAGTTTATTGTGTAGAAAGTCTGCGATTTTGTCGATAAGGTGGAAAAAACCCCCATTTTGGGGCCTTCCCTCAGGCCCCAAAAAGCTCAAAAAGCTAACTGGCGCTCTCGGCTGCATGCACAAAGCTCCCACATGCATTCAGTCCCTTTGGGACCATCCGAAAAAAATTCCTTTTGTGCAAAAGTACAAAGAAAGCGCGATATGTGCGATCCTTAGGGAAAAAACCCCATTTTGGGGCATTCCCAGAGGCTCAAAAAGGTGTTCTTATCTGCGCAATCTGTCTGCGCAAGGCTGCGCACTGGCCCAATAATAATGCAAATCCCTCGGGGCTATCAGAAAAAACAGTTTATTGTGTAGAAAGTCTGCGATTTTGTCGATAAGGTGGAAAAAAACCCCATTTTGGGGCCTTCCCTCAGGCCCCAAAAAGCTCAAAAAGCTAACTGGCGCTCTCGGCTGCATGCACAAAGCTCCCAAATGCATTCAGTCCCTTTGGGACCATCCGAAAAAAATTCCTTTTGTGCAAAAGTACAAAGAAAGCGCGATATGTGCGATCCTTAGGGAAAAAACCCCATTTTGGGGCATTCCCAGAGGCTCAAAAAGGTGTTCTTATCTGCGCAATCTGTCTGCGCAAGGCTGCGCACTGGCCCAATAATAATGCAAATCCCTCGGGGCTATCAGAAAAAACAGTTTATTGTGTAGAAAGTCTGCGATTTTGTCGATAAGGTGGAAAAAACCCCCATTTTGGGGCCTTCCCTCAGGCCCCAAAAAGCTCAAAAAGCTAACTGGCGCTCTCGGCTGCATGCACAAAGCTCCCAAATGCATTCAGTCCCTTTGGGACCATCCGAAAAAAATTCCTTTTGTGCAAAAGTACAAAGAAAGTGCGATATGTGCGATCCTTAGGGAAAAAACCCCATTTTGGGGCATTCCCAGAGGCTCAAAAAGGTGTTCTTATCTGCGCAATCTGTCTGCGCAAGGCTGCGCACTGGCCCAATAATAATGCAAATCCCTCGGGGCTATCAGAAAAAACAGTTTATTGTGTAGAAAGTCTGCGATTTTGTCGATAAGGTGGAAAAAAACCCCATTTTGGGGCCTTCTCTCAGGCCCCAAAAAGCTCAAAAGGCTAACTGGCGCTCTCGGCTGCATGCACAAAGCTCCCAAATGCATTCAGTCCCTTTGGGACCATCCGAAAAAAATTCCTTTTGTGCAAAAGTACAAAGAAAGCGCGATATGTGCGATCCTTAGGGAAAAAACCCCATTTTGGGGCATTCCCAGAGGCTCAAAAAGGTGTTCTTATCTGCGCAATCTGTCTGCGCAAGGCTGCGCACTGGCCCAATAATAATGCAAATCCCTCGGGGCTATCAGAAAAAACAGTTTATTGTGTAGAAAGTCTGCGATTTTGTCGATAAGGTGGAAAAAACCCCCATTTTGGGGCCTTCTCTCAGGCCCCAAAAAGCTCAAAAAGCTAACTGGCGCTCTCGGCTGCATGCACAAAGCTCCCAAATGCATTCAGTCCCTTTGGGACCATCCGAAAAAAATTCCTTTTGTGCAAAAGTACAAGGAAAGCGCGATATGTGCGATCCTTAGGGAAAAAAACCCATTTTGGGGCATTCCCAGAGGCTCAAAAAGGTGTTCTTATCTGCGCAATCTGTCTGCGCAAGGCTGCGCACTGGCCCAATAATAATGCAAATCCCTCGGGGCTATCAGAAAAAACAGTTTATTGTGTAGAAAGTCTGCGATTTTGTCGATAAGGTGGAAAAAACCCCCATTTTGGGGCCTTCCCTCAGGCCCCAAAAAGCTCAAAAAGCTAACT
The DNA here is from genome assembly GCA_964017195.1 of Siderastrea radians. Classification (NCBI taxonomy): domain Eukaryota; kingdom Metazoa; phylum Cnidaria; class Anthozoa; order Scleractinia; family Rhizangiidae; genus Siderastrea; species Siderastrea radians. Next base: position 120,517 of record CAXHKT010000398.1, read on the forward strand.
GGCGCTCTCGGCTGCATGCACAAAGCTCCCAAATGCATTCAGTCCCTTTGGGACCATCCGAAAAAAATTCCTTTTGTGCAAAAGTACAAAGAAAGCGCGATATGTGCGATCCTTAGGGAAAAAACCCCATTTTGGGGCATTCCCAGAGGCTCAAAAAGGTGTTCTTATCTGCGCAATCTGTCTGCGCAAGGCTGCGCACTGGCCCAATAATAATGCAAATCCCTCGGGGCTATCAGAAAAAACAGTTTATTGTGTAGAAAGTCTGCGATTTTGTCGATAAGGTGGAAAAAACCCCATTTTGGGGCCTTCTCTCAGGCCCCAAAAAGCTCAAAAAGCTAACTGGCGCTCTCGGCTGCATGCACAAAGCTCCCAAATGCATTCAGTCCCTTTGGGACCATCCGAAAAAAATTCCTTTTGTGCAAAAGTACAAAGAAAGCGCGATATGTGCGATCCTTAGGGAAAAAACCCCATTTTGGGGCATTCCCAGAGGCTCAAACAGGTGTTCTTATCTGCGCAATCTGTCTGCGCAAGGCTGCGCACTGGCCCAATAATAATGCAAATCCCTCGGGGCTATCAGAAAAAACAGTTTATTGTGTAGAAAGTCTGCGATTTTGTCGATAAGGTGGAAAAAACCCCCATTTTGGGGCCTTCCCTCAGGCCCCAAAAAGCTCAAAAAGCTAACTGGCGCTCTCGGCTGCATGCACAAAGCTCCCAAATGCATTCAGTCCCTTTGGGACCATCCGAAAAAAATTCCTTTTGTGCAAAAGTACAAAGAAAGCGCGATATGTGCGATCCTTAGGGAAAAAACCCCATTTTGGGGCATTCCCAGAGGCTCAAAAAGGTGTTCTTATCTGCGCAATCTGTCTGCGCAAGGCTGCGCACTGGCCCAATAATAATGCAAATCCCTCGGGGCTATCAGAAAAAACAGTTTATTGTGTAGAAAGTCTGCGATTTTGTCGATAAGGTGGAAAAAACCCCCATTTTGGGGCCTTCCCTCAGGCCCCAAAAACCTCAAAAAGCTAACTGGCGCTCTCAGCTGCATGCACAAAGCTCCCAAATGCATTCAGTCCCTTTGGGACCATCCGAAAAAAATTCCTTATGTGCAAAAGTACAAAGAAAGCGCGATATGTGCGATCCTTAGGGAAGAAACCCCATTTTGGGGCATTCCCAGAGGCTCAAAAAGGTGTTCTTATCTGCGCAATCTGTCTGCGCAAGGCTGCGCACTGGCCCAATAATAATGCAAATCCCTCGGGGCTATCAGAAAAAACAGTTTATTGTGTAGAAAGTCTGCGATTTTGTCGATAGGGTGGAAAAAACCCCCATTTTGGGGCCTTCCCTCAGGCCCCAAAAAGCTCAAAAAGCTAACTGGCGCTCTCGGCTGCATGCACAAAGCTCCCAAATGCATTCAGTCCCTTTGGGACCATCCGAAAAAAATTCCTTTTGTGCAAAAGTAAAAAGAAAGCGCGATATGTGCGATCCTTAGGGAAAAAAACCCCATTTTGGGGCATTCCCAGAGGCTCAAAAAGGTGTTCTTATCTGCGCAATCTGTCTGCGCAAGGCTGCGCACTGGCCCAATAATAATGCAAATCCCTCGGGGCTATCAGAAAAAACAGTTTATTGTGTAGAAAGTCTGCGATTTTGTCGATAAGGTGGAAAAAACCCCCATTTTGGGGCCTTCCCTCAGGCCCCAAAAAGCTCAAAAAGCTAACTGGCGCTCTCGGCTGCATGCACGAAGCTCCCAAATGCATTCAGTCCCTTTGGGACCATCCGAAAAAAATTCCTTTTGTGCAAAAGTACAAAGAAAGCGCGATATGTGCGATCCTTAGGGAAAAAACCCCATTTTGGGGCATTCCCAGAGGCTCAAAAAGGTGTTCTTATCTGCGCAATCTGTCTGCGCAAGGCTGCGCACTGGCCCAATAATAATGCAAATCCCTCGGGGCTATCAGAAAAAACAGTTTATTGTGTAGAAAGTCTGCGATTTTGTCGATAAGGTGGAAAAAACCCCCATTTTGGGGCTTTCCTTCAGGCCCCAAAAAGCTCAAAAAGCTAACTGGCGCTCTCGGCTGCATGCACAAAGCTCCCAAATGCATTCAGTCCCTTTGGGACCATCCGAAAAAAATTCCTTTTGTGCAAAAGTACAAAGAAAGCGCGATATGTGCGATCCTTAGGGAAAAAACCCCATTTTGGGGCATTCCCAGAGGCTCAAAAAGGTGTTCTTATCTGCGCAATCTGTCTGCGCAAGGCTGCGCACTGGCCCAATAATAATGCAAATCCCTCGGGGCTATCAGAAAAAACAGTTTATTGTGTAGAAAGTCTGCGATTTTGTCGATAAGGTGGAAAAAAAACCCATTTTGGGGCCTTCCCTCAGGCCCCAAAAACCTCAAAAAGCTAACTGGCGCTCTCGGCTGCATGCACAAAGCTCCCACATGCATTCAGTCCCTTTGGGACCATCCGAAAAAAATTCCTTTTGTGCAAAAGTACAAAGAAAGCGCGATATGTGCGATCCTTAGGGAAAAAACCCCATTTTGGGGCATTCCCAGAGGCTCAAAAAGGTGTTCTTATCTGCGCAATCTGTCTGCGCAAGGCTGCGCACTGGCCCAATAATAATGCAAATCCCTCGGGGCTATCAGAAAAAACAGTTTATTGTGTAGAAAGTCTGCGATTTTGTCGATAAGGTGGAAAAAACCCCCATTTTGGGGCCTTCTCTCAGGCCCCAAAAAGCTCAAAAGGCTAACTGGCGCTCTCGGCTGCATGCACAAAGCTCCCAAATGCATTCAGTCCCTTTGGGACCATCCGAAAAAAATTCCTTTTGTGCAAAAGTACAAAGAAAGCGCGATATGTGCGATCCTTAGGGAAAAAACCCCATTTTGGGGCATTCCCAGAGGCTCAAACAGGTGTTCTTATCTGCGCAATCTGTCTGCGCAAGGCTGCGCACTGGCCCAATAATAATGCAAATCCCTCGGGGCTATCAGAAAAAACAGTTTATTGTGTAGAAAGTCTGCGATTTTGTCGATAAGGTGGAAAAAACCCCCATTTTGGGGCCTTCCCTCAGGCCCCAAAAAGCTCAAAAAGCTAACTGGCGCTCTCGGCTGCATGCACAAAGCTCCCAAATGCATTCAGTCCCTTTGGGACCATCCGAAAAAAATTCCTTTTGTGCAAAAGTACAAAGAAAGCGCGATATGTGCGATCCTTAGGGAAAAAACCCCATTTTGGGGCATTCCCAGAGGCTCAAAAAGGTGTTCTTATCTGCGCAATCTGTCTGCGCAAGGCTGCGCACTGGCCCAATAATAATGCAAATCCCTCGGGGCTATCAGAAAAAACAGTTTATTGTGTAGAAAGTCTGCGATTTTGTCGATAAGGTGGAAAAAACCCCCATTTTGGGGCCTTCCCTCAGGCCCCAAAAAGCTCAAAAAGCTAACTGGCGCTCTCGGCTGCATGCACAAAGCTCCCAAATGCATTCAGTCCCTTTGGGACCATCCGAAAAAAATTCCTTTTGTGCAAAAGTACAAAGAAAGCGCGATATGTGCGATCCTTAGGGAAAAAACCCCATTTTGGGGCATTCCCAGAGGCTCAAAAAGGTGTTCTTATCTGCGCAATCTGTCTGCGCAAGGCTGCGCACTGGCCCAATAATAATGCAAATCCCTCGGGGCTATCAGAAAAAACAGTTTATTGTGTAGAAAGTCTGCGATTTTGTCGATAAGGTGGAAAAAACCCCCATTTTGGGGCCTTCCCTCAGGCCCCAAAAACCTCAAAAAGCTAACTGGCGCTCTCGGCTGCATGCACAAAGCTCCCAAATGCATTCAGTCCCTTTGGGACCATCCGAAAAAAATTCCTTTTGTGCAAAAGTACAAAGAAAGCGCGATATGTGCGATCCTTAGGGAAAAAACCCCATTTTGGGGCATTCCCAGAGGCTCAAAAAGGTGTTCTTATCTGCGCAATCTGTCTGCGCAAGGCTGCGCACTGGCCCAATAATAATGCAAATCCCTCGGGGCTATCAGAAAAAACAGTTTATTGTGTAGAAAGTCTGCGATTTTGTCGATAAGGTGGAAAAAACCCCCATTTTGGGGCCTTCTCTCAGGCCCCAAAAAGCTCAAAAAGCTAACTGGCGCTCTCGGCTGCATGCACAAAGCTCCCAAATGCATTCAGTCCCTTTGGGACCATCCGAAAAAAATTCCTTTTGTGCAAAAGTACAAAGAAAGCGCGATATGTGCGATCCTTAGGGAAAAAAACCCATTTTGGGGCATTCCCAGAGGCTCAAAAAGGTGTTCTTATCTGCGCAATCTGTCTGCGCAAGGCTGCGCACTGGCCCAATAATAATGCAAATCCCTCGGGGCTATCAGAAAAAACAGTTTATTGTGTAGAAAGTCTGCGATTTTGTCGATAAGGTGGAAAAAACCCCCATTTTGGGGCCTTCCCTCAGGCCCCAAAAAGCTCAAAAAGCTAACTGGCGCTCTCGGCTGCATGCACAAAGCTCCCAAATGCATTCAGTCCCTTTGGGACCATCCGAAAAAAATTCCTTTTGTGCAAAAGTACAAAGAAAGCGCGATATGTGCGATCCTTAGGGAAAAAACCCCATTTTGGGGCATTCCCAGAGGCTCAAAAAGGTGTTCTTATCTGCGCAATTTGTCTGCGCAAGGTTGCGCACTGGCCCAATAATAATGCAAATCCCTCGGGGCTATCAGAAAAAAACAGTTTATTGTGTAGAAAGTCTGCGATTTTGTCGATAAGGTGGAACAAACCCCCATTTTGGGGCCTTCCCTCAGGCCCCAAAAAGCTCAAAAAGCTAACTGGCGCTCTCGGCTGCATGCACAAAGCTCCCAAATGCATTCAGTCCCTTTGGGACCATCCGAAAAAAATTCCTTTTGTGCAAAAGTACAAAGAAAGCGCGATATGTGCGATCCTTAGGGAAGAAACCCCATTTTGGGGCATTCCCAGAGGCTCAAAAAGGTGTTCTTATCTGCGCAATCTGTCTGCGCAAGGCTGCGCACTGGCCCAATAATAATGCAAATCCCTCGGGGCTATCAGAAAAAACAGTTTATTGTGTAGAAAGTCTGCGATTTTGTCGATAAGGTGGAACAAACCCCCATTTTGGGGCCTTCCCTCAGGCCCCAAAAAGCTCAAAAAGCTAACTGGCGCTCTCGGCTGCATGCACAAAGCTCCCAAATGCATTCAGTCCCTTTGGGACCATCCGAAAAAAATTCCTTTTGTGCAAAAGTACAAAGAAAGCGCGATATGTGCGATCCTTAGGGAAAAAAACCCATTTTGGGGCATTCCCAGAGGCTCAAGAAGGTGTTCTTATCTGCGGAATCTGTCTGCGCAAGGCTGCGCACTGGCCCAATAATAATGCAAATCCCTCGGGGCTATCAGAAAAAACAGTTTATTGTGTAGAAAGTCTGCGATTTTGTCGATAAGGTGGAAAAAACCCCCATTTTGGGGCCTTCTCTCAGGCCCCAAAAAGCTCAAAAAGCTAACTGGCGCTCTCGGCTGCATGCACAAAGCTCCCAAATGCATTCAGTCCCTTTGGGACCATCCGAAAAAAATTCCTTTTGTGCAAAAGTACAAAGAAAGCGCGATATGTGCGATCCTTAGGGAAGAAACCCCATTTTGGGGCATTCCCAGAGGCTCAAAAAGGTGTTCTTATCTGCGCAATCTGTCTGCGCAAGGCTGCGAACTGGCCCAATAATAATGCAAATCCCTCGGGGCTATCAGAAAAAACAGTTTATTGTGTAGAAAGTCTGCGATTTTGTCGATAAGGTGGAACAAACCCCCATTTTGGGGCCTTCCCTCAGGCCCCAAAAAGCTCAAAAAGCTAACTGGCGCTCTCGGCTGCATGCACAAAGCTCCCAAATGCATTCAGTCCCTTTGGGACCATCCGAAAAAAATTCCTTTTGTGCAAAAGTACAAAGAAAGCGCGATATGTGCGATCCTTAGGGAAAAAACCCCATTTTGGGGCATTCCCAGAGGCTCAAAAAGGTGTTCTTATCTGCGCAATCTGTCTGCGCAAGGCTGCGCACTGGCCCAATAATAATGCAAATCCCTCGGGGCTATCAGAAAAAACAGTTTATTGTGTAGAAAGTCTGCGATTTTGTCGATAAGGTGGAAAAAACCCTCATTTTGGGGCCTTCTCTCAGGCCCCAAAAAGCTCAAAAAGCTAACTGGCGCTCTCGGCTGCATGCACAAAGCTCCCAAATGCATTCAGTCCCTTTGGGACCATCCGAAAAAAATTCCTTTTGTGCAAAAGTACAAAGAAAGCGCGATATGTGCGATCCTTAGGGAAAAAACCCCATTTTGGGGCATTCCCAGAGGCTCAAAAAGGTGTTCTTATCTGCGCAATCTGTCTGCGCAAGGCTGCGCACTGGCCCAATAATAATGCAAATCCCTCGGGGCTATCAGAAAAAACAGTTTATTGTGTAGAAAGTCTGCGATTTTGTCGATAAGGTGGAAAAAACCCTCATTTTGGGGCCTTCTCTCAGGCCCCAAAAAGCTCAAAAAGCTAACTGGCGCTCTCGGCTGCATGCACAAAGCTCCCAAATGCATTCAGTCCCTTTGGGACCATCCGAAAAAAATTCCTTTTGTGCAAAAGTACAAAGAAAGCGCGATATGTGCGATCCTTAGGGAAAAAACCCCATTTTGGGGCATTCCCAGAGGCTCAAAAAGGTGTTCTTATCTGCGCAATCTGTCTGCGCAAGGCTGCGCACTGGCCCAATAATAATGCAAATCCCTCGGGGCTATCAGAAAAAACAGTTTATTGTGTAGAAAGTCTGCGATTTTGTCGATAAGGTGGAAAAAACCCCCATTTTGGGGCCTTCCCTCAGGCCCCAAAAAGCTCAAAAAGCTAACTGGCGCTCTCGGCTGCATGCACAAAGCTCCCAAATGCATTCAGTCCCTTTGGGACCATCCGAAAAAAATTCCTTTTGTGCAAAAGTACAAAGAAAGCGCGATATGTGCGATCCTTAGGGAAAAAATCCCATTTTGGGGCATTCCCAGAGGCTCAAAAAAGTGTTCTTATCTGCGCAATCTATCTGCGCAAGGCTGCGCACTGGCCCAATAATAATGCAAATCCCTCGGGGCTATCAGAAAAAACAGTTTATTGTGTAGAAAGTCTGCGATTTTGTCGATAAGGTGGAAAAAACCCCCATTTTGGGGCCTTCTCTCAGGCCCCAAAAAGCTCAAAAAGCTAACTGGCGCTCTCGGCTGCATGCACAAAGCTCCCAAATGCATTCAGTCCCTTTGGGACCATCCGAAAAAAATTCCTTTTGTGCAAAAGTACAAAGAAAGCGCGATATGTGCGATCCTTAGGGAAAAAACCCCATTTTGGGGCATTCCCAGAGGCTCAAAAAGGTGTTCTTATCTGCGCAATCTGTCTGCGCAAGGCTGCGCACTGGCCCAATAATAATGCAAATCCCTCGGGGCTATCAGAAAAAACAGTTTATTGTGTAGAAAGTCTGCGATTTTGTCGATAAGGTGGAAAAAACCCCCATTTTGGGGCCTTCCCTCAGACCCCAAAATGCTCAAAAAGCTAACTGGCGCTCTCGGCTGCATGCACAAAGCTCCCAAATGCATTCAGTCCCTTTGGGACCATCCGAAAAAAATTCCTTTTGTGCAAAAGTACAAAGAAAGCGCGATATGTGCGATCCTTAGGGAAAAAACCCCATTTTGGGGCATTCCCAGAGGCTCAAAAAGGTGTTCTTATCTGCGCAATCTGTCTGCGCAAGGCTGCGCACTGGCCCAATAATAATGCAAATCCCTCGGGGCTATCAGAAAAAACAGTTTATTGTGTAGAAAGTCTGCGATTTTGTCGATAAGGTGGAAAAAACCCCCATTTTGGGGCCTTCCCTCAGGCCCCAAAAACCTCAAAAAACTAACTGGCGCTCTCGGCTGCATGCACAAAGCTCTCAAATGCATTCAGTCCCTTTGGGACCATGCGAAAAAAATTCCTTTTGTGCAAAAGTACAAAGAAAGCGCGATATGTGCGATCCTTAGGGAAAAAACCCCATTTTGGGGCATTCCCAGAGGCTCAAAAAGGTGTTCTTATCTGCGCAATCTGTCTGTGCAAGGCTGCGCACTGGCCCAATAATAATGCAAATCCCTCGGGGCTATCAGAAAAAACAGTTTATTGTGTAGAAAGTCTGCGATTTTGTCGATAAGGTGGAAAAAACCCCCATTTTGGGGCCTTCCCTCAGGCCCCAAAAAGCTCAAAAAGCTAACTGGCGCTCTCGGCTGCATGCACAAAGCTCCCAAATGCATTCAGTCCCTTTGGGACCATCCGAAAAAAATTCCTTTTGTGCAAAAGTACAAAGAAAGCGCGATATGTGCGATCCTTAGGGAAAAAATCCCATTTTGGGGCATTCCCAGAGGCTCAAAAAAGTGTTCTTATCTGCGCAATCTATCTGCGCAAGGCTGCGCACTGGCCCAATAATAATGCAAATCCCTCGGGGCTATCAGAAAAAACAGTTTATTGTGTAGAAAGTCTGCGATTTTGTCGATAAGGTGGAAAAAACCCCCATTTTGGGGCCTTCTCTCAGGCCCCAAAAAGCTCAAAAAGCTAACTGGCGCTCTCGGCTGCATGCACAAAGCTCCCAAATGCATTCAGTCCCTTTGGGACCATCCGAAAAAAATTCCTTTTGTGCAAAAGTACAAAGAAAGCGCGATATGTGCGATCCTTAGGGAAAAAACCCCATTTTGGGGCATTCCCAGAGGCTCAAAAAGGTGTTCTTATCTGCGCAATCTGTCTGCGCAAGGCTGCGCACTGGCCCAATAATAATGCAAATCCCTCGGGGCTATCAGAAAAAACAGTTTATTGTGTAGAAAGTCTGCGATTTTGTCGATAAGGTGGAAAAAACCCCCATTTTGGGGCCTTCCCTCAGACCCCAAAATGCTCAAAAAGCTAACTGGCGCTCTCGGCTGCATGCACAAAGCTCCCAAATGCATTCAGTCCCTTTGGGACCATCCGAAAAAAATTCCTTTTGTGCAAAAGTACAAAGAAAGCGCGATATGTGCGATCCTTAGGGAAAAAACCCCATTTTGGGGCATTCCCAGAGGCTCAAAAAGGTGTTCTTATCTGCGCAATCTGTCTGCGCAAGGCTGCGCACTGGCCCAATAATAATGCAAATCCCTCGGGGCTATCAGAAAAAACAGTTTATTGTGTAGAAAGTCTGCGATTTTGTCGATAAGGTGGAAAAAACCCCCATTTTGGGGCCTTCCCTCAGGCCCCAAAAACCTCAAAAAACTAACTGGCGCTCTCGGCTGCATGCACAAAGCTCTCAAATGCATTCAGTCCCTTTGGGACCATGCGAAAAAAATTCCTTTTGTGCAAAAGTACAAAGAAAGCGCGATATGTGCGATCCTTAGGGAAAAAACCCCATTTTGGGGCATTCCCAGAGGCTCAAAAAGGTGTTCTTATCTGCGCAATCTGTCTGTGCAAGGCTGCGCACTGGCCCAATAATAATGCAAATCCCTCGGGGCTATCAGAAAAAACAGTTTATTGTGTAGAAAGTCTGCGATTTTGTCGATAAGGTGGAAAAAACCCCCATTTTGGGGCCTTCCCTCAGGCCCCAAAAAGCTCAAAAAGCTAACTGGCGCTCTCGGCTGCATGCACAAAGCTCCCAAATGCATTCAGTCCCTTTGGGACCATCCGAAAAAAATTCCTTTTGTGCAAAAGTACAAAGAAAGCGCGATATGTGCGATCCTTAGGGAAAAAACCCCATTTTGGGGCATTCCCAGAGGCTCAAAAAGGTGTTCTTATCTGCGCAATCTGTCTGCGCAAGGCTGCGCACTGGCCCAATAATAATGCAAATCCCTCGGGGCTATCAGAAAAAACAGTTTATTGTGTAGAAAGTCTGCGATTTTGTCGATAAGGTGGAAAAAACCCCCATTTTGGGGCCTTCCCTCAGGCCCCAAAAAGCTCAAAAAGCTAACTGGCGCTCTCGGCTGCATGCACAAAGCTCCCAAATGCATTCAGTCCCTTTGGGACCATCCGAAAAAAATTCCTTTTGTGCAAAAGTACAAAGAAAGCGCGATATGTGCGATCCTTAGGGAAAAAACCCCATTTTGGGGCATTCCCAGAGGCTCAAAAAGGTGTTCTTATCTGCGCAATCTGTCTGCGCAAGGCTGCGCACTGGCCCAATAATAATGCAAATCCCTCGGGGCTATCAGAAAAAACAGTTTATTGTGTAGAAAGTCTGCGATTTTGTCGATAAGGTGGAAAAAACCCCCATTTTGGGGCCTTCTCTCAGGCCCCAAAAAGCTCAAAAAGCTAACTGGCGCTCTCGGCTGCATGCACAAAGCTCCCAAATGCATTCAGTCCCTTTGGGACCATCCGAAAAAAATTCCTTTTGTGCAAAAGTACAAAGAAAGCGCGATATGTGCGATCCTTAGGGAAAAAACCCCATTTTGGGGCATTCCCAGAGGCTCAAAAAGGTGTTCTTATCTGCGCAATCTGTCTGCGCAAGGCTGCGCACTGGCCCAATAATAATGCAAATCCCTCGGGGCTATCAGAAAAAACAGTTTATTGTGTAGAAAGTCTGCGATTTTGTCGATAAGGTGGAAAAAACCCCCATTTTGGGGCCTTCTCTCAGGCCCCAAAAAGCTCAAAAAGCTAACTGGCGCTCTCGGCTGCATGCACAAAGCTCCCAAATGCATTCAGTCCCTTTGGGACCATCCGAAAAAAATTCCTTTTGTGCAAAAGTACAAAGAAAGCGCGATATGTGCGATCCTTAGGGAAAAAACCCCATTTTGGGGCATTCCCAGAGGCTCAAAAAGGTGTTCTTATCTGCGCAATCTGTCTGCGCAAGGCTGCGCACTGGCCCAAAAATAATGCAAATCCCTCGGGGCTATCAGAAAAAACAGTTTATTGTGTAGAAAGTCTGCGATTTTGTCGATAAGGTGGAAAAAACCCCCATTTTGGGGCCTTCCCTCAGGCCCCAAAAAGCTCAAAAAGCTAACTGGCGCTCTCGGCTGCATGCACAAAGCTCCCAAATGCATTCAGTCCCTTTGGGACCATCCGAAAAAAATTCCTTTTCTGCAAAAGTACAAAGAAAGCGCGATATGTGCGATCCTTAGGGAAAACACCCCATTTTGGGGCATTCCCAGAGGCTCAAAAAGGTGTTCTTATCTGCACAATCTGTTTGCGCAAGGCTGCGCACTGGCGCAATAATAATGCAAATCCCTCGGGGCTATCAGAAAAAACAGTTTATTGTGTAGAAAGTCTGCGATTTTGTCGATAAGGTGGAAAAAACCCCCATTTTGGGGCCTTCCCTCAGGCCCCAAAAACCTCAAAAAACTAACTGGCGCTCTCGGCTGCATGCACAAAGCTCCCAAATGCATTCAGTCCCTTTGGGACCATCCGAAAAAAATTCCTTTTGTGCAAAAGTACAAAGAAAGCGCGATATGTGCGATCCTTAGGGAAAAAACCCCATTTTGGGGCATTCCCAGAGGCTCAAAAAGGTGTTCTTATCTGCGCAATCTGTCTGCGCAAGGCTGCGCACTGGCCCAATAATAATGCAAATCCCTCGGGGCTATCAGAAAAAACAGTTTATTGTTTAGAAAGTCTGCGATTTTGTCGATAAGGTGGAAAAAACCCCCATTTTGGGGCCTTCCCTCAGGCCCCAAAAAGCTCAAAAAGCTAACTGGCGCTCTCGGCTGCATGCACAAAGCTCCCAAATGCATTCAGTCCCTTTGGGACCATCCGAAAAAAATTCCTTTTGTGCAAAAGTACAAAGAAAGCGCGATATGTGCGATCCTTAGGGAAAAAACCCCATTTTGGGGCATTCCCAGAGGCTCAAAAAGGTGTTCTTATCTGCGCAATCTGTCTGCGCAAGGCTGCGCACTGGCCCAATAATAATGCAAATCCCTCGGGGCTATCAGAAAAAACAGTTTATTGTGTAGAAAGTCTGCGATTTTGTCGATAAGGTGGAAAAAACCCTCATTTTGGGGCCTTCTCTCAGGCCCCAAAAAGCTCAAAAAGCTAACTGGCGCTCTCGGCTGCATGCACAAAGCTCCCAAATGCATTCAGTCCCTTTGGGACCATCCGAAAAAAATTCCTTTTGTGCAAAAGTACAAAGAAAGCGCGATATGTGCGATCCTTAGGGAAAAAACCCCATTTTGGGGCATTCCCAGAGGCTCAAAAAGGTGTTCTTATCTGCGCAATCTGTCTGCGCAAGGCTGCGCACTGGCCCAATAATAATGCAAATCCCTCGGGGCTATCAGAAAAAACAGTTTATTGTGTAGAAAGTCTGCGATTTTGTCGATAAGGTGGAAAAAACCCTCATTTTGGGGCCTTCTCTCAGGCCCCAAAAAGCTCAAAAAGCTAACTGGCGCTCTCGGCTGCATGCACAAAGCTCCCAAATGCATTCAGTCCCTTTGGGACCATCCGAAAAAAATTCCTTTTGTGCAAAAGTACAAAGAAAGCGCGATATGTGCGATCCTTAGGGAAAAAACCCCATTTTGGGGCATTCCCAGAGGCTCAAAAAGGTGTTCTTATCTGCGCAATCTGTCTGCGCAAGGCTGCGCACTGGCCCAATAATAATGCAAATCCCTCGGGGCTATCAGAAAAAACAGTTTATTGTGTAGAAAGTCTGCGATTTTGTCGATAAGGTGGAAAAAACCCCCATTTTGGGGCCTTCCCTCAGGCCCCAAAAAGCTCAAAAAGCTAACTGGCGCTCTCGGCTGCATGCACAAAGCTCCCAAATGCATTCAGTCCCTTTGGGACCATCCGAAAAAAATTCCTTTTGTGCAAAAGTACAAAGAAAGCGCGATATGTGCGATCCTTAGGGAAAAAATCCCATTTTGGGGCATTCCCAGAGGCTCAAAAAAGTGTTCTTATCTGCGCAATCTATCTGCGCAAGGCTGCGCACTGGCCCAATAATAATGCAAATCCCTCGGGGCTATCAGAAAAAACAGTTTATTGTGTAGAAAGTCTGCGATTTTGTCGATAAGGTGGAAAAAACCCCCATTTTGGGGCCTTCTCTCAGGCCCCAAAAAGCTCAAAAAGCTAACTGGCGCTCTCGGCTGCATGCACAAAGCTCCCAAATGCATTCAGTCCCTTTGGGACCATCCGAAAAAAATTCCTTTTGTGCAAAAGTACAAAGAAAGCGCGATATGTGCGATCCTTAGGGAAAAAACCCCATTTTGGGGCATTCCCAGAGGCTCAAAAAGGTGTTCTTATCTGCGCAATCTGTCTGCGCAAGGCTGCGCACTGGCCCAATAATAATGCAAATCCCTCGGGGCTATCAGAAAAAACAGTTTATTGTGTAGAAAGTCTGCGATTTTGTCGATAAGGTGGAAAAAACCCCCATTTTGGGGCCTTCCCTCAGACCCCAAAATGCTCAAAAAGCTAACTGGCGCTCTCGGCTGCATGCACAAAGCTCCCAAATGCATTCAGTCCCTTTGGGACCATCCGAAAAAAATTCCTTTTGTGCAAAAGTACAAAGAAAGCGCGATATGTGCGATCCTTAGGGAAAAAACCCCATTTTGGGGCATTCCCAGAGGCTCAAAAAGGTGTTCTTATCTGCGCAATCTGTCTGCGCAAGGCTGCGCACTGGCCCAATAATAATGCAAATCCCTCGGGGCTATCAGAAAAAACAGTTTATTGTGTAGAAAGTCTGCGATTTTGTCGATAAGGTGGAAAAAACCCCCATTTTGGGGCCTTCCCTCAGGCCCCAAAAACCTCAAAAAACTAACTGGCGCTCTCGGCTGCATGCACAAAGCTCTCAAATGCATTCAGTCCCTTTGGGACCATGCGAAAAAAATTCCTTTTGTGCAAAAGTACAAAGAAAGCGCGATATGTGCGATCCTTAGGGAAAAAACCCCATTTTGGGGCATTCCCAGAGGCTCAAAAAGGTGTTCTTATCTGCGCAATCTGTCTGTGCAAGGCTGCGCACTGGCCCAATAATAATGCAAATCCCTCGGGGCTATCAGAAAAAACAGTTTATTGTGTAGAAAGTCTGCGATTTTGTCGATAAGGTGGAAAAAACCCCCATTTTGGGGCCTTCCCTCAGGCCCCAAAAAGCTCAAAAAGCTAACTGGCGCTCTCGGCTGCATGCACAAAGCTCCCAAATGCATTCAGTCCCTTTGGGACCATCCGAAAAAAATTCCTTTTGTGCAAAAGTACAAAGAAAGCGCGATATGTGCGATCCTTAGGGAAAAAATCCCATTTTGGGGCATTCCCAGAGGCTCAAAAAAGTGTTCTTATCTGCGCAATCTATCTGCGCAAGGCTGCGCACTGGCCCAATAATAATGCAAATCCCTCGGGGCTATCAGAAAAAACAGTTTATTGTGTAGAAAGTCTGCGATTTTGTCGATAAGGTGGAAAAAACCCCCATTTTGGGGCCTTCTCTCAGGCCCCAAAAAGCTCAAAAAGCTAACTGGCGCTCTCGGCTGCATGCACAAAGCTCCCAAATGCATTCAGTCCCTTTGGGACCATCCGAAAAAAATTCCTTTTGTGCAAAAGTACAAAGAAAGCGCGATATGTGCGATCCTTAGGGAAAAAACCCCATTTTGGGGCATTCCCAGAGGCTCAAAAAGGTGTTCTTATCTGCGCAATCTGTCTGCGCAAGGCTGCGCACTGGCCCAATAATAATGCAAATCCCTCGGGGCTATCAGAAAAAACAGTTTATTGTGTAGAAAGTCTGCGATTTTGTCGATAAGGTGGAAAAAACCCCCATTTTGGGGCCTTCCCTCAGACCCCAAAATGCTCAAAAAGCTAACTGGCGCTCTCGGCTGCATGCACAAAGCTCCCAAATGCATTCAGTCCCTTTGGGACCATCCGAAAAAAATTCCTTTTGTGCAAAAGTACAAAGAAAGCGCGATATGTGCGATCCTTAGGGAAAAAACCCCATTTTGGGGCATTCCCAGAGGCTCAAAAAGGTGTTCTTATCTGCGCAATCTGTCTGCGCAAGGCTGCGCACTGGCCCAATAATAATGCAAATCCCTCGGGGCTATCAGAAAAAACAGTTTATTGTGTAGAAAGTCTGCGATTTTGTCGATAAGGTGGAAAAAACCCCCATTTTGGGGCCTTCCCTCAGGCCCCAAAAACCTCAAAAAACTAACTGGCGCTCTCGGCTGCATGCACAAAGCTCTCAAATGCATTCAGTCCCTTTGGGACCATGCGAAAAAAATTCCTTTTGTGCAAAAGTACAAAGAAAGCGCGATATGTGCGATCCTTAGGGAAAAAACCCCATTTTGGGGCATTCCCAGAGGCTCAAAAAGGTGTTCTTATCTGCGCAATCTGTCTGTGCAAGGCTGCGCACTGGCCCAATAATAATGCAAATCCCTCGGGGCTATCAGAAAAAACAGTTTATTGTGTAGAAAGTCTGCGATTTTGTCGATAAGGTGGAAAAAACCCCCATTTTGGGGCCTTCCCTCAGGCCCCAAAAAGCTCAAAAAGCTAACTGGCGCTCTCGGCTGCATGCACAAAGCTCCCAAATGCATTCAGTCCCTTTGGGACCATCCGAAAAAAATTCCTTTTGTGCAAAAGTACAAAGAAAGCGCGATATGTGCGATCCTTAGGGAAAAAACCCCATTTTGGGGCATTCCCAGAGGCTCAAAAAGGTGTTCTTATCTGCGCAATCTGTCTGCGCAAGGCTGCGCACTGGCCCAATAATAATGCAAATCCCTCGGGGCTATCAGAAAAAACAGTTTATTGTGTAGAAAGTCTGCGATTTTGTCGATAAGGTGGAAAAAACCCCCATTTTGGGGCCTTCCCTCAGGCCCCAAAAAGCTCAAAAAGCTAACTGGCGCTCTCGGCTGCATGCACAAAGCTCCCAAATGCATTCAGTCCCTTTGGGACCATCCGAAAAAAATTCCTTTTGTGCAAAAGTACAAAGAAAGCGCGATATGTGCGATCCTTAGGGAAAAAACCCCATTTTGGGGCATTCCCAGAGGCTCAAAAAGGTGTTCTTATCTGCGCAATCTGTCTGCGCAAGGCTGCGCACTGGCCCAATAATAATGCAAATCCCTCGGGGCTATCAGAAAAAACAGTTTATTGTGTAGAAAGTCTGCGATTTTGTCGATAAGGTGGAAAAAACCCCCATTTTGGGGCCTTCTCTCAGGCCCCAAAAAGCTCAAAAAGCTAACTGGCGCTCTCGGCTGCATGCACAAAGCTCCCAAATGCATTCAGTCCCTTTGGGACCATCCGAAAAAAATTCCTTTTGTGCAAAAGTACAAAGAAAGCGCGATATGTGCGATCCTTAGGGAAAAAACCCCATTTTGGGGCATTCCCAGAGGCTCAAAAAGGTGTTCTTATCTGCGCAATCTGTCTGCGCAAGGCTGCGCACTGGCCCAATAATAATGCAAATCCCTCGGGGCTATCAGAAAAAACAGTTTATTGTGTAGAAAGTCTGCGATTTTGTCGATAAGGTGGAAAAAACCCCCATTTTGGGGCCTTCTCTCAGGCCCCAAAAAGCTCAAAAAGCTAACTGGCGCTCTCGGCTGCATGCACAAAGCTCCCAAATGCATTCAGTCCCTTTGGGACCATCCGAAAAAAATTCCTTTTGTGCAAAAGTACAAAGAAAGCGCGATATGTGCGATCCTTAGGGAAAAAACCCCATTTTGGGGCATTCCCAGAGGCTCAAAAAGGTGTTCTTATCTGCGCAATCTGTCTGCGCAAGGCTGCGCACTGGCCCAAAAATAATGCAAATCCCTCGGGGCTATCAGAAAAAACAGTTTATTGTGTAGAAAGTCTGCGATTTTGTCGATAAGGTGGAAAAAACCCCCATTTTGGGGCCTTCCCTCAGGCCCCAAAAAGCTCAAAAAGCTAACTGGCGCTCTCGGCTGCATGCACAAAGCTCCCAAATGCATTCAGTCCCTTTGGGACCATCCGAAAAAAATTCCTTTTCTGCAAAAGTACAAAGAAAGCGCGATATGTGCGATCCTTAGGGAAAACACCCCATTTTGGGGCATTCCCAGAGGCTCAAAAAGGTGTTCTTATCTGCACAATCTGTTTGCGCAAGGCTGCGCACTGGCGCAATAATAATGCAAATCCCTCGGGGCTATCAGAAAAAACAGTTTATTGTGTAGAAAGTCTGCGATTTTGTCGATAAGGTGGAAAAAACCCCCATTTTGGGGCCTTCCCTCAGGCCCCAAAAACCTCAAAAAACTAACTGGCGCTCTCGGCTGCATGCACAAAGCTCCCAAATGCATTCAGTCCCTTTGGGACCATCCGAAAAAAATTCCTTTTGTGCAAAAGTACAAAGAAAGCGCGATATGTGCGATCCTTAGGGAAAAAACCCCATTTTGGGGCATTCCCAGAGGCTCAAAAAGGTGTTCTTATCTGCGCAATCTGTCTGCGCAAGGCTGCGCACTGGCCCAATAATAATGCAAATCCCTCGGGGCTATCAGAAAAAACAGTTTATTGTTTAGAAAGTCTGCGATTTTGTCGATAAGGTGGAAAAAACCCCCATTTTGGGGCCTTCCCTCAGGCCCCAAAAAGCTCAAAAAGCTAACTGGCGCTCTCGGCTGCATGCACAAAGCTCCCAAATGCATTCAGTCCCTTTGGGACCATCCGAAAAAAATTCCTTTTGTGCAAAAGTACAAAGAAAGCGCGATATGTGCGATCCTTAGGGAAAAAACCCCATTTTGGGGCATTCCCAGAGGCTCAAACAGGTGTTCTTATCTGCGCAATCTGTCTGCGCAAGGCTGCGCACTGGCCCAATAATAATGCAAATCCCTCGGGGCTATCAGAAAAAACAGTTTATTGTGTAGAAAGTCTGCGATTTTGTCGATAAGGTGGAAAAAACCCCCATTTTGGGGCCTTCCCTCAGGCCCCAAAAAGCTCAAAAACTAACTGGCGCTCTCGGCTGCATGCACAAAGCTCCCAAATGCATTCAGTCCCTTTGGGACCATCCGAAAAAAATTCCTTTTGTGCAAAAGTACAAAGAAAGCGCGATATGTGCGATCCTTAGGGAAAAAACCCCATTTTGGGGCATTCCCAGAGGGTCAAAAAGGTGTTCTTATCTGCGCAATCTGTCTGCGCAAGGCTGCGCACTGGCCCAATAATAATGCAAATCCCTCGGGGCTATCAGAAAAAACAGTTTATTGTGTAGAAAGTCTGCGATTTTGTCGATAAGGTGGAAAAAACCCCCATTTTGGGGCCTTCCCTCAGGCGCGATATGTGCGATCCTTAGGGAAAAAACCCCATTTTTGGCCTTCCCAGAGGCGAAAAAAGGTGTTGTTAACTTTGCAAGGCTGCGCAAGGCTGCGCACTGGCCCAATAATAATGCAAATCCCTCGGGGCTATCAGAAAAAAAAGTTTATTGTGTAGAAAGGCGCGATATGTGCGATCCGTAGGGAAAAAAACCCATTTTTGGCCTTCCAAAAGGCGAAAAAAGGTGTTGTTAACTTCGCAAGGCTGCACAAGGCTGCGCACTGGCCCAATAATAATGCAAATCCCTCGGGGCTATCAGAAAAAAAAGTTTAATTTGTAGAAAGGCGCGATATGTGCGATCCTTAGGGAAAAAACCCCATTTTTGGCCTTCCCAGAGGCGAAAAAAGGTGTTGTTAACTTCGCAAGGCTGCGCGAGGCTGCGCACTGGCCCAATAATAATGCAAATCCCTCGGGGCTCTCAGAAAAAATAGTTTATTGTGTAGAAAGGCGCGATGTGTGCGATCCTTAAGGAAAAAACCCCATTTTTGGCCTTCCCAGAGGCGAAAAAAGGTGTTGTTAACTTCGCAAGGCTGCGCAAGGCTGCGCACTGGCCCAATAATAATGCAAATCCCTCGGGGCTATCAGAAAAAAAAGTTTATTGCGTAGAAAGTCTGCGATTTTGTCGATAAGGTGGGAATTTTGGTTTTCAGAAGGGTGGGGTGGGTCCCTCAAAAAAGTGCTGGTTTTGGTGCAACGGCCCCAGCACAAAAGCAGCCCAGATCCCGTAGCGGCACCAAAAAACATTCCATTTGGCACTATTTTTATCGAATTTGGCGATACTAAAAAGTGCTGCACTTTTTCAGGGCTTGAATTAGCCCCAAAAAGCAGAAAAAACTAATTGGCGCTCTCAGCTGCATGCACAAAGGTCCCAAATGCATTCAATCCCTCTGGGACCATCCGAATAAAATTCCCTTTGTGCAAAAGCACAAAGAAGGCGCGATATGTGCGATCCTTAGGGAAAAAACCCCATTTTCGGCCTTCCCAGAGGCTAAAAAGGGTGTTGTTAACTACGCAAGGCTGCGCAAGGCTGCGCACTGGCCCAATAATAATGCAAATCCCTCGGGGCTATCAGAAAAAAAAGGTTTATTGTGTAGAAAGGCGCGATATGTGCGATCCTTAGGGAAAAAACCCCATTTTTGGCCTTCCCAGAGGCGAAAAAAGGTGTTGTTAACTTCGCAAGGCTGCGCAAGGCTGCGCACTGGCCCAATAATAATGCAAATCCCTCGGGGCTATCAGAAAAAAAAGTTTATTATGCAGAAAGGCGCGATGTGTGCGATCCTTAGGGAAAAAACCCCATTTTTGGCCTTCCGAGAGGCGAAAAAAGGTGTTGTTAACTTCGCAAGGCTACGCAAAGCTGCGCACTGGCCCAATAATAATGCAAATCCCTCGGGCCTATCAGAAAAAAAAGTTTATTGTGTAGAAAAGCGCGATCTGTGCGATCCTTAGGGAAAAAACCCCATTTTTGGCCTTCCCAGAGGCGAAAAAAGGTGTTGTTAACTTCGCAAGGCTGCGCAAGGCTGCGCACTGGCCCAATAATAATGCAAATCCCTCGGGGCTATCAGAAAAAAAAGTTTATTGTGTAGAAAGGCGCGATATGTGCGATCCTTAGGGAAAAAACCCCATTTTTGGCCTTCCCAGAGGCGAAAAAAGGTGTTGGTAACTTCGCAAGGCTGTGCAAGGCTGCGCACTGGCCCAATAATAATGCAAAACCCTCGGGGCTATCAGAAAAAAAAGTTTATTGCGTAGAAAGTCTGCGATTTTGTCGATAAGGTGGGAATTTCTGTTTTCAGAGGGGTGGGGTGGGTCCCTCAAAAAAGTGCTAGTTTTGGTGCAACGGCCCCAGCACAAAAGCAGCCCAGATCCCGTTGCGGCACCAAAAAAGATTCCATTTGGCACTATTTTTATCGAATTTGGCGATACTAAAAAGTGCTGCACTTTTTCAGGGCTTGAATTAGCCCCAAAAAGCAGAAAAAAGCTAATTGGCGCTCTCAGCTGCATGCACAAAGGTCCCAAATGCATTCAGTCCCTCTGGGACCATCCGAAAAAAATACCTTTTGTGCAAAAGCACAAAGAAGGCGCGATATGTGCGATCCTTAGGGAAAAAACCCCATTTTGGGGCCTTCCCAGAGGCTAAAAACGGTGTTTTTAACTACCCAAGGCTGCGCAAGGCTGCGCACTGGCCCAATAATAATGCAAATCCCTCGGGGCTATCAGAAAAAAAAGGTTTATTGTGTAGAAAGGCGCGATATGTGCGATCCTTAGGGAAAAATCCCATTTTTGGCCTTCCCAGAGGCGAAAAAAGGTGTTGTTAACCTCGCAAGGCTGTGCAAGGCTGCGCACTGGCCCAATAATAATGCAAATCCCTCGGGGCTATCAGAAAAAAAAGTTTATTGTGTAGAAAGGCGCGATGTGTGCGATCCTTAGGGAAAAATCCCCATTTTTGGCCTTCCCAGAGGCGAAAAAAGGTGTTGTTAACTTCGGAAGGCTGCGCAAGGCTCCGCACTGGCCCAATAATAATGCAAATCCCTCGGGGCTATCAGAAAAAAAAGTTTGTGTAAAAAGGCCCGATATGTGCGATCCTTAGGGAAGAAAACCCATATTTGGCCTTCCCAGAGGCGAAAAAAGGTGTTGTTAACTTCGCAAGGCTACGCAAGGCTGCGCAAGGCTGCGCACTGGCCCAATAATAATGCAAATCCCTCGGGGCTATCAGAAAAAAAAGTTTATTGTTTAGAAAGGCGCCATCTGTGCGATCCTTAGGGAAAAAACCCCATTTTTGGCCTTCCCAGAGACGAAAAAAGGCGTTGTTAACTTCGCAAGGCTGCGCAAGGCTGCGCACTGGCCCAATAATAATGCAAATCCCTCGGGGCTATCAGAAAAAAACGTTTATTGCGTAGAAAGTCTACGATTTTGTCGATAAGGTGGGAATTTCTGTTTTCAGAGGGGTGGGGTGGGTCCCTCAAAAAAGTGCTGGTTTTGGTGCAACGGCCCCAGCACAAAAGCAGCCCAGATCCCGTTGCGGCACGAAAAAACATTCCATTTGGCACTATTTTTATCGAATTTGGCGATACTAAAAAGTGCTGCACTTTTATAGGGCTTGAATTAGCCCCAAAAAGCAGAAAAAAGCTAATTGGCGCTCTCAGCTGCATGCATATAGGTCCCAAATGCATTCAATCCCTCTGGGACCATCCGAAAAAAATTCCTTTTGCGCAAAAGCCCAAAGAAGGCGCGATATGTGCGATCCTTAGGGAAAAAACCCCATTTTTGGCCTTCCCAGAGGCTAAAAAAGGTGTTGTTAACTACGCAAGGCTGCGCAAGTCTGCGCACTGGCCCAATAATAATGCAAATCCCTCGGGGCTATCAGAAAAAAAAGGTTTATTGTGTAGAAAGGCGCGATATGTGCGATCCTTAGGGAAAAAACCCCATTTTTGGCCTCCCCACAGGCGAAAAAAGGTGTTGTTAACTTCGCAAGACTGCGCAAGGCTGCGCACTGGCCCAATAATAATGCAAATCCCTCGGGGCTATCAGAAATAAAAGTTTATTGTGTAGAAAGGCGCGATGTGTGCGATCCTTAGGGAAAGAACCCCATTTTTGGCCTTCCCAGAGGCGAAAAAAGGTGTTGTTAACTTCGCAAGGCTGCGCACTGGCCCAATAAAAATGCAAATCCCTCGGGGCTATCAGAATAAAAAGTTTGTTGTGTAGAAAGGCGCGATGTGTGCGATCCTTAGGGAAAAAACCCCATTTTTGGCCTTCCCAGAGGCGAAAAACGGTGTTGTTAACTTCGCAAGGCTGCGCAAGGCTGCACACTGGCCCAATAATAATGCAAATCCCTCGGGGCTATCAGAAAAAAAAGTTTATTGTGTAGAAAGGCGCGATCTGTGCGATCCATAGGGAAAAAACCCCATTTTTGACCTTCCCAGAGGCTAAAAAAGGTGTTGTTAACTTCGCAAGGCTGCGAAAGGCTGTGCACTAGCCCAATAATAATGCAAATGCCTCGGGGCTATCAGAAAAAAAAGTTTATTGTGTAGAAAGGCGCGATCTGTGCGATCCTTAGGGAAAAAACCCCATTTTTGGCCTTCCCAGAGGCGAAAAAAGGTGTTGTTAACTTCGCAAGGCTGCGCACTGGCCCAATAAAAATGCAAATCCCTCGGGGCTATCAGAATAAAAAGTTTGTTGTGTAGAAAGGCGCGATGTGTGCGATCCTTAGGGAAAAAACCCCATTTTTGGCCTTCCCAGAGGCGAAAAACGGTGTTGTTAACTTCGCAAGGCTGCGCAAGGCTGCACACTGGCCCAATAATAATGCAAATCCCTCGGGGCTATCAGAAAAAAAAGTTTATTGTGTAGAAAGGCGCGATCTGTGCGATCCTTAGGGAAAAAACCCCATTTTTGACCTTCCCAGAGGCTAAAAAAGGTGTTGTTAACTTCGCAAGGCTGCGAAAGGCTGTGCACTAGCCCAATAATAATGCAAATGCCTCGGGGCTATCAGAAAAAAAAGTTTATTGTGTAGAAAGGCGCGATCTGTGCGATCCTTAGGGAAAAAACCCCATTTTTGGCCTTCCCAGAGGCGAAAAAAGGTGTTGTTAACTTCGCAAGGCTCCGCAAGGCTGCGCACTGGCCCAATAATAATGCAAATCCCTCGGGGCTATCAGAAAAAAAAGTTTATTGTGTAGAAAGGCGCGATATGTGCGATCCTTAGGGAAAAAACCCCATTTTTGGCCTTCCCAGAGGCGAAAAAAGGTGTTGTTAACATCGCAAGGCTGCGCAAGGGTGCGCACTGGCCCAATAATAATGCAAATCCCTCGGGGCTATCAGAAAAAAAAGTTTATTGTGTAGAAAGGCGCGATGTGTGCGATCCTTAGGGAAAAAACCCCATTTTTGGCCTTCCGAGAGGCAAAAAAAGGTGTTGTTAACTTCGCAAGGCTGCGCAAGGCTGCGCACTGGCCCAATAATAATGCAAATCCCTCGGGGCTATCAGAAAAAAACGTTTATTGCGTAGAAAGTCTGCGATTTTGTCGATAAGGTGGGAATTTCTGTTTTGAGAGGGGTTGTGTGGGTCCCTCAAAAAAGTGCTGGTTTTGGTGCAACGGCCCCAGCACAAAAGCAGCCAAGATCCCGTTGCGGCACCAAAAAACATTCCATTTGGCACTATTTTTATCGAATTTGGCGATACTAAAAAGTGCTGCACTTTTTCAGGGCTTGAACTAGCCCCAAAAAGCAGAAAAAAGCTAATTGGCGTTCTCCGCTGCATGCACAAAGGTCCCAAATGCATTCAATCCCTCTGGGACCATCCGAAAAAATTCCTTTTGTGCAAAAGCACAAAGAAGGCGCGATATGTGCGATCCTTAGGAAAAAAAACCCATTTTTGGCCTTCCCAGAGGCTAAAAAAGGTGTTGTTAACTACGCAAGGCTGCGCAAGGCTGCGCACTGGCCAAATAATAATGCAAATCCCTCGGGGCTATCAGAAAAAAAGTTTATTGTGTAGAAAGGCACGTTATGTACGATCCTTAGGGAAAAAACCCCATTTTTGGCCTTACCAGATGCGAAAAAAGGTGTTGTTAACTTCGCAAGGCTGCGCAAGGCTGCGCACTGGCCCAATAATAATGCAAATCCCTCGGGGCTATCAGAAAAAAAAGTTTATTCTGTAGAAAGGCGCGATATGTGCGATCCTTAGGGAAAAAACCCCATTTTTGGCCTTCCCATAGGCGAAAAAAGGTGTTGTTAACTTCGCAAGGCTGCGCAAGGCTGCGCACTGGCCCAATAATAATGCAAATCCCTCGGGGCTATCAGAAAAAAAAGTTTATTGTGGAGAAAGGCGCGATCTGTGCGATCCTTAGGGAAAAAAGCCCATTTTTGGCCCTCCCAGAGGCGAAAAAAGGTGTTGCTAACTTCGCAAGGCTGCGAAAGGCTGCGCACTGGCCCAATAATAATGCAAATCCCTCGGGGCTATCAGAAAAAAAAGTGTATTGCGTAGAAAGTCTGAGATTTTGTCGATAAGGTGGGAATTTCTTTTTTCAGAGGGGTGGGGTGGGTCCCTAAAAAAAGTCCTGGTTTTGGTGCAACGGCCCCAGCACAAAAGCAGCCCAGATCCCGTTGCGGCACCAAAAATAATTCCATTTGGCACCATTTTTATCGAATTTTGCGATACTAAAAAGTGCTCCACTTTTTCAGGGCTTGAATTAGCCCCAAAAAGCAGAAAAAAGCTAATTGGCGCTCTCAGCTGCATGCACAAAGGTCCCAAATGCATTCAATCCCTCTGCGACCATCCGAAAAAAATTCCTTTTGTGTAAAAGCACAAAGAAGGCGCGATATGTGCGATCCTTAGGGAAAAAACCCCATTTTTGGCCTTCCCAGAGGCGAAAAAAGGTGTTGTTAACTTCGCAAGTCTGCGCAAGGCTGCGCACTGGCCCAATAATAATGCAAATCCCTCGGGGCTATCAGAAAAAAAAGTTTGTTGTGTAGAAAGGCGCGATATGTGCGATCCTTAGGGAAAAAAACCCATTTTTGGCCTTCCCAGAGGCGAAAAAAGGTGTTGTTAACTTCGCAAGGCTGCGCAAGGCTGCGCACTGGCCCAATAATAATGCAAATCCCTCGGGGCTTTCAGAAAAAAAAGTTTATTGTGTAGAAAGGCGCAATCTGTGCGATTCTTACGAAAAAAACCCCATTTTTGGCCTTCCCAGAGGCGAAAAAAGGTGTTGTTAACTTCGCAAGGCTGCGCAAGGCTGCGCACTGGCCCAATAATAATGCAAATCCCTCGGGGCTATCAGAAAAAAAAGTTTATTGTGTAGAAAGGCGCGATATGTGCGATCCTTAGGGAAAAAACCCCATTTTTGGCCTTCCCAGAGGCGAAAAAAGGTGTTGTTAACTTCGCAAGGCTGCGCAAGGCTGCGCACTGGCCCAATAATAATGCAAATCCCTCGGGGCTATCAGAAAAAAAAGTTTATTGTGTAGAAAGGCGCGATATGTGCGATCCTTAGGGAAAAAACCCCATTTTTGGCCTTCCCAGAGGCGAAAAAAGGTGTTGTTAACTTCGCAAGGCTGCGCAAGGCTGCGCACTGGCCCAATAATAATGCAAATCCCTCGCGGCTATCAGAAAAAAAAGTGTATTGCGTAGAAAGTCTGCGATTTTGTCGAGAAGGTGGGAATTTCTGTTTTCAGAGGGGTGGGGTGGGTCCCTCAAAAAAGTGCTGGTTTTGGTGCAACGGCCCCAGCACAACAGCAGCCCAGATCCCGTTGCGGCACCAAAAATCATTCCATTTGGCACTATTTTTATCGAATTTGGCGATACTAAAAAGTGCTGCACTTTTTCAGGGCTTGAATTAGCCCCAAAAAGCAGACAAAAGCTAATTGGCGCTCTCAGCTGCATGCACAAAGGTCCCAAATGCATTCAATCCCTCTGGGACCATCCGAAAAAAATTCCTTTTGTGTAAAAGCACAAAGAAGGCGCGATATGTGCGATCCTTAGGGAGAAAACCCCATTTTTGGCCTTCCCAGAGGCGAAAAAAGGTGTTGTTAACTTCGCAAGGCTGCGCAAAGCTGCGCACTGGCACAATAATAATGCAAATCCCTCGGGTCTATCAGAAAAAAAAGTTTATTGTGTAGAAAGGCGCGATATGTGCGATCCTTAGGGAAAAAACCCCATTTTTGGCCCTCCCAGAGGCGAAAAAAGGTGTTGTTAACTTCGCAAGGCTGCGCAAGGCTGCGCACTGGCCCAATAATAATGCAAATCCCTCGGGGCTATCAGGAAAAAAAGTTTATTGTGTAGAAAGGGGCGATATGTGCGATCCTTAGGGAAAAAACCCCATTTTTAGCCTTCCCAGAGGCGAAAAAAGGTGTTGTTAACTTTGCAAGGCTGCGCAAGGCTGCGCACTGGCCCAATAATAATGCAAATCCCTCGGGGCTATCAGAAAAAAAAAGTTTATTGTGTAGAAAGGCGCGATATGTGCGATCCTTAGGGAAAAAACCCCATTATTGGCCTTCCCAGAGGAGAAAAAAGGTGTTGTTAACTTCGCAAGGCTGCGCAAGGCTGCGCACTGGCCCAATAATAATGCAAATCCCTCGGGGCTATCAGAAAAAAAGTTTATTGTGTAGAAAGGCGCGATCTGTGCCATCCTTAGGGAAAAAACCCCATTTTTGGCCTTCCCAGAGGCGAAAAAAGGTGTTGTTAACTTCGCAAGGCTGCGCAAGGCTGCGCACTGGCCCAATAATAATGCAAATCCCTCGCGGCTATCAGAAAAAAAAGTTTATTGTGTAGAAAGGCGCGATATGTGCGATCCCTAGGGAAAAAACCCCATTTTTGGCCTTCCCAGAGGCGAAAAAAGGTGTTGTTAACTTCGCAAGGCTGCGCAATGCTGCGCACTGGCCCAATAATAATGCAAATCCCTCGGGGCTATCAGAAAAAAAAGTTTATTGCGTAGAAAGTCTGCGATTTTGTCGAAAAGGTGGGAATTTCTGTTTTCAGAGGGGTGGGGTGGGTCCCTCAAAAACGTGCTGGTTTTGGTCAAACGGCCCCAGCACAAAAGCAGCCCAGATCCCGTTGCGGCACCAAAAAACATTCCATTTGGCACTATTTTTATCGAATTTGGCGATACTAAAAAGTGCTGCACTTTTTCAGGGCTTAAATTAGCCAGAAAAGCAGAAAAAAGCTAATTGGCGCTCTCAGCTGCATGCACAAAGGTCTCAAATGCATTCAATCCCTCTGGGGCCAACCGAAAAAAATTATTTTTGTGCAAAAGCACAAGGAAGGCGCGATATGTGCGATCCTTAAGGAAAAAACCCCATTTTTGGCCTTCCCAGAGGCTAAAAAAGGTGTTGTTAACTACGCAAGGCTGCGCAAGGCTGCGCACTGGCCCAATAATAATGCAAATCCCTCGGGGCTATCAGAAAAACAAGTTTATTGTGTAGAAAGGCGCGATATGTGCGATCCTTAGGGAAAAAACCCATTTTTGGCCTTCCCAGAGGCGAAAAAAGGTGTTGTTAACTTCGCAAGGCTGCGCGAGGCTGCGCACCGGCCCAATAATAATGCAAATCCCTCGGGGCTATCAGAAAAAAAAGTTTATTGTGTAGAAAGGCGCGATATGTGCGATCCTTAGCGAAAAAACCCCATTTTTGGCCTTCCCAGAGGCGAAAAAAGGTGTTGTTAACTTCGCAAGGCTGCGCAAGGCTGCGCAAGGCTGCGCACTGGCCCAATAATAATGCAAATCCCTCGGGGCTATCAGAAAAACAAGTTTATTGTGTAGAAAGGCGCGATGTGTGCGATCCTTAGGGAAAAAAACCCATTTTTGGCCTTCCCAGAGGCGAAAAAAGGTGTTGTTAACTTCGCAAGGCTGCGCACTGGCCCAATAATAATGCAAATCCCTCGGGGCTATCAGAAAAAAGTTTATTGTGTAGAAAGGCGCGATGTGTGCGATCCTTAGGGAAAAAACCCCATTTTTGGCCTTCCCAGAGGCGAAAAAAGGTGTTGTTAACTTCGCAAGGCTGCGCAAGGCTGCGCACTGGCCCAATAATAATGCAAATCCCTCGGGGCTATCAGAAAAAAAAGTTTATTGTGTAGAAAGGCGCGATGTGTGCGATCCTTAGGGAAAAAACCCCATTTTTGGCCTTCCCAGAGGCGAAAAAAGGTGTTTTTAACTTCGCAAGGCTGCGCAAGGCTGCGCACTGGCCCAATAATAATGCAAATCCCTCGGGGCTATCAGAAAAAAAGTTTATTGTGTAGAAAGGCGCGATATGTGCGATCCTTAGGGAAAAAACCCCATTTTTGGCCTTCCCAGAGGCGAAAAAAGGTGTTGTTAACTTCGCAAGGCTGCGCAAGGCTGCGCACTGGCCCAATAATAATGCAAATCCCTCGGGGCTATCGGAAAAAAAAGTTTATTGCGTAGAAAGTCTGCGATTTTGTCGAAAAGGTGGGAATTTCTGTTTTCACAGGGGTGGGGTGGGTACCTCAAAAAAGTGCTGGTTTTGGTCAAACGGCCCCAGCACAAAAGTAGCCCAGATCCCGTTGCGGCACCAAAAAACATTCCATTTGGCACTATTTTTATCGAATTTGGCGATACTAAAAAGTGCTGCACTTTTTCAGGGCTTAAATAAGCCAGAAAAAGTAGAAAAAAGCTAATTGGCGCTCTCAGCTGCATGCCCAAAGGTCCCAAATGCATTCAATCCCTCTGGGGCCATCCGAAAAAAATTCCTTTTGTGCAAAAGCACAAAGAAGGCGCGATATGTGCGATCCTTAGGGAAAAACCCCATTTTTGGCCTTCCCAGAGGCTAAAAAAGGTGTTGTTCACTACGCAAGGCTGCGCAAGGCTGCGCACTGGCACAATAATAATGCAAATCCCTCGGGGCTATCAGAAAAACAAGTTTATTGTGTAGAAAGGCGCGATATGTGCGATCCTTAGGGAAAAAACCCCATTTTGGGCCTTCCCAGAGGCGAAAAAAGGTGTTGTTAACTTCGCAAGGCTGTGCAAGGTTGCGCAGTGGCCCAATAATAACGCAAATCTTTCGGGGCTATAAGAAAAAAAAG
>CAXHKT010000399.1:0-27500 GCA_964017195.1 Siderastrea radians
ACAAGGTATCGCACGTGATTGGTCAAAACACAATGAACATTCCAGAAATATTTTCAGTGTTCACGGTTTTCTTCGTTTGAGTGTAAATTGCTTAGATATTTAAGTTTAAATGTATATTACCTACAACAGAGGCTTATTTAAAATTTATGAAACACTGGTTCTAATTTGATGAGAGGTGTATTACTAATGATTAACTAATAATTATAATATTGTTTTCCGGTCTCACTTGTAATAATAATAATAATAATAATAATAATAATGATGATGATGATGATGTATATACAAGGCTAAAAAAGATAAAACGGGGGTATAAACAATTAAAAGGAACCAAACGTTTTCGACAAGTATGTCATCATCAGGGTTAAAAGGCCGTTCGTGATTTGCATGGTTTTTATACTCAGGTTATTCCCGAAGGGAACAACTGCGCAACATAGCAATTAACTTGTTTGTTCAAAGTTCTCCCAAGCTAACGTTGAGAACTGCGCATAAATTAGACTGTTTTTTCCACGCTATGCATAATAATGACTTCGGCAACATTTAAGAGTTTGTATGGAAACGCTACAAAACGTCTCAAATTGCCACAAATCAGAAAAAAAGTCCAAATACATTGTTGTATTGGTCATTATTTGAGGGTTTCCTGGACTGGTTTGAAGCCTTTTAGGCGAGAAATTGAGGTTTTTATTTTTCATGTTTGCTGAATCTTTAGAATTAATTAAGGCAGGAAACAGTTTCACACTGCACCTCACTTGAGGTTCGATAAATTCCATCACAATAAACGAATCGCCCTAAAACTTCAAAGGTGTATTTTTGGGTCTTGTGCATACCTCTGTTCTTTCTCATGGGTTCCAGATCCTATTTTAAGCCGTCGAAAATCCGTCTTAAATACGAAACTCGCCTTTCCTGGTATGCGTTTTCATTTGAAGTGCACACATGAAT
This sequence comes from Siderastrea radians, assembly GCA_964017195.1. NCBI lineage: Eukaryota > Metazoa > Cnidaria > Anthozoa > Scleractinia > Rhizangiidae > Siderastrea > Siderastrea radians. Next base: position 937 of record CAXHKT010000399.1, read on the forward strand.
CATTGCGAGAAGCGTTTCGACGACAAAATGGCCCCTAGCCGGGGAGAGCCTGAGTGTGATTGTCCACAAGCAAAAGGCGACACTGCGGAATCCAGAGAGGTCGGTTTAACCGGAAATAGAGAAATATTAGAACGGCCGTGAAATTTACTCGCCTCACTAGACTTGGAAAACCATAATTTTGTTTTAGGGACGGCTGAAGAACTATCTTTTGCTGCGCTCTAATCAATTCATTCGATGATTTTATGCCGAGTATTTGGCGCAAGTGACCCTGCTCACTGCCCGCAAATCAACCTCATTATTTAATTCCGATATATAGGGTTGTCTTCCCGAAAAAAAATATTGCTGTGACCGTGGAAAAATATCCACCACAGTTTCCATTCCTTTGAAAAGCGGTGCAAGTTTTTTTCTAGGTGGAAACTGTTTCTCGACTCTGCTTCTAAATTTCGACAACATTTCTTTGTGGTAAACAGGTAAATGTGACGGAACAAATCACTATGCCAATATATTGTCGCACGAAGGCATTAAAACGTGCTCGTGGCGTCAAGTGAGGCGACTAAATTTCACGGGCGTCCTGATAGTTCTCTATTTTCGTCAAACCGACCTCTCTGGACTCCGCAGTGCGCCTTTTGCTTGTGGACAATCTCACTTAGGCTCTCCCCGGCTGAGGGCAATTTTGTCGTCGAAACGCGGCTCGCAAAGAGTCATGTGTGCACTTCAAATGAAAACGCATACCAGGATAGGCGAGTTTCGTATTTAAGACGGATTTTCGACAGCTTAAAATATGATCTGGAACCTATGAGAAAGAAGAGAGGTATGTGCATGACCCAAGAATACACCTTTGAACTTTAACCTTTTCAAGCCCAAGTAGCCATATAAGGCCACTTAATGGTCGTGCTCATTGTAACACTTGTGACGTCATCAATTTAAATGTCAGCAGATATTCTTATAAGCAAATGGTAGAGCTAGGATAGATCTATCCGCACAATAGTCGGTTTTGGATATCAACCACATTCTGACATAGCAAATTGAAAAACAACGTTGTCAGTTTTGGTGCAAAAATGGTGGTAAAATGGCCCATCATACCTATAATTGATCAAGCCTATTTCCAGGCTTTGCCCATAAATCAACACCCAACTTTTTACGGCAGCCAGAAAGAATATGAAAGGCAAAAGGTAGTGAGAGTAAAAGGGCCGAGAGAAACGAAAGGAAAAGGGCAATAAAAAGGTTCAAAAAGGGTAATGGCGAAAAAAAAAATGAAGTCCAAATTTTGGCTTATGCGCATGCACCAACTTAAAATATTCTACATTTTTGTACCTAATCTTGGGGAAATCTACCTATTTGGTAAAAAAAATAGGTTTTTCAGCAAAACTAAGGCCCATTTTGTGTCATGGCAGCCTAAAAACTGATTTAACGGTTAAAAATGGCGACTTTTTGGTAAAAGCTTCAAGTGAGGTGCAGTGTGAAACTGTTTCCTGCCTTAATTAATTCTTAAGATTCAGCAAATATGAAAAATAAAAACCTCAATTTCTTGCCTAAAAAGCTTCAAACCAGCCCAGGAAGCCCTCAAATAATGACCAATGCAGCAATGACATAAGGCAAATTATTTTTATTCGACTTCTTTCTGATTTGTGGCAATTTGAGACGTTTTGTAGCGTTTCCATACAAACTCTTAAATGTTGCCGATGTCATTATTATGCATAGCGTGCCGATGTCATTATTATGCTTAGCGTGGAAAAAACAGTCTAATTTATGCGCAGTTCTCAATGTAAGCTTGGGCTGCCTGTGATCATACGCGCACACATATTGCCAGGCACACGCGTGAAGAACGCCAAGTGGAAAGCTTATGATTACCTACAAAACAAGGGCTATATTCATCTCACAGTGAACTAGTACAGCTTAAACTTCGCCGACTTAGGTGCCGAGGTTTGCCCCGCACTGGAACGTCTAAAGAACTCTACGAAAGCTACCTGCAGGAGTGGATGTAGCATCAGCATTGTAACAAGGATCCTTTTGGCAACATTATCAAGCCTATTGTCGACCTTTGTGAGGTCCGCAAGGACGCATAAATGGTTCAGTTCCCGGAGTACCACTTTATGCACCGTTCGTAATTCGGCCACGCTACATTTCAACAGGGAAAGCAAGAATAAAATACGAAAAATTCCTGCTTCACAAGCATTGTCTCCATGTTAACAAGGAAAGCAAAAATAAAATAAAAAAAGTAAAAGTAAATAAAATAAAAAAATAAACGACACAAGACACAAGAAGGGTAAGAAAACCTTTTATTTTTAAAATGTTATGTGGTTTACGTTAACAAAATACGCGCTATCCATAACCTCATTTATCGCTAACCTTACGACTTAAATCCGCATTTTTTCTAACAGTTTATACTCGAGACAGATTTAAAAACACGGGAGAAGTGCACAAATTTTTAAAAAATTGCTCGATTTTCCGGATTTTTGAGCCGAAATCCGTAAATTTTGTCTAAGCCCATATGTAAACTTTGTTGAACAAAAGGAGTCATTAGAAATGCGCATTAGAAATACGCGCTATTGTTTTCTTTAAACAAAGAGCTGTATGCGTAATAAAGTATGGGGCTGTGCGGAAATCTTGCCAAAGTATTTGACCGGCTTTTGATATCTGACAAGGCTGCTTGTTGAGACTAAAAAATTACTTACGACCGACATTTCAAACTCAGTGTTCATTTCTTCCTGGAGATGAGAGGCTGTAATTTTTCCTCTCGAGAGATCGCGGCCCATGTCCGGTCGAATCAAAATAAACAATGCGCAGTGCATCACGGTAAGTGGCAATGGGTCCCGGGGGGGGGACTCCTATATGAAAGTGACGGGGATGCTCGTCGGAAAATTAGAATTAACACCCTAAAGGAGACCAATCTGGGCGTGGCTCCGGCTTTATTTAACCCCTTAGGGAGACCATGCAAAAACAGACAACTAAATAAGAGCTATAGAGATGTTAATTGCAAGATGCTGCAATCGAATGCTGTCTTCTATGAGTAAATTTTAACAACGGCGATTTCTGTGCTGCTCTAGACCACTAACACAGTATATTATAGATATTTCTTCACACACAACCCTAAGCGATACCTGTGTGGGTAAAAATATTGGCTTTCCGTCCTCAACACCCTAAGTGAGACCAAAATCTGCAATTTACAACCCTAAGCGAGACGACGAGCATCCCCGTCACTTTCATATGGGAGTCCCCCCCCCCGGGCAATGGGTCTTTAAAACGAAGTGGACATCTTTCAGAAACTGTCTACAACAAAATCAAACCTAGGCACAAACAGCCACCTAGGATAGATGGTCTACCTAAGATACACAAGCCCGAGATACCATTAAGACCTATTGTATCGTATGTAAACACATTCGCTTACGATTTGTCGGCTCACTTAATTAGCTGACATCCTGTCCCCGTTGACAGGCAAATCTGGCTACACAGTTACCAACTCTTCTCATTTTGTGTCTACCATCAGCCATGAGCAAATACAAGGAAACGAAGTCATGCTATCTTTTGACGTAGAATCAGTTTACAAACGTGCCGATCGAAGGTGCCGTAAAGGCCGCATTATGCAAACTAGAGAACGATCCCGGTCTTGCCGACCGCACAAACCTTACACCTACACAAATTGCCGACCTTTTAAACTTTGTCTTAAGATCCACGTATTTCTAATACAACGGGTCGATTTACGAACAGAAAGACGGAGCAGCCATGGGGAGCCCTGTCTCCGCGATTATTGCTAACCTTTACATGGAAGAGTTTGGGGAACGGGCGAGAGCAACAGCGACCTATAAACCTAAGATCTGGAAGCGATATGTAGATGACACTTAAACAGTCTTAGGTAAAGACTATGTAGACGGCTTTTTTACAACATCTAAACAGTCAACAGCCTACTATTCGTTTCACCATGGAAATCGAGAAAGATAACACTATCCTCTTTCTCGGCACTTCAGTTTCAAGGGATTCAAACGGTCTTCTCAGCACCACTGTTTACAGAAAGCCCACCCACACTGACCAATACCTAGCCTATGATTCACACCATCCTCAGTCAGTGAAACGTGGTATTGTTAAGTGTCTATACGACCGAGCCAAACACCTCACATCAAAACCATCGGCTAGCTCTGAAGAAAAGAAACATTTATCATCGGTACTTGTTTCAAAGGGATATCCTTCTTCATTTGTACGGAAGCTCACAAAGACAACAACGCCAACAGCCAACAAAGAACCTAGGCAGGAATTTAAATAATAATAATAATAATAATAATAATAATAATTATTATTATTATTATTATTATTATTGTTATTGTTGTTCTAAAAAAAGAACAATAACAGACATAATTTAGTCTTTTTATCAATGTTAAGCCTCAGCGCAGTTCATAATGGAAGGAGAGGAAGTAGCACCCAAAGTAACGGTGTGCAATCCTCTAGCCCCGTTATAGCGACGTCATAAATATGAAGCAAAATAAACAACAAAAACAGTGTTTTTATAATTTCAGTTAATTGCATTAAGAAAGAAACGTAATAATAAATCGCAGAGTAATCCATCCAGTAGTACAGAGGTAATCACTTTGGCGCCATAAATATTGATTAGGAACAACACGTGCAAAAGAAGAAGTAATTTTCTGTGTTTTCGTCGTCATAGAACAAAAACTCGACTCGCGAATTGTGATATATGATTGTACAAAAGTGCTTTTAATCATGACGGTCATCGTTAAGGCGTAACCGACTGATCTTTGGTCGGGGTGAACGAGGTGAAGATTTCAAACTATTGACGTCATTTTGCCATTTTTAACGCCGGTTTCGTATTGTTTACTTTATAGTAACGCCATCTAATGTTTGAAACGAATACTCCTCCAGGGACTCCTTAGGGATCGCTTACTGTCGATTGCCATCGATTATTATCGATTGTTATCAATTTCGTCAATCGATAACAATCGATGATTAATTTTTCTGTGAGTTCGATTGTAATCGATTACCGATTTCAATCGATATCAATCGGTGATTGATATCGATTGATATCGCTTGTATCGATTGATTTCCGATATCGATTTCTATCGATTGACTACGCCTGGTATATATTAACCCTTAATTTTAATTACAAACACAATATTCTCCTCACTGTTTTCCATACGTTTTGTATGGAATTAGTAAGGGCAACTTGTCTGAATATCAAGACGTCTCATCCTTGGTGATTGTTCCTTTAGCAGTTCTCATCACTTGACTGTTTGAACAAGAAGTGATGATGTATAAAGAGAAATTTCATTTTCGTCACTTTAAGGGTTTAAGGGGTTAAATTGAGTTTTAAAATTAGAAATAACAAATTTTTCAAAATTAGTTTTTCCGAGTTGAAATTTCAACTTTCCATGCTTTTTTTCGTTCGGAGGAGGAAATGTCATCGCGAAACTAAGGTTTTCAGCCACGGAAGATCACCTCTGAAGCACGAAATTTCGATGACTACACTTATAAAAGAGTCTGAAAGAAACCATTGAGAAATAACAAAACACTTGAAATGTCTTTTTCTATTTTCTTAGATTGTTTCAGAGCTTTTAAAAGGGATGTTCAGTTCTGTGAACTAATACAAGTTGATCTGTTCGGCGTTTTTAGCTGAAAGTTTAGGCCGCAGAAAATTTCATTAGGAAACGGAATCCTATCCGCCAAAATTCCGCGCTGCTAATGACTGTCCGAAAATGCTAGGTGACCTTATTTTACACACCAAACGACAAATTTGTCCCTCCGAATTGAAAACAAAAGGAATTAAACAGTCCCTTTTGTTGCGAAAGTCTGAGATGATGTTTCGTTAAAGGAATCTCTAGTTTTTAATGTCTGCCTGCGGAACAGATATTCTGCCGAAACGAACTGTTGGGTGCCCCAGTTTGAAGAAAGTAAAATACACCATGTCTTTTGAATTTGCACTTGAAGTACTTGAAGTTAACTGTTCCTATTTACACTTGTTGTTTGTCTATGTTGCTCGATCTTGTTTATCTTGAAACTTTTCATCCCAAACGTTGATCATACACATGCCTGTTTGGCCATCCTGTCGAATGACGTTGAATGCGGTTAAATTATCCAAATTAGTGTTTCCCCAAGTGCTTATGTTTACTTCACTTGCAAGTGCACGTGCCAGCCTAACGAGTTCAATGTTGTTTTTCACACAAGAGAACAAAATAAATGTTGGATCGAAAGTTTGATGGCAATCAACTTTCATAGAGTATGAAGGTCAGTAGTTAAAGACCGGAAAGAACCATTGCCTGCAGGCAAGGTCACTTAAACGGACCCTTTTTTTCTGTGTTTTATTACTTTCCAGTTACAGAGCTACTCCACTGGTAAACGCCGGCGGTCACTGGCCTTTCGTGTACGACTGGAATCCGTGTACAAAGTCCAGTGAAGGGGAAAACTGCAAAGATATGTTGGTAAGTTCAAAGCGTTGATCAAATTAGCCGGGTTGTTTATAGAAGGATTACTAATCCGGCTAGAATAAACGTCAATTTTGAATTCAGTGTGTAGCTTAGCAGAGTGTGTTCCTATAAATCCTTTTCGTTTTACATTTTGACTTTGCCTTGGTTTTAAAGAGAAAACCCTGTTTGACTAGTACTTTTAATCCCAGATTAGTGATGCTGGTACTGAGAGATCGGCCATACACATTTGGTTTTTGTGGTTCCTTTACGTCCCCAAATTAGTTATTATCACTGTTGTTATCACTGTAGTTAAACAATAAATTTAGGCTAATTTTCAGTTAGATTTTTTGGTAGTTTTTTATTAATACTACTTTTCTTCATAATAATCTACAATATCAATTTGTTTTCACTGAAATAGTAGCACTCTAAAAGCTACTTGGAACCGCCATTTTCACGTGGGCGTCCGTGAAGGCTAAACCCTTCGTAGGTGACCTATCAAGGGCTGAGTTTTAGTCCGCGGTTTAGTGAACAAATCCCGACCTCCCGCGCTGCATTAGTGGGGTTTTTAACCTGTTACAAGTCCGAATTTTTGCAGCACTGCGGGAATAGTTTGCCTATCGAAACGAAAATAGAGTCCGATTGCATGTCAAAGGCACCTTTCTAACTCAACTAAGCATTCGGCGGTAAATCCATGACGGAGACTGAGGAAGCAGCTACTGAAGCGTAGGCCGCTTCTTAAAAGTGTTTTTTAGCTGTTGTTGTTGGGTCTGCTGGTGTCTATGTATTCAATCTTTATTAGAAACTTGACCGCATTTTTATTTCTCTCGCGTGGTTAATTAATTTTGTGAATGTCGGTTAGATGTGTGAAAGATATTCTGCTGTTCCAGATCTTACAAACCCATGTGCCAGTGCTGTATCACACGTTTCAGTGCAGAGTGATGGATCCACCGTGTTAACTTACATGCCCGTTACGGATAGCACGCCGAAGAAGAGGCATCCTAGTTTTCCTTGTATTTCGTGGTGCTTTCCCTAGTCATAGCCTGCCTCGTCGTACTCGCGAAATCTGAAGCGGGGTATTGTTGTCCGTGCAAAACCTAGGGAAGTGGTATCCAGCCCTAAAGGAACCGGAAACGCGTAGGGACTAGGCAGGCACTTGGCAATAATTTCTCTACTCACCCTCACCCAATTAATTCAAGTGTACGCACTGTTTTTATAGCACAACGGGCTTGTGTTTTCAGTTGAGGTGGAGGTCTGGTCAAACAGTGAGGACTGGGAGTGAAAATTTCTCAGAATATTCAGACGTTCCAGAACTTTCAGAAATTTTCCATGGAAGAATCGCACTCCTAATTTTTTTTTTGTTTTGTTTTGTTTTGTATTGTTGTTGTTGTTGTTGTTGGGGGAGGCAAATCCGGGAGAGTAGGGGTATACGGGAAATAGATCAAACGAGGGCGTGGGGGCGGGTTTTACAAAAGACAGCTCCTGGTCCTCGGGGTTGCTGGTTGGGCCAGGGCCAATTAGAATACATCCTCGACTTACCTAAAATTGCCCTTAAGTCGCCTAAAATCCCCGAAAGTCGCCCAAAATTGCCTTAAGTCGCCTAAAGTCGCTTACAATCGCCATAATGCTCGGCGAATTTTGCCTAAGTCGCTTAAAATCGCTCTAAGTCGCCCAAAGTTACGGCGACTTTAGGTCCCAGAGTAGGCCTGGAAATGCTAACAAAAACATGCACTAAAAAAGTTGGTCGAACTTCTTGAGCATTCTTTTTTGTTTTATTAATTAACTATGGCCAACACAGTGATCCGGAATCTGTTTTGTTTCCTTAGAATCTTCTATGTTACTCTGAAATGTGACGAGAACGTGTTTCCTGGTGAAATTTCAGGCATCGATGGCGACTGGAAGGATACTAGCCTGCCAACAGTAGTTTTTGTATGATTTTCATGTGTTAGCGTTGTTGCTTTCGTTTTTTTCTTGGCTTATTTCTGGCGTGCATTGAAGGCGTTTTCTTGCGGAGCTCGTGCATTCGGCCGCCATTTTGGGTTTTGAAAACGTAGAGAGTCAGATCAGGTCAAAATGGGTACTTGTTCTACTCGCTTTAGTCTTGCCTGCTTCATAAACCATGATGATGGCTTAACGCGTCGCACTGAAAATCACCCCTCGTTCGCTTAAAATACACCGGTACTGCGCGCTAGGCTTATCTTCCTAGTTTCTCATGAGAACGGTCTGTTTCTTCGTAGAATGCAACACTTACATCCAAGTGCGCTTGTGATGATGTCTGTGTTGATGTTGTTCCTCGAACTTCCGATGGTATCAAACTTGGCATTGGAAGCTATATATTAATCGGGTATGTAAAGCCCGGGCAAACGCCGGCGACGTGTCTAAGAGCTCATGATCACAAGAGTGCAACCTCTGGAGATCGTATGAGAGTCGTGAAGTTTTAAAGGCCAAACTTACATCGAGTCTTAGCCAGTATCGTACCCAGAGTCCTCGGGCTTCTTGACCAGCGGGTGGTCGCCGCTGACCAAGAAGCCTGAGGACTCTGGTTACGAGATTGAGTCTCGTTCGCATCGAGGACATGCTCGGGTCGCGGAGAGCAAGTAAGAGCCAGAGTTTGGAGCTCTTTGGACTCTTGGTAAACTCTCCTCAGCTTTCGTTTTCGTTTGTGACTGACAGTTCTTCGCATGTGCAGCCTTAAGTTATTCGAATCATTAGTACGTTACCGTTTCTGATCTTGTATTGAATTTGAGCTTGATTTATTGTGCCTTTTAGGTTTTTCGCGTCAGTCTTTCGTTTACATCATTGGCGGAGCTTCGATCAACGCGTGCAGAAAAGGACTCAAGGGTAACAAGGCGTAACTGTTGCCAAACTACAAGTTTTGGTCCGAATTGCCATCTCTTTCCAAGGTAAGCGTTTGCAAAACCCAGCTAAACTCGAAGGGAACTATTGCAATGTGTGACAAGTGCGGAAATAGTGGCGATACTGAAGTTACGATTCAATTTGTTCCTCCAGTGCACGCCTTGCCAAAAACAAAACAAAACAAAATTCAATGAATAAAAAACTTCCAAGCTTTCAGTAATTTTGTTTAAATTTTTTATTCATATATTTTTGTTACTTACAGAAAACGAGGGCAAGTTAAGGCCAATTGATTTAGTAGACATGCAAGTATGTGTAAGCCGAAAAAATGCTCTTCCACCTCGCGGAAATAAAAACAACAACAACAACAACAACAATAAACACGGGAAATCGTTCTTAGCTTGTTTTCTTCCTTTCTTTCTTTATTTTTTCCCAGCCAGGAGCTGTGTATTTGTGTAGTAGCCTTAACGCTGCATGCTGTTCTTCGTACCAGAGATGCAAAACAGATGATTACAGCGATGATGAAACTAGAAGTGAGACCGAATGCCGCGAAACGCAAAAATTACTTTCGCATTGATTTTAATGACTCTAATTGACACAAACTCAGTGATCAAATACCCCTGAAGCAGACCCGAGAAAGCATCATTTCTCCCCCCCCCCCCCCCTCCCCGAGCCAACCGATTGCAAGAAAGAAGAAAGGCTCTGGGGAAGTATACATATGTAATGTAAAGCGCTGTAAACACTTTTTTTTGTTCGACTTGCGTAGGACAAAATTCTACAAGCAAGGGCAATTTCTCATGGCTTCCCCTCTTTCTTCCTTCCACAGCGCGTCACCCGTCACTCCAGGAAGTCTCCTCCTTTAGTCCCCTTTGTCAATAAGGGCATTGAGACGCTAGTAGTGCAAGAAATCTAGCAGACTTGTACCGTTTCTTTGAAAGAGTGATAACACTGAGGTGGGTTGTTAGCCCGTCCTCAGTCGGCTAGTCATAAGGGGTTGCCTTCTCAGAGCTTCACCATCATAGCTTGGGCTTGATAGTGGCTATCTCCTAGACCGATTGTGTTTACCCAGCGAAGGACTGAGTCCGGTTTATCATACTACTTAACAACTGGGACGCCGGTTCAGTTTGCCATTAGTTTCCTTTTTCCATCTTTAACGTGTCGCCGATGCCTGTCCAATGTTATCTGGCCTTTGAATAACGGCCGGACCATTAACACCGATATTTACCCTTTTTCAGACCTGAGTACTTATTCGATACACATATTCAGACATCCTCACGTTTCACGGAAATTATTTTAAAAAGACACACACACTAGCGCATACAAAGGAATGTCCTTACAAAGTAACTATGGGTTTAGAAGTCATTGTTTATCTCAATTTTCATTCCTAGTGTAAACCGCACACCAATGAATACCGCTATTGTTGTTGTTTTTTTTTTAACATAAACATTTTTCAAATACGAAAGTTAACATTCTCTTTTCAACGTCTTGTAGTAAAAAAAAAAAAAGACACTGTTACTTCACAAAACATTCCAGAGTTTCTACCGGTCATATCAAAATTGGCAAAAATTGCCTCTCACACTTCTTCTATATCTTACAATATCTCTTTTGTGTAATAGATTTTTTTGCATTTTTTATGAGCAGATCGAGTAAAATTTTAAACGTGCATGCGGGAGGTATACAAATCACGAAAGAAGCATAAGAGTCGCCTTGAGCAAATCATTTGTTTTATTACATAATTTGACGAATTTTTCTGAGCCGAAAGTGATTAGCATGTACCAAAGCAGTGGATAGTGTTATCCGCGCGCTCTGATTGGCTACTCAGACTCCATTTTGACCTGGCTATTCACCTTCCGGCATTGTTCTGGAATTCGCACGCGAGTTTTCTATCATTTCTCGGAAAAAAAGAGAACTATTTGGTGCTGGCTATCCACTCGGGTCTGGTATACTAGAACAATTATTCACCTCAGTGTCGGTGAATAGTGGCGGATATTTACCTCACTGTTTCGCGGCTCGGCAAATATCAGCCACTATTTACCTCCACTTCGGTAAATAATTGTTTCTAGCCGTTAAACATTAAACCACCCAATTTCCCACAGTGCAGGATGAATGCTAAGAAATTCTTAATCATAACTATAACAAAATTCTTGAATCTGCTTGGCTATCACCAGCCATGATTTATTATGGTAAGAGGACTGAGTGGAGTCCAATTCGGTCTGTGAATCATACGAGTGATTAACGCGGGAGTCCTAATTGTTTAATCACGAGTATGATTACCGACTGAATTGGACGACACGAAGTCCTGTTACCAATTAATCATATCTATAACAAAATTCGAGAAAGAAAGAGAAGAAAACATACCGGAGAAGGAATAGACAACAGTTTTATTTGCGAGATAGGTAAAAAAACAGAACTTATTCAAGTGTAACTGATCTATTGGAGCGCGCGCTCTAACGCGTACTGTCCAATTACAGTGTACTTAATTAGGCACGACACGCGCTCGTACACCGTCCAATTACACTGTCCTATTAAATAATGTTATCATGGCTGGTGATAGCCAATCAGATTCGAGAATTTTGTTATAGTTATGATTAGAACATTAATATTGGTATTATTATTAATCGTATCTACAACAAAATGCTCGATTGTGATTGGTTCTCAGCGCGCCTATTTGATACGTAATTGGAGGATGGTCACGAGGGTGTCCAAATAAAGCTGTCCAATTTAAACTTTTTGTAATTGGATAGGTGTAATCAGGCAACTACGCTGCGTGCGCGTCAATCAGGTGCACTGAAATGGGTCCTTTTTATAGCGGTTTCTCTACAGCTTGCAAAACTGATAATTAAAAATATATCCCCGAAGGGCACGTAGGTTTTCTACTCTCGCAGTTTGTTATAGATACGATTAATTGGTAACTGGACTTCGTGTCGTACAATTCAGGGATAATTGTGCTCGTAATTTTAAATCGTCCTCGCGCTAGGCGCTCAGCCGATTTAAAAATTATTCGCCCGATTACTCCCTCAATTGTACTCCACTCCGTCCAATTTCCATTACTTATTACGTGTTTCTTTTCTTTTCTTTATAGCTTCTCTTACTGAATAATGTAGTCTTGAAAAGTGATCATATTTTAGCATACGAGTCTCCTTTGATTTTCGTGTACAAACTTGTGCAATAGCCAGAAATATACTGAAACGAGAAGACACATCCATCCTGAAAGCGAATGTAACAAGAAACATGTTGAATTGTTGCTTAAAGTAATGTAACAGAGCGACAAAACGCGTTTAACATCCAATGTTGTCCTTTCAACGGCGGCGTTGAAAGGAAATGTTACACTCGGGGCTTACACGTAACTATTCGTAACTATACCTTTCCTAGTTTTGGGATTCAATACTTTTCTAGACTGTTGCAGCTGTGATCCGTAAAGTAAGAAAATTTTTCCAAGCTCTGTACAAACCCTATGTTTTCTAATGCCCTATTTCAACAATAATTCTTTCCACCGCATCTTCACAATAGTTTTTGATCAACTTGCTGTTGTGCGCTTATAATTACCCAGAAAGTTTCAAATTAAAATCGTGGGTGCACTGTTAGAGCAATTTACCTATTTAATCCTAAGTCCTGAGCATGTCCTTTCTGACTTTCGCGATGTAATACCAATCCAACAGAAATACCCTACTGAGGTACTGATAATATCTCATGCAAGCATATTTTGCACCATGTGAAAATACTGCAAGCCTATTACGCAGGATCTGTTTTGCCTGGTGTTGCATGGTTGTGCTACTTTCAAGTTCCCTCTCCCCTCCCCTCCCCTCCCCTTCTTCCCTCCCCTCCCCTCCCCTCCCCTCCCCTTCTTCCCCAAATTTCTCATCAGCCATTACCCCATTTTCTTGTAATGCCACTGTACGTTGCCATGCTAAAGATTACCAAGACACTGTCCGTACACGTATGGGAAGTTGCTCCAGAAAGAACGATTAGGAATCATTTCAGGAAAGCTTTCAGCACCCTTATGATATTTATTTTATAATAAATCAGCAACGAATAAACGAAAACTAATGGAAAACACCTACAAGAAAGGAATAAAGGCACATTAGATGACCTAACAGAATCCAAAAAGTAGATCAACAGATACGACTCTTTTAAACTCAGTATTTGACGTGTTCCGATTGCAACTAGTGGAACATAAGTACGTATGTACATACATTACCTATGTTTCAAAATATGTGTTTAAAACTCACCAGTATATAGCTACATTGTAAAAAAAAAAAGGTTTGAAAATGCTTAATTACTGTTTCATGTGGGAACCAATGTATGTCAGGGACTGATCGAGTCGGTTGATCTTTCATTTGAACTGCCTAAGAGCACCAGCCTCATTCTCGGGGCAGAGTTTTTTCCCTTAAAATGATCCCCGACCGGAAATGATCCCCAAATTGGACCGCAAATGGTCCCCGACCGCAAATGATCCCCAGACTGGACCGCAAATGATCCTGGTAAAAAAGCTTGGAATGGCGTCGGGGTTTTAATGATCGTAAATTGAAAAATACTGGCGGTAAAATAAAATAAGGAAAAAACGGGGAAATTCCTTATTTCTCAGTGAGATAGAACATTTCAAAGGCCGCAGTGACATGAAAGGCAAAAATCATAATTTTAAAAAACTATATCATTTATACAGAATCATATAAAACGTGTGGCACTAAATTTGTGCGAGAGTTTAATTTTGGATTGGCGACTGATTTTTTGTGTTCTGCGGGAACCAAACTTTGCGATTGAAAACAAGGTTTTTCTGGGAATTAATTTTTGCGATTTTCTGGAAGTCGCGTTCAAATAGAACTGATAACATTTTCGTTTTTTATTTGAGTACATGCAAAAGAAAGACAGATAAAACAACATGCGAATGTAAAACAGATTAATCAGTGTCACTCTGTAACTAAAGTATTAGTATCCAACGAGTTATCTATAGCATTTTCTCCTTTAAAACAGTATTTCTGTACATAATTTCTACAATGGAGAAATATTTTGCGGGATCTCACTCTGTCTTCCTTATTTTTTTTTTTTTTTGCGGATCGCAAAAATTAGAACCCGTAAAATTTATTCACGGTATATGCACTTCACTTCATGGGTGGCCCACAGAGTCCGAGACAGTCGGACTGAGAAACCATAGGTTTCCAGGGCGCAATGATTGACATCTAGTCTTGAAATCAAAGGTCACTAAGCCATGTGAGCTTAGCCGTGTCCCGTTTTCGTTTGCATTCGCTTGTGAAAATGGCCAAACCAGTCTTTCGTTCAGTTACTCTTGTGGTTTTCCTGGTTTTGTTTGTTGGCATTAATACACAGGGAGATGACAAAGAACAGAAAAATGGAGGTGACAGAAAAACCCAGGTAGGTTTAGATCTTGCGGTGTGTTAACAGTATACTGATTGCTTTCCACATCGCACATGGTACAAGTAGTGTTTCATTTTAACACGTTCTTTTTAGAGAAAAATCAGAGGAAAAGGATATATTAAAGGAAACAGTAAACTGTACTTCCACCTCCTTGATCATTGACGACTAGTTTACTGTCCATTTTGGTTTATTTATTTGTCCATTGATTTATTTTTTTTCCCGTGTGCGCGTGTGGCGGGAATCCGGTGTTATCACCGGTTCGCGGACTATTTTATTTTTAAGGGTGAAGGGGAAGGGGGGAGCGGCAAATACGAAAAAGAAATTCCTGCACAGCTTTTGCAAAAGAAATAAAAATCGTACATAGCAGCCAAAGCAAAGAAATATATTGCAAGCTGCAAGCTAGTAAAACAAAATTCAGACAAAGCTTTTAGTCACGAAAAAAAATTACCTGCAGAGAAATATTGCCTCCCCCCCCCAAAAAAAAAAATAATAATAATGACCCATCCCTAACTTAGCCGTTACTAGGTTACTAGTTGACTTGACGAAGATAAGTGGTTTTATTTAACATGAAATAGGATTTTAAGCCTAGCTATCTATCTGCCTGGCGAGAATAGTTTTCCTGGGCGGCTGCTGCAGTATTTCTCGTGACTAACGCGTAGCTGACTACCAGTACAAGACAACATTTAGGTAACAGCCTAGCATGTTTGTCAACTACATGCCGAACTTTAACCACTTTGAACTGAGCTAAACACAAACTTGTTAGATTAGAATGATGCATGTTGTTTTTGTTGTTGTTCCAGTTTGTTATTGTTAATGAATTACATTAATTTTGATATTAAAATAATTGAAATAATTATACCATATACCAGAACTAGAATATGAGACGTTGCGTTGCCATACTAGAAACTGCTTCGATCTGTTATTGCATAAAACAGGAACGAAATTTTAAACAAATAAAAATCGAGATTTGTGTTCTCTTATCAAGACTGAACTACATGCATCGTAACCTCTTTTTGTCTCGAAATAAAAAATAATCCAAGCGATAATTAATAATTAATTAAGTCAAAATGCGCTTTTAGGGACAGTAAAGAAAAAAGCTCCACCTTCCACAACATTCCCCTGTCCTTGCCATTTTGCTGTCCACGCCATTCCTCCCTTTTTACCGGGATCATTTGCGGTCCAGTCTGGGGATCATTTGCGGTCCAATTTGGGGATCATTTCCGGTCGGGGATCATTTGCGGTCTCGGGATCATTTGCGGCGCTGTACAAGCCCACTAGAAATTAAGCTTTGTTTTAATTAAGTAATAGCCCTTTACACAGTTCCCTTTATTCATTTGCATTACAATGTATGTGAACATGGATGTGAGGCAATTTCTCCGGCGATGTTTAGATACATTGTGTAATGGATATTATCATACAGACGGTCGTAATGATGATCAAAATGTTTTTTTTTTTCAAACACGTTTGAAACCGATATGGTTGATACTTGTTATGCCTTATTGAAATAAAAGGTGTCACCTTGGCCAATTTCTATTCTGTAAGGAAAATTATGGTATGGATTGACTTCTCAACTAAGCCAGTACGTGAAGGAGTAACAATATTAGTGGCCATTTTTAATACCTTAGTAGGAATCATGTCAGGCCAGTGGCTTTATTATCATTTATTTTCTTTCCAAATTGGTAAACGGTATCCACACTCAGAATTTCAAGAGAGAAAGTTTTATCAGGAGGCATTACAGTACGATAGTACTTAGGCTCATACTTGTAATGGGCACAGATTGCGTAGGCTCGCTCTGTAATCGGTACATGTATTTCGTGAGCTGAGTTATGACCAATGTTACTATATATGTTCATTAAAAAGCTTCTGTCACATTGATCTATAACAGAATTTACAGTATATGATTTCTACCTTTAATCTCAGAGATGTTCAATAAATTGCTGCTTTGCCGCGAGCTCAGCTCGTTTATAGATAAAGTTTCCAAGTGTTGCAAATATTCCCTTAGTTTACTATTTTCTAGGTTGCACATTGCCTGATCATTCGTATTAACTGCCTTCTTTCTTATGCAGTCTCTCTTTACGCATTTTTCACAACAGTTCTCCAGTAATCCATGGAGATTGTTTGTTAAGAATCTGTTTCCATTTGATTGGCCGCACGTTTATCAATGCAGACTTTTCCATACATCCCACTTATCATTTGGACCTGAACACAAGCCAACATCGTTCCATCGTTTCAAGATCATACAAGAACTCGTCTTTTTGAAAGTTTTTAAATTGTCGTGTTTCAATGGTGCTAGAACTGTTAGCACGGTTAATAAACTTTATATCGTCTATATCTTGAACGTTTGGGAGCTGATCCCTTTGAAACTTTACAGAGCTTGAGGAATGGTGGAAGTGCAACAAGATTGTTTCTGGTTTGATAGATTGCGCTTCTTTGCGATGCTATAAGCTCCCAAAGTTAAGATTTTGTAAAACGCGACTCCGTGTCCAAGTTTTCTCCTCGTGGAGAAGACAAAACTTCTTGATTTTACCACTCATTGATCAGTTAAAACCTCTATTGTGTCACAACAGAAGCCGATTATAGGATTTCGAGTTCCATTGAAAGTTGTAAGCTTTTAAATGAGTAAAATCGTCCTTGTTTAAATTTGAAGCCTTCAATATTTTGTTAAAAAGCCTGTTGGAAAAAATTGCCTCTGTTGTGACAATCTATAATATATGTAGTTTATGTGCCTGTTGTGTCAGTTCAGGAAATTCTATATCCGCGCTGTATTCTTGGACACCAAATTGGTGGTTTTAGGGCTTCCGAAGGCTTACCGAATAAACAGGAATGTTCAAGGCAAGGTTATGCTAATTATGGAAATTAAATTCTAGCAGCTATTGTTCACTGTCCAGAAAAGGACAGTACGTTGCAATTTAGAGATCGCAACCTTAGGTTGCGATCTCTAACCCTTAGGGTTAGAGGATCCCCAACCCTTAGGGTTGCGATCTCTCAACCTTACCAGAAATCGGAGTCATATTGCGTCACGAATACCGCACGTCAATCAAATAGAACTTAAAAATGGCTTCCCGATGTTACAAAGAAATGTATGGGATCTAAAACAAAATCTTATTTTTTGGTAGTTTAAATAAAATAATTTCTATGTGCCGACCTCTCATTGATAAATAATATCCAACTGCACTACAAAGCGAAGGTTTTTTCACAGTTTCGTTTATTCTTTGAGCCGCGAAATAAAGGCAAGATAACAAGAATTCTCGATCGTACGTCCTTTGTCGTTTCATCAAAATACCTTCACTTACCTTGATTTCTGAGGTTTGAGCTGCCCGTGTGTTTCATGCTTTCATCGGTGCCCACCCGTTAAAATTTTCTTCAGTTTACGATCTTTTTAAATACGTAAAATATAGCCTTCCCCGATAACATAGGAGGCCGCAAATTAACACCGAAAAAAGGCTTTTTCACGAATAAACTCAACCTTCATCTAGGCTCGCGAATGTCTAGACGGACGCGAACAACGATTTCTTTCCATCGCTTATTCTTCCTACAAAAAGCTGCCATATTTACTTCAGCTTAGCAGCCTACCATTTCCACGCTTTCTACCGCTGTTTCAAAAATCTGTAGTCTCCTAAATGGATCTACACGACAGTTTTTGACCTATGTTGAAAACATAGGGTCTTAGCCAGCGTGAAGTTTTTCGCTTTCTATGTTTGTTTGTTTGTTTGTATGTGTGTATTTTTGATCCGGGTGGGGTAATCTCATGTGAGACGGGCGGCAATGCTTTAAAGGTATGCTAAAACAGACGGAGAACGCGAGACGACGAGCATCCATGCCCCTTTCACATGGGAGTACACCCCCGGGGAATTTATGTGGCACTATGTGGCACCAATCAGGTTGAGGCTACTAAGCTAAGAGTACATTCTACCAATGAAAGAGCTGGTTAGAATCCGCTTACTGAAGCTGAAGGTCAGACAAGGTTAAGCTTACCGGCCATGTTGAATGTACATATGGGGACGGAAACGATCAGCGCAAATGTGCTTTTCTACTTTTTCCTCTCGAATATTATATTTTCAGTAAAGGCTTGGTGTGGTGGAATTGCTGGTAATTTCCTAAAGCTATTGTAAGGGTAGGTAAAATTGAACTTTGTCGTGGCCAACGGTAGAACGTGAGTACGTGACAAAAACAATTAATCTCGTTCCAAAAATAGACTAGTTGACGAGAAACTGTAATTTAATTTGTTCTTTAATTTATGGTTTGTGTTATGAAACAGCTGTTTTGGTTATGTATCTTTGAGCAAGATGTTGGTTCAAAAGATTGTATCTGTGCTTGATATGGAGAATTTTGACTGTACTTTGCAAGGTTTTTGAAACAGCTTTGTTTGGTAATCTGAGATTTATAGGGACGTGTTTATAAGATTGCAATTTGCATAAATTAGCTTGTTTATTCAAGCGTGTCTGTAGGTTTTTAAACCTGTTTTTCCTTCCCATAACGTGGTTTAGTTTTAGTTTACGATGTTGAGTCCATGATTTATATCAGTCATATCCACAGATTTTCCAGCCGACATATAAATGATTTCTTTCTTGGTTTTATCATATACGGGAACATATGGTTTTTGAAATTTTTTTTATCGACGTGTTTCATTTAAGATAGCAATTTGCATAAATTAGTTTGTTCATTCAAGCGTGTCTGTGGGTTTTTAAACCTGTAATGTATACGGTTAAGTTTTACTTTACGATGTTGTGTCCATGATTTATATCAGTCATATCCACAGATTTTCCAGCCGACATAGAAACGATTTCTTTCTTGGTTTCATAAAATACAGGAACATATGGCAAGAAAATTTGTTTCAAAAACAACCCTGGCCTTACCCTCTTTCGGTCTTCAATTTTCATTAACAAGTTTGTGCAACTGGGAGTGCCAATGACTGTCCTCTCCTCAAATTATTATCTACTACACTTGTTTCTTTCACATCTTGTTGTGACCTCGATTTTATTCTTCAGTAATATGCAGACAATCATTAGTTGACCTTAAACTGAGGTTTCAGTTTTAGATTTAATTTGAAATTTTTATGCAGTCGTTTTGTTCTAGTGTCAGTTTGACTTTTTAGCCTGTAGCCTACTAGCCCGATGGTTGCTCCATCTCCAATTTTGGTCCAACTGGGTTTTTAGCGGGATTTTATTTTGCATTCCCAGGGTATTGCTGAGTAAACGAAAAAGCTGTTTTAAGCCCAGTTCAGACGCCGTACCTGTCATGTGCCGTACCAAATACATTTTAGCTCCTAGGTCGTATTTGAGCGGGAAGATTTGCCGTACCCTGAGATTTTGGCTCGCCTAATTGAAATCTGTCGAAAAAACTCATTTGGACACTGACAACTGCCAAAAAACTACGTACTACTTGGTACGGCACATGAGAGGTACGCCGTCTGAACTGGGCCTTATGCACTCAGTGTGCTATAGTGGAGGGGGAAGTATTTACAAGAATGATCGCATGTATTGTTTTGTCCTCAGAGTATGTCATAAAAATCGCAAATAGCGAGGATGATACTTGTCATTTCAACATAGGTCAAGCACGCAATGCGTGCCTATGTTTAAAATACACCAGAAAGCGAATCGAAAGTCAAGCATCGTTCTTCAAAATAAAAGTAGAGACCAAGAGACGTCACAACAACGGACAAGGATGCTTAGACTGTTTACTCGATGAAGGTAAGATCGGTTCTTCGTTTTTGAAACATTACAATCCTGTAGAATCAGTAGAATATACGGAATTATTTCTTGTTGTAGGCAACAAAGGATTATTGCGTTACAGACTGTTAAGGAAGAATGTTGTGGATTTTGATCATCTTCTGTACCCTAAATTAAAAATGTTACATTGGTTAAAACTATGCCAATCGTTTTTCCTTTGTATTTTTTGTATGGTTATTTTATTGAGCTCTTTAGATGGCTTGGAGCGGTGTTTACTAATGGCTTAATATGTTCTTATCATAGTCTATATAGTGTGACATTTTAAGCCAATGACTATGGTCTGTATTTTAAGCAAATATACCAACTATTACAAATTAGGCCAGTAGTTATTGGCCTAAAATGTCACAGTATAAACACATGCACAGGCAAATTAGGCCGGTAGTTATTGGCCTAAAATGTCACAGTATGAATAGGAGCAAACGAATCAATTACGCCGATAGTTATTGGCCTAAAATGTCACAGTATTAAAAGAAGCAGATTCTAATAAAGCCGGTAGTTACTGGCCTAGTTTGCCTTGGTTCACCTTAGTTTTCCTTGCTTCAATTCACTTCCGTTTGCCTCGGTTCACCTCCGTTTGCCTTGGTTCACCTTAGTTTGCCTTGGTTCGCTTTAGTTTGCCTTGGTTCATCTTAGTTTGCCTTGGTTCACCTTAGTTTGCCTTGGTTCACTTAAGTTTGCCTTGGTTCACCTTAGTTTGCCTTGGTTCACTTACGTTTGCCCTGGCTTCACCAATGTTTCCCTTGGTTCACCTTAATTTGCCTTGGTTTCCCTAAGTTTGCCTTGGTTCAGCTTGCCCTCGATCACCAAAGTCTGGGGGGCACTTATCGATTTTCTTAGGTGTACGCGTACAGAGGTACTGGTGCTATCCTACATCGATGCCGGTGTAGGCGGAAAGATTATAAAATTGACAATAGAAACAGGCTTTCCTCGTGGTGTCCTTGCTAACTGTATTTACAATAGTGAGAGGGAGTACAGTGGAGGGGTGGGGGCGTTCCTCGGCTATTTTGGCCGAGTGTGCGCCCTTGTATGGGGGAGAAGTCATCTGCGCCTTTTTGAGCTTGGGCGCTTATTGGAGGAAATACGGTTTTTGTAATATGAACTTGAAATTAATGAGATTTTTCAGTTGTACTTAGTGCAAATGCTCGATTAAGCGTCTTGGTCGCTTATCAATTTTCGGCCCTCTAGCGGGGGCGCCTATTCGAAGCAGAGATCTTATTTGAAGGGGGCGCTTATTCAATTTTTGAGACAATGACCACAATTTACTCCCATAGCACATTTAAAACCAGCCAGCTATTCGAGCTTTAACCGGCAATCGAGTTTATTTCTCTAGTCCTGTGAAAGTCGCATTTGTGGAATGAATGAATCCAGAAATCAATGATAAACATCTTGATACAAAAATAGTGTGACATTAGCAATTGTGTATCTATGATATTCTCACTGTAAGCACAGTTTAACCTCACCTCGACACTTTTTCAAATTTCAATCTGTAAACTGTCTTAGACCTGCACTTGTTTTACTTGAACAAATACCGAGTATTTTATTTTAAACTGACAAATTTCAGCTCGTGATTTATTGCATGGTGAATAGACCAAGATTATGATATCCCCCTGCTTCTAAGAAGAACAGGGAAGAATTGTCCTCACAGCCCTGCCCTGCAGTCGTTACCAGAAATCAGGAAGGCCGAGGGTAAAAATTAGCGTGAGAAAGGGATGGCTTTGCTGCTGATGTTTTATGTAGCAAATACACATAATCATTAGAGTGATTTTACTTAACCCGCATATGCCTATAATTACATGTATATACAAAGTAATTGAGCACTTGTCCTGCTGCATTGTTAAGGCAATAGTAAACGCGTCCAGGTGTATCGTTGAGTTATATTAGCATGGGGGAATTAAAAAACAAAAACACGAGAGAAGTGCTCAGAGAAGCACGAGCAAGGAAAGGTTTCTTCAAATCCGCAAAAGAAAATCGCAAACAACCGCGAAAATGACCATGTGTCATTCAATTGAATTAATAGGGTGTCAAATCCAAGTGTGTGAGCATTTTTTTGATATTCTGACTGGTTATTTTTAATTAATCTGTCACGTTCGAACAGCAAAGAATACGCAAAGTGCAGTGCTTTGAAGTTCGCCACTGGTGAAATATTATATATAAATTCCAAAAACTGATCGCCGAAAAGCTTTGGTTTCACAACATTTAAGGAATGTCCAGGCCAAATTTCACAGCAATCCGCCGAATTTTGATACCCTATTGATTCATTTATCTGATTGAATAACGCAAGGTCTTTTTCACACAGGCAATTCATAGTTTTTTTCCGAAATTGAAGTGTGACGTATTAAGTGTGCAATTTAGGTTTTGTTTTAACTTAGCGTTAAGGCATGAAATCGTGCAACGTAGAATGCCGATCCCACAATGCATTTAAACGGGGATACGAACTACGTGGAAACTGAGAAATAAATTCACTTTTGGGAAAAGCCTAATCTCTTACTCAAACGAATGGAAAAGTTCGGAAATGAAGACGATTTTCAGCCATCTAGTGAATTGTGAAACACAATCACTACGTGCTGCTACTTCTCAAAAATTTTCAATTACATTTGTGTGTGTGTGCTTCACCAGTATATGTTGTGCTATCTGAAAAAAAAGTTTAAAAAAGTTAAATACATTATTTGCTTGCAAATAAAATTTTATGCGACAATGAAACCACTAATTTTAATTTTCCCATGATGCAAAGAGAGGCTGGAAACATGGAATCGAGGATACAGTTTGCAATTTGCATATGAAATACGCGGGAAACAAAAATTGCGCGCGCATAGTTACTTTAAGTGACTTAGGAACACACACACACAAAATACTTCCAATAACAAGAATGATGAAATAACAGACAAAAAAAAAAGAACAAAGTAATTAAAAGGAAAGAGATAACTCTAGATGCTTTGGCTGCTGATTAAGAGTAGGATTTTCTCACTTAATATGCACCGCCTCTTTGATCTTAATTTGGTATTTTGAGACGGCAGAATCTAAGATCGTGAAACATTTTGCAGTGCAAGAGTCATGGCAGGCCCTAGATGACTGCAGGTGCCTGTAAACATGTGAAGACTTGTCCGATAAGAGGTGCTCACGAACACGAGCACAAATGTGGCGAGTGGTCTCGCCAATGTAGCTGGCATTACAGCCAGCAGACGAGAATTTATAAACAACACGCGCACGTAGACTCTGCGGTACTGACTCTTTCACGCTAAACATGTTTCTAAGTTTAAACGTACTAAAGACTAACTTAACATCTAAATCAGCTTTACATTAACGTTTGAGTAGTTTTCTAAGCTTAGTCTGGGCGATTTTAGAAAACCGGCCAAGTAAGGGAGTTTATAGAAGTGCGTTTTGCCAGAGTTAGGTGAGTCGAATGCTTCACGATCTTAGATTCTGCCGTCTCAAATACCAAATTAACACCAAAGAGGCGATGCATATTAAGAGCAAATGTTGCCCAAAATCAAACATTTTCAAAATATTGTGGCAACAGCTCAAAAATCAATTCCGCTCATATTCTTATGTTAGGTAGACCTTAATGTGAAACAAACTACTGCATAGTTCCTTTGGCTAAATATCGATTTATTTTCAAGAAAATCGATAATAACGGAATTCGCTCTAAATACCGCTTTTGGAGCTCAAAATTTAAGGCAAATCTCGAAGCTTTGCGTAACAAAATGAAGCATTCCAGGGCAATAAAAATTAACAAAACTTGTAGAACGATGTTTAAATATATGTTAAAAGCAATTTCAGCAATTTCTGCTCAGTTATTTACGAGCTCTAATTAAATTTATCCGACATACTTTTGACTAGATAAAAAGTATATCACGTTTAACCCCTAAAAATAGTATGTGGTACCGAAAATTATTCGGCAAGAATCTGGATTTCAATAGGAGAAGGGATGTTCTTTTCCCTCCTAAAAGGATTTTTTGGGGAAATTTATCGACGCGATGTTATAGAATTTTAAAGTTGGACAAAATGTGTTCATTCAATCGATCCGAAAAGTCAGCCTAATTAACTCAGTGTACACATACACAAACAACTTCACGTTTTCCACAGGTTTTGATCAGCCAACAACTGATTTTAACATAAAATCCTCTAACCTTCTTGTTGCTGTATCACATATGAGAGCTGTAGTCCTTGTTCACGACAAAATTCAAGCAAACTACAAATGCAACTGCATTAAAAGATTTTCAAATAAAGCAGAGCTTTTCCATGTCTTGTTTCAGAACTTACCTGGCCCCATCTTTAATGTATCAATTATGCAGAAGTGAAACCTTTTGCTTTAAAAACATTGCACTCCGTTCAAGCCAGTCACCTGCATGTGAAAAAGGTTTGTGCGTAATTATAATAGGGGATCGGAAAGGAATTTGCAGGTTCTCGATTTTCCGAAAACTGGATTTAACAGACCCAAAAGGCACCAACTAGGTATACAATGCATGCTGTACACGTACAGACCAATGCAACCCAATGGCTAAAAAAAAGAGAAAAAAAAAGGAAACTTTAGTCTGTGCCTGCACCCTTTCCTCGTTTTTTAATTCTTTATGCATCTTAAAGTGACTTGAACGTCTAAGTCACCCTCATAACAAGGTCTTCGAACACCTTTAAGAGTGATAGCGACTCTTGCAAAATAACAGTGGTGAGGGCTTTGTAATCAAGGCTGGCTTAGAATTATTTATTGTTGTTTTCTTTTTCCTTTTGTTTAACCGATCAACCGACCGACCCACCAACTTTCGCGAGGAAGGGGGGATGGGGGGGGGGGGGTTGGAAAAGAGAAAACCTTTTCCTATTGGCCATGGGGGATTAAGGGTTCGAACTTATCACTTCTCTTAGCCTTCAAGCCCGACTACTCCCTCATTTTGTTGGTTCAGGCTCTTTGCGTTTTTTGTTTGCAAACATTCAGCCTCGGCAAAACTCATTCAACATTATTCAACAATCTTGAACACAACTTTGTTGTACGATGTTGAACAGGATGGGCAAACGAATTTAACACTTTTGTTTACACCAGTGCTGAGAACATAGGAAAAGGTGAAACAAAATTATAGAACTTCATTGAACAGAGTAGCACACCTGAGAACAAAAGAAAAGTCGCCAAACGTGTTAAATTCAACAGTGTTGATCGGTGTTGAATTGAACTTTGAACCCCAGTGTAAACCGTTTTGTACTTTTCTGCACTGTTGGAAGCTTTTAAAGAAGACTACACGCACTAGAGGAGTGTGAGTCGAGTAGAGTCGTTTTTCGTTGGTTCGTGGGTTGTGTGTTCTGGCAACAGGACGAAGCTCTTGACAGTCGTGCTGATCATTAAATTTATTCCCTGAGAACCAGTACAGTTTTGATTTCTTATTAATGTCTATTCTCCATAAATAAGCGTTTGTGAGTTAAATGTACGCGAGCACGGAAATAAGAACAAGAACCTGATAAAAATAAAAAGGAGGTTTTAAGGTATAACACTGCTTTATTTGAAAGTCTTTTAATGCCAGGAATCGTTACAATCAGTCGATTCAGTGTTTTCTAAAACCTCTTTCCCCAAAACCTATAGCCCCAGCCCCACCCCACCCTCACCCCCAACAAAAACGAATTTTAAGACCGAAAAGGAAATTTTCATGCCTGACTTTGCATTTTAACCTAGCCGTGGTATCTAATATAGCGTTCATTAACTGTGCGACGTCTTGGAAAACCAACAGAAAACATGTTTTTAAAACCCTTCGCCCTGGCCATCAAGCAAAAGCTCAGTCTAGGGTATGTCACGCAACCAACGTGCGCTTTTTTCAGTTTCACTCATTTTAAACTGTCGTCGAGCCCAGTCTACTGAGAATCTTCGCTCAGTCCTTAAATTAGTAAACGTAGGATGACAGAAATAGCTTATTTGAAAAAAATTAAACCTTATTCCCCAAATTCACCCAATAAACTCGTTACCGAGTTAAAATCTCGTTACCGCGGTACATGCATGCATTTGTCGAGTTCTGAATTTATTAGCAGTATCACCCAAAGCACGTAACAGATATTTTTGTATTTTAAACAACGTCTTGTTTCGCTGTTCGGCTCAGAGCTAGCCTCCCACGCAGTCGTTTTTAGGGGAGTCGTATCTCCCTTACGACTCCCCTAAAAACGACTGCGTGGGAGGCTAGCTCAGAGCTAGTTTTAAAGAAAAGACATCTCATGTACAACGCCTTAAGCCTGT
>CAXHKT010000399.1:32500-69000 GCA_964017195.1 Siderastrea radians
GACAGCGTGAACATCGAGGATTGGTTTGTCATGTTTTGGCATCGTGCGAGCGGTGAGATGGCGCCGAAGTTTGAAGACGTTTCTTCGGTCGAAGGGGATTTGGTAGGCGCTGTTTGGCAAGGAAAAACGTTTTGTCCGGTAAAGGGCTCATGGTGGTAACGGAGGCTGAGTTTCAGACCGGTTCTGACTACATGTTATGCAGTGAGCAACGCAGACAAGACGTCCATGTTGAATGCTTTTTATTACCCCCGCACTCCAAGCACGAGTTCATCCGGGAACTCTGAATTACAGATGATGTCATGAATGCGAGTAACATAAATCTAAGTAACGCAATAACAATAACGTGACAAACCAAGGCAAACTAAGGTGAACCAAGGCAAACTGAGGTGAACCAAGGCAAATTAAGGTGAACCAAGGCAAACTAAGGTGAGCCAAAGCAAACTAAGGTGAACCAAGGCAAATGGAGGTGAACGGAGGCAAACGGAGGTGAACCGATCGAGGCAGTGGTGAAGCAAGGAAAACTGAGGTGAGCCTAGGCAAACTAAGGTGAACCAAGGCAAACTAAGGTGAACCAAGGCAAATGGAGGTGAACGGAGGCAAACGGAGGTGAACCGAGGCAAACGGAGGTGAAGCAAGGAAAACTGAGGTGAACCAAGGCAAACTAAGGTGAACCAATGCAAACTAAGGTGAACCAAGGTAAACTAAGGTGAACCAAGGCAAACTGAGGTGAACCAAGTCAAACTAAGGTGAACCAAGGCAAACTTAGGTGAACCAAGGCAAACGGAGGTGAACCAAGGCAAACTAAGGTGAACCAAGGCAAACTAAGGTGAACCAAGGCAAACTAAGGTGAACCAATGCAAACTAAGGTGAACCAAGGTAAACTAAGGTGAACCAAGGCAAACTAAGGTGAACCAATGCAAACTAAGGTGAACCAAGGTGAATCAAGGTAAACTAAGGTGAACCAAGGCAAACTGAGGTGAACCAAGTCAAACTAAGGTGGACCAAGGCAAACTTAGGTGAACCAAGGCAAACGGAGTTGAATCAAGTCAAACTAAGGTGAACCAAGGC
This sequence comes from Siderastrea radians, assembly GCA_964017195.1. Classification (NCBI taxonomy): domain Eukaryota; kingdom Metazoa; phylum Cnidaria; class Anthozoa; order Scleractinia; family Rhizangiidae; genus Siderastrea; species Siderastrea radians. Next base: position 33,569 of record CAXHKT010000399.1, read on the forward strand.
AAACTGAGGTGAACCAAGGCAAACTTAGGTGAATCAAGGGAAACTAAGGTGAACCAATGCAAACTAAGGTGAACCAAGGCAAACCAAGGTGAACCAAGGCAAACGGAGGTGAACCAAGGCAAACTAAGGTGAACCAAGAAAAACTGAGGTGAACCAAGGCAAACTTAGGTGAACCAAGGCAAAGTTAGGTGAATCAAGGGAAACTTAGGTGAGCCAAGGCAACCTATGGTGAACCAAGGCAAACTAAGGTGAACCAAGGCAAGCAGACGTGAACCAAGGCAAATTAAGGTGAACCAAGTGAAACTAAGGTGAACCAAGGCAAACGGAGGTGAACCAAGGCAAACTAAGGTGAACCAAAGCAAATGGAGGTGAACCGAGGCAAACTAAGGTGAACCAAGGGAAACTGAGATGAATCAAGGAAAACTGTGAACCAAGGCAAACTAAGGTGAACCAAGGCAAACTGAGGTGAACCAAGGCAAACGGAGGTAAACCAAGGCAAACTGGGGTGAACCAACGCAAGTTAGGTGAACGAAGTATGCGTTTCATATAATGGGACGCTATATGTCCCTTACATAGCGGTGTATGGCTATACTGGGACGTTATATGTAGCTTATATGAGTGCATTACCCTTAATTACCCTTAATTTGCCCTGGTTCTCCTCATTACCGTACCCAAATTGTGAATTAGCCAATCAGAAGCCTTGTTTACTGTCATGATTTTCTACTATATCAAGTCACTGACGTGATATCCTACGATATCATGGACAGTTTGTGAAACTCGCATTTTTTTTGCAGACTTAGGAGGCGAAAATTACAACAGAAATACAACGAAACGTAAAACTATTACATTTGTTAAACGAGAAAGTAATTTGTTTAACGGTAAGAGAGGAAAAAAATACAATTTCGCGCCAAAATTGGAAACGGCTACACTGGCGGGCGCTCGCGTGAACTTTACGGACAGCGCTGAAACTTTTTGGGTTTCAAAATGGAGCCGGATTTTCCAAATTTTTTTCTTAACTTGGACTTCCAAGATTCAGAAAATAAAACTCCAAACAAAAGAATTAAATAAAATGGCAGATGAGGAGTTAGAGAAGAGTATTGACCACCAGAAAAGTGTAAATACGTGTCGCTCTACAACGCCTGACTGATCACGGTAACTGAAAAAAAAAACGGGTTTTAGGACGAATTTGGGTACGGTAAATACCTAATCGCACCTTTTTTGGTACGCTTCGGCAGCATATCAAGCTCATTTGGTCTCACCATGGGTATTTTGGCTCGACTGCGTCTCGCCAAAATACGAACCATGGCTCGACCAAACTCGCCTGATATGCCGCCGAAGCTTACCAAAAAGGTACGATTAGGTATAAGTATTGAATGAGAGGAAGTTATCGCATGTTATCGCCTTACATGACGTACTTATTGCACTGTCCCGTTCATATATAATGCTGACCATTTTTATTGCAGGTAACAACTGGCAGTTGCGGAACGGCCCGAGCGAACGGTCCAACATGGCAGAATGTTTACATTTTCCTGACGAAGAAGACCCGGAAGAACTGCCGTTCGGGGCAATAGAAGAAGACAAAGACAACGTAATATGTAAAGCCCCATTGTCTTTTGGTTATGATGAGAACTTTATCAGTCCCGTGGACGACGATCTGCAGTGTTCTATTTGCTTTTTGCCATTACGAGAACCAGTGCTCACCAGATGTGGTCACAGATTCTGTAGAGAATGCCTCGAACATCACATGACAAGGTTTGTAGATAATCTTAAAGAAAAAAACTTGTATCCTAAATACTCTGAAATATTAAAAAATGAAATAATATTAAGCTTACAGGGTTCAAACTAAAATCAGTGGTTTTAGGCTGATTTTGAAGGCTTTTTTTCTCAAGGCTCACATTTAGCCGGCTGCCAAGAAGAATGAATAAGCATCTAGCTACCACTAGATCGTTGAACTTGCATTTTCCTGAATGAAAAGGCTTTTTCCTTAAATGAAAAATCCAATCCTGATCAGAATTAAATTGTTTTCTCCTGTTCGAAGTTTCAGCGCTTTAGTTTGTTTATCGATTGGTAACTTAGATCTGCAGTCCTTCACAAAAATAATAAAAGCTGCCACAGTGACACATTTCGATGCGATGGTACATTTTCTTTGGTGCCCGGCAAGTTAGCCCGTTAATTATGACAGTGCTAGGAGGAACAGCCAGAGGATCACTGGTAAACTCATTGGTAACAAGGAAAATCGTGAATGAAAATTGCCTGGTTCCTAAACGAGAACTGAATTGCTTACATGTCTGGTCCATTCCCTCAAAAGTCGTATTGTTGATCACGTATGTTCCACAGAAAAAAGAATGCCCACAGATAAAGATAGTCACTAGAATGAAGAGGTGATTTACAAGATGAGAAACAAGAATTAATAAGTAAGATGAGCGTTTATTCGTTTGTCTCACGATGCATGGGGAGCTTTGGTGAGCTCAGGATTTCACAGCAAGAAGTAATTCAAGGCGCGAAGTTCTGTCAATCTACTAATGATCTTGCGGTTAGTTCGGTTCCACGGGTGGTATAATAAATTGACATTCTACTGTAACATGTTAATTTACACATCAAGCATATGCCTGTGCGATCACTGTCGTAAATACATTTCGCCAACTATGTTCTTCGGTCAGTAACAAAACGATGAGGGGTGTCAACTCTAACACTTCTGTTTGAACAGCACTACACAGTAATGAGGGTCGTCCCGAAAATCTGGAAAACCTCCCGATTTTGTTATGAAGATCCCACAGAAATAACAAACGATATCAAAAATTATAGTTGGAAAGAGAGACGGAGAAGGAGACAAAAGGGAGCTCTGTCTCTTCTCAATATCAACCCGCTTTATCTTTTCGTCCGCTTCCACATTTCGCCGATCTTAGGGCCCGTTTAAACGTGCGATTTTTTGTGCAATTTTTGTCGCGCTCAAGCTCGAGATAAAATTGCAAGTGAGTGTAAACTAGCGGCGATTTGTGTGGGATTTGTCGCTGCGATATTGCAGAGGTTTCGATTGATGCAACTTGGCGGCGGTTTTTGGGAAAGTGCAGCAAATATTGCACTGGAATCGCAGCGAAATCGCTGGAGAGCGCGACATATGGGCACCAGACAGGAAAATGTAAGCAAAATACATGAAATGTCATTTTCTGTTTTCTCCGATTGTTTCAGGGCCTTCAAAATGGATATTAATTTAAATACGATAACACAGTTTGATCTGTTCGGATTCTGTAGCTAAAACTTTTTTTAAGTTGCAGAGCGTTATAGGAAACAAAATCTTATCGGCCGAATTTAACCGAGCAGCTGTTTGCTCTTCAAAAATGCTACCTGACTTAATTTCGTATTATATACGACGTATTTTATTTGTCCCTCCAAAAACAAAAGGAATTAATTTTCCTATGTTACAAAGGTTAGGGTCTGAGATGACATGCAGGCAAACATTTTCCCACGATTGAACCTGAATTTGTGAAGCGGTTATTATTTTCCGAACTGGTATTCTAGAGAAATAACTGGTTGGATGCCCCTGCCTGACTCAAGGTCCAGCGTGTGTTTTGTGCACATCTTTTGAGAGACCTAGGCCGAAGACAGAATAAAATTCTTCAGGATGTTTCTTTCCTTTGATCGGGGTCAGGTGTAAACACCTGTAAGTCGTGAAAACTTACAGCAAGTAGAGTAGACTTACTTTCGACATTTCTATGCATATATTTTCGTCAAGACAAGCTGAAGCAAATAAACGGGTCCATTTTTTGCACGCGCTGCTTCTTTTAGACAAATGGTTGGCATATTTCATAATTTTGGAACTGGAATGAAATCGTATTTTTCAGTTGGCCTTGTCGAGATTAAAATAGCAATCGATCTATTGTCATTTTAACGCTGGTGATAAACAGCATTCAAAGTTTAGTGCTTCGATTCAGTGGGTTGCCTAATTAAAGTATTTTCGGATGCAACGTGTATGCCTGGGGGAGGCTCCTCTATTAAGAAAAGGAAAAAAAAATTTACAAGGTATCCTTAAGAGGGGCCAGCATCTCGTTTTGTGGGCAAAGTTATGACTCCAGTAGTATTTTCCCCGTATTCTACATTAGAAGGGGCGAAAATAATTCTGGCTATTTCAGATTGTTAGTGCCTCAGTGATTACCTAATAAGAAAAGTGTTCACAAAGAAAAGCCGAGTTCTAGGAGGTATCTCTGTATTGTCTTTGGCAGACAGCTAGGCGACAGCATTTAAATTATCCCTCAAGGGTAGATTGAAACTATTGTTTAATATTTTTCACAACTTAAACTTTAAAAATAGCCGGCCCCGATCTAAACCAATTTCAGAGTGGCCAGCTCTGATATTTCAACGTTGCTTACAGTAAACAGGGTAAAGAAGGCATATAGCACAGAGAATAATAACTTTTATGTCCTTAAAATGACCCGCCTATGAACAGATTTGGGAGCTACAGTCATTGTCTTAAGCCGCAGTTTCAGTCAGACCTTGTTTAAATAACCGGCCCATAAAGGTTAAGATTCCTGAGCGACAGAGCCGAGTAGAGTATTTGGAGATCCTGTTGTGCACCGTTGATGTGCACAGTTTAACCCAAGTTTACATGTTTGACTGATTAAAATCTCGCGTCATTGATTTCTCAGTACTTAGAAGAGATTTTTCCAAGATAATACAGCGGATCATTTTTAGCTAGAGGGTTAAATTAGCTTAATTTACAATTTACAATTAACCATGCTCAGACAAAAGGAGACGTCTCCTGAAAATAAAACAAAGTTAGATGCAAGCCCCAAATATATTATGTAATATTCCAATTTTATTTGCAGTTTCCCGAATAATTTCTCGAGGCTCCCGATTCCCGGCAATGTCTTCAGATTCACGAATAAATTTTGCGGTTCTCCCGAAACAAATATTCTTAGAGTTGGCACCCCCCCGTAAAACGCATGATTTAGATGCGTGCGGGTATACAGTGGAATCCCGATTTTTCGAATACTCGGTTATTCGAAACTCCCGATTCTTCGAACCAAAAGTCGTTTCCCTTGGATTTGCTTCAGTCAAACACTGTAATTTTACCCCCGATTTTTCGAATGCTCGATTTTTCGAAACTCCCGATATTTCGAACTAATTCTTTCTTCCGTTCAAAAATTTACATTCGATTTCTCGAACTCTGACAGCTCAGGAACCAACAAAAACCGGTTTTAGCCTCATACACACCTGAATGCAATTAACAAATTCCGGAGAAGGTGTTTTCATACGTTTTTTTTAATTACAAAGCAAGAGACAAATCTGTCACTGAAGTCATAAGAAACTACAACGCCGTTGTTACACAATCGAGGGTCTTGAATTACTGTACATGATCAGAGTTCCTTTGTTTACTTGCATTTTTCAAGCTCTTGCCGTAGCGCATTAATATTTTGCAGTTCCTTTAAACCGTGGAGTACAGGGTACTTTTTTTCTTATACAGTAAGGGGAAGGAAATGCAGTCAAGAGTCCGCGCAAATTTACAGACACATGTATCAGTACACTACTGGTTTTTGTTCTGCCGAAATTGGCTTAAATCCTTAAATTTTCGTTTTGTTTTAAATGTACGTTTTGTTGGTAAATAAAGATGGGTCACACATTAACAAGAGTGATATACCATTGTTGTCTGCCTTCTTGGGTCTTATAAAACAATTCCACGGTAAAACAGGTGTGATTTGATGCCACCTTCGATTTTTCGAACCCCCGATTTTTCGAACCAAGTTCCATTTCCCTTGGAGGTTCGAAAAATCGGAATTCCACTGTATTTTGAAACCAAAACTTGTCCGTTTTGATTGACGGTCTACATAACGAACGACAAAATCTATGCCTTGATGTACGCATTATTTATAGTTTTGAAATGACTATACATTGGGAAACAGAGTACTGTATTTAGTACGGAGACAAGTCAAATAGAACCTGGCATACATTTCTGTTTGTGACAAGGTATTATTTTGCGATGCATTTCAACTTTCATGTGACATTGAAATTCGACGTTTTGTACACCCGGCGTACACCAAACACTAATAATGTATTCGTAAACCAGGCTCGCCGATCAGTTTGACCTGAGTTTGATCTGTTTGATGACGTTCTCTCATCAATTATCCCTCCCGGCCACAACCAGTTGTCTACCATGTACCATACTTCAATGTACAACATATAAAAAGCTTTCACACAGGAAGAGACTCAATTCGTAGATCTGATTGGTGTTGAAGACTAATAAGTTAAAAGGCTACAAAATCATTAATGTTCTACTTGAGCGGAAATAACAATCTACAGAGGACAATGAGTTTACTGTGTCACTGGTAAGCTCGATAAAATACAGGGGCACTCAACGAACAATTTTGCAAAAATGCATTGTTCCATTCAATATGACAAGAAAAAAAGCTGTCTTAGGCATTTTCGAGTGTTTTTCTGCATTGCTGGGAAAAAATTATCTGTTCCTTTTTCCCAGCAACTTGTTCATAGTAGGTTTCCCAGCCCGCAGAATTGATTTCTCATATCTCCCAGCCAGCAAAAATAAATATTGTCAAAATAAATAAATAAATAAATTAATTAATTAATTATTAATTAATTATTTAATTGAGTAAGTATTGTCGCACCCCCAGCACATTAGCCATTTGGGAAGCGAAAAGAGCGCTCAACCTTCTTGTAGTGCAAATTGATTTTACAAGCAATAATTGTGAATACTGTTATTTGAGTCCAAGATTAAAGATGTTTGTCAGCATAAGGGAAGTTATTTTAGCTCTTTCAGATATTGAAAGAGGTGTCTACCTGCAGGAGATCATGCTAGTAGAATTTAGAGTTTGAGTGGGGAAATCACCGTGACTACAGTTTTGTGTCTGTTGACAGAAGCTGTTTGCTTATTATATATAGCAGGTGTCCACAAGCAGAGATTCAACTATAGTAATACACCTGTATGGTATGGAGACATTACATGCTGGTCAATGCTAGGGTTAAAGGATTTAACAGTTCAAACCTTTGGAGACAACTGACAACCCTCTCTAGAGTCTTGTAAATTCCCCAGCCCACATTAAGCCTTTACAGGTTAACACACCACACAGACAGTGTGTAGACTACCGATGAAAAGCTGACATTTCAACTCATGTTAGTACATGTATGTCCCCTAGTGAGGCACCTAATTGGTCTCCATTATCACTTACACCCAAAGAGAACAGATGAAATTAATTCTTTCTTGATGAATGTGTGGTTCCTGAAAGTATCCATGCCCATACCAAGTTTTATTCTCCAACCACCTTTGTCTGATAACTACAGACTTCATCGGGGAATTTGAACAAGATTCCATGTGGAACATTTTTTACAAAGTGTAAACAGTAAAAAATGGTAGAAAATGGTAAATGCTATTATTTAGAGCAAAAGTGCACTTAGCTAATATAGCTAGTTCACAGGCACTCCACTGAAATAATCATAAACAAATAACAATACAAATTACCAACAAGAAATACACTGTATGTGCAGGATGACTTAATGCCTGTGTAAAAAGTGCTTTCGGGCTCACTTTTACAATATGAATTTAGTCATATCCTGTACAGATTTCTTTTTCTCATGATAAGGCAATGAATTTTGTAAAAGAACTTTCACTATTAAATGAGTCCACAGCATAAATGTTTTTGACTTTGAAAGTGAAATTGCACCCTTTTGACACATTCAACTGTATCAATGTGTGGGTCCAGAAAATATCAATACTCCCATAACAGAAGTTCATTGGAAATTCCGACAGGGAGGGGGGTCTCAAAGGCCAAAATCTTTAAAGGAAGGTATCAGCCTAAACTGGAACCCCTGAGAGGGGTAGGGGGTTCAAACCCAAAAAACCCTCTGTGGGTGGAGTATGGATATTTTCTGGAACAACACAATACAATTAGAAAAGGTATTTAACTTCATAAGAATGAAAACTGCATTATTTTTCTGTTGAAAATTTACCTTCCATTGACAAGCAATTCAGCAGTTACATTCCAACTTGCATGTGTATCTGTGACTTGTACAGCATTCATTGTAAAGGAAAGAGGAATTCAAATGAATAACAGGTGACATGCCGAAATAGAAAAAAGTGACAAATCATACATGTAGGAGCAAACAAATATTGCTGAATGAAGCACCTGAATCATTACAGAAGAGAAAGACCAACTCAATAATGACCACCAATGTCACATTTATCTGGAGGGAAAATAATAGCTTACAATATCCAAATACCAATGAGTGTCCACTCTCACAAGTCTAACTCAACTTGATGCAAGAATAAGGGACACAACAACAAACAACCAATGAATGCCTGCCATCACAAGCATAACTCAACTTGATGCAAGAATAAGGGACACAACAACATTGAACAAACAACTAATGAATGCCTGTTGTCATAAGCCTAACTCAAGCTAATGGAAGAGAAAGGGTCACAAGAACGAACCACCAATGAGCGTCCGTCGTCAAAAGCCTAACCCAACCTAAAGGAAGAGAAAGGGTCACAAGAACGAACAACTAATGAGTGTCCGTCGTCACAAGCCTAACTCAACCTAATGGAAGAGAAAGGGTCACAAGAACGAACAGCTAATGAGTGTCCGTCGTCACAAGCCTAACTCAACCTAATGGAAGAGAAAGGGTCACAAGAACGAACAACCAATGAGTGTCCGTCGTCACAAGCCTAACTCAACCTAATGGAAGAGAAAGGGTCACAAGAACGAACAACCAATGAGTGTCCGTCGTCACAAGCCTAACTCAACCTACTGGAAGAGAAAGGGTCGCAAGAACGAACAGCCAATGAGAGTCCGTCGTCACAAGCCTAACTCAACCTAATGGAAGAGAAAGGGTCACAAGAACGAACAACCAATGAGTGTCCGTCGTCACAAGCCTAACTCAACCTAATGGAAGAGAAAGGGTCACAAGAACGAACAGCCAATGAGTGTCCGTCGTCACAAGCCTAACTCAACCTAATGGAAGAGAAAGGGTCACAAGAACGAACAGCCAATGAGTGTCCGTCGTCACAAGCCTAACTCAACCTAATGGAAGAGAAAGGGTCACAAGAACGAACAACCAATGAGTGTCCGTCGTCACAAGCCTAACTCAACCTAATGGAAGAGAAAGGGTCACAAGAACGAACAGCCAATGAGTGTCCGTCGTCACAAGCCTAACTCAACCTAATGGAAGAGAAAGGGTCACAAGAACGAACAACCAATGAGTGTCCGTCGTCACAAGCCTAACTCAACCTAATGGAAGAGAAAGGGTCACAAGAACGAACAGCCAACGAGTGTCCATCACCACAAGCCTAACTTAACCTAATGGAAGAGAAAAGGTCACAAGGACAAACTACCAGTACTGAGTGTCTGTCATCACAGCCTAACTCACCTTGAGTTAGAAAAGGAGTAACAAAAAAGCTCACTTGCATTTTTGTGAGTGCTGGCTGTTACATGCTTGATACACCCTAACAAAAGAAACATATGTTAATACTGAGTTGGACTTAAACAAAAACATAGCTTACTTACTGACGCTTAACAGGCATTTTTGCTCCGATATATTTACAACAAAATAAGAGCAGGGCATATAAAGCATGTGTTTCTCTATTTTGTCTGTCCAGGTTTGTTATTTGTTTACAAGAAAATTTCTTTGGTTGCCACTAGTTATCAATTGTAGGGAAAGCACACAGTACAGGGATTCAAGGGCAGCTTGCCGCAGTCAGAGGCCATTTAAACACCATAAATATTCAAATGAAGTGCTCAGAGGTTCATTGCTATGTAAAATGCTGTTTGATAAAAAATTGTCAATAGAAATAAAGCTCTGTTAGCCACATTTTACAAATAAAAAGCCCTACTGTTTATTATAAAAATTTTCAAAATTGAGCTCAGGTGTGTGTGAGCTTAAGGCCTACGAGGGATACCTGCATATCTTCAATCTAACATGCAGAAAATATACATTTAAATATTAAAATTTCCCATTCTACAGTTAGGATTTTGTCTTAGAGACTAAACTCCCAGGTTTACTCATTACCAACTATAAATAATCATCAGATGAATGCGAAATACAAAGCAACAAAATTAAAACGTGACTGAAAAGCTCACCTATTAATATAAGCATAAGCTGCTTTAATGGCTTAATAATGTTTGTGGTGGCAGGCTGGGTGTTTAATATTTCAGCCTTGGATAGTTGGGCTGCATGGCCATGATTCATGATTCTGTGAGTGAAACAAGACAACAACTGGAGTATTACTTTCTGCCACCGGGCTTCACAAGTGTTAAACAAGAAAAGCCTCAGGGGCATTAGACCCCGCCGTTGTTCTCCCCCCCCCCGGGGGGGTGTAAAATATGTTACGGTCACTCAAGATAAAAGCCCTTGCCTGTGTAGCGAAAGACACGACGAGTATTTGTTTGGCCGAGCGAAAACCGGAGGTCTGGGGCAAGTGACCAGAAAAAAAAAACCACGGAAAAAAAATGGGTATTACTAGACCCCGTCCTGACGGCGGGGTAACAACTGATCATGAATAAAACATAGCAAAGCGATATACATGCCTACCTATTGTTTGAAAGAACCCGTAATGAACCGAACGATAAACCGACGTAAACGGACGTAACCGCGACCGTAACCGCCAAAATTTTTCGGGGGAAACGGTTTCCTGGAGAAGCAGTTTGTTCGGTCAGCGGCTACTGCCCCGACCCAGTCTCTCAGCAAGCTTCAATCTTTTAGTCCAGGGCGTCTCCAGCGGAAAATAATTTTCCCAGGAAAAAACCTTCAGTGATTATTTCCCAGGAGAGTACCTACACAAAAATAATTTGCCAGCCAGCAGCAAGTCGTCCCAAGAACAGATATTTGAAGGAACAGATTCGTTGAGTGCCCCTGAAAATAGAGCTATGACGTCGATCGCGCGTCGTCCGAGTATCCTTGGTCACTTTCCGCATGTTTCCAGAGTTACTGGCTATAATCGGGACCCAGGAAAGCACTGGTATGTAGTCACTAAACTTGCGTACGGCTTAAGGCTTAAGACGAATTTGCTAAGAGCGAAATTTTCACCACTTTCCTGACGAAATACACTGCAGCATCAATACATCGGAAGCCCGCCAAGCGAGGTTGTGACTTTATCAGACAACCAAGCCATAGTTTTGTTGTGTCGTCGTTTGAGCTTTATGCTAGGTTGCCTCGGCAGCGAGAGTGTTCGAAAGACGGGTTGGCTCGCTACTCAAAATTTGGCCCTGTTGTGGAAGCGGTAAAAGGAATTGCTTTGGACTGTGACTCACCGTGTAGTTTTGGCGGGAAAAACTTCGAGTCGAATCACTGCCCTTTTAGGAAGCATATACACATAGATAAAGGTAATTTTGCCTTCGCATTAATCTGCTCTGTGCCCTTTTAGGTGGCACATACCCAAGGACACAAGTAATTTTGCCTTCGCATTAATCTGCCCTATGCCCTTTTAGGTAGCACATACCCAAGGGTTCAGTTAATTTTTCCTTCGCATTAATCTGCCCCGCGCCCTTTTAGGTAGCACATACCCAAGGACACAAGTAATTTTGCCTTAGCATTAATCTGCTCTGTGCCCTTTTAGGTAGCACATACCCAAGGACACAAGTAATTTGCTTTCGCATTAATCTGCTCTGTGCCCTTTTAGGTAGCACATACCCAAGGGTTCAGTTAATTTTGCCTTCGCATTAATCTGCTCTGTGCCCTTTTAGGTAGCACATACCCAAGGACACAAGTAATTTTGCCTTCGCATTAATCTGCTCTGTGCCCTTTTAGGTAGCACATACCTAAGGACACAAGTAATTTTGCCTTCGCATTAATCTGCTCTGTGCCCTTTTAGGTAGCACATACCCAAGGACACAAGTAATTTTGCCTTCGCATTAATCTGCTCTGTGCCCTTTTAGGTAGCACATACCCAAGGACACAAGTAATTTTGCCTTCGCATTAATCTGCTCTGTGCCCTTTTAGGTAGCACATACCCAAGGACATACGTAATTTTGCCTTCGCGTTAATCTGCTCTGTTCCCTTTTAGGTAGCACATACCCAAGGGTTCAGTTAATTTTGCCTTCGCATTAATCTGCTCTGTGCCCTTTTAGGTAGCACATACCCAAGGACACAAGTAATTTTGCCTTCGCATTAATCTGCTCTGTGCCCTTTTAGGTAGCACATACCCAAGGACATAAGTAATTTTGCCTTCGCGTTAATCTGCTCTGTTCCCTTTTAGGTAGCACATACCCAAGGACACAAGTAAATTTGCCTTTGCGTTAATCCGCTCTGTGCCTTTTTAGGTAGCACATACCCAAGGGTAGGGTTAATTTTGCCTTTGCGTTGATCTGCTCTGTGCCCTTTTAGGTAGCACATATCCAAGGGTAGGGTTAATTTTGCCTTTGCGTTAATCTGCTGTGTGCACTTTTGGAAAGCACATACCCAAGGGTACGACTAAAATTAATCTGCTCTGTACGGCTAATTTTGCTTTCGCAGGATATAAATACGCAAGGGAATCAATCGCGCGCTCGTCACGGTTCTACGCAGCGGACGATTTTCGCGCTGGCTCGCGTTCTTTTTAAATTGGTCGACTGTCCCTAAGCGAAAACAGAGATTGCTCGTAATGTGTACATGAGCCGAACCTAATCAGAATCAACAAGCAACCCCTTTTTTATTGGAGACGCTAGAATGTAAATAATAGTTAACGTTACGGCAGAGGTAACCCTAACCCTAACCCTAACCAGAGTATTGTCAGCTAATTCGACTTAGCAAAACACGAGGTCAGACATATCATGGCGGTTATCAACACAACTTTATTCTTTTTTAGCATTCTGGGTAAATACACAGTTACCAGAGGATTATGGTACTAAATATATTACACTGCTTCCCCTCAGGGATGAGATGTTAAATACAACAGGTAACAGAAACATTAGCAAAAATATCAACTAGAGAGTAAGCCGGTCAACTGGTTTCCTGATTCTCTGTGATCGCCTCAAAACTACTGGTGATGATGTGTTTACACTCTCTTGATTAAGGCTGGGCTCAACCTTTTCATCTGTGACAATAAGTGGCGGCTGCGGTACACTGTTTGAAACCGGGCTAACATCTTCAATTAGGCTAGATTGCTCACATAACTCGGGGACACATATGTCCACCTTACTAGTCTCATTTGGCACTTTATCATATGCTCTAATCAAATGGTCAGCGTGTACATACGTAGTTTTATGTCCAGTCCTAACCAGATAAGTTCTAGGTCCGCAAACCTTTACTACTTTTCCTAGGATCCACCGTTCAGTGTTGCTGTTGGCTTGCGTGTTTCTAACCCGAACTATATCATTCTCTGAAAACAACCTTTCTTTATGACACTTCACATCCTTGTATTCCTTCTGTTTATGCTGTTTACTTTCTACTACTCGGGCTAGGTCGGGTTTCACTAGACTTAAACGCGTACGCAGGCGACGTCTCATTAACAACTCAGCTGGCGCGGCACCTGTGGTGCTGTGTGGGGTGGTGCGATATCTTAACAGGAAATCTGCTAGTCTATGTTTCATAGACCTACTCTTGTTGCCTTCTAAGACCTGTTTGACTAGTGCCTCCTTCACTACTCTGACTGACCTTTCGGCCGCGCCATTTGATTGTGGGTGGTAAGGGGGAACTAAGGTGTGTTTGATGCCATTTTTGTTCATAAACTCAGCAAATTCGGTTGAAACGAACTGTGGTCCGTTATCAGATACCACTTCCTCGGGAAAACCGTGTTGGGCAAATATGAGACGCAGCTCATTTATGGTGTTCCCTGCGGTAATTGTGGTCATGTGCTGTACCTCGATCCATTTTGAATGGCTATCAACCACTACAAGAAAGTAGTCACTGCCCTTTTGACAAAAATCAATGTGAATGCGCTGGAAAGGTCGCGTGGCCCATTTCCACGGTATCAGGGGTGCACTAGGCGGAGAGCTCCTTACATTCTGACAAACTGTGCATAATTTTATTTCTCTCTCAATTTCTTCATCCATCTTTGGCCACCACACACAGGTACGAGCTATTGCTTTCATTGCACAAGTGCCAGGATGTTCCCAATGTAATTCCTTTAACATCTTCTCTCTAAACACTTGGGGAATGATTACCCTGGAGCCCCACAGAATGCAATTCTGTTCACAAGAGAGCTCATGTCTACGAGTGTAATAGGGTTTTAGATCCTCCTGATTACATTCTTCTGGCCACCCTGTCATGACCAGTTCAAGTGCTTTACTAAGTATTGGGTCCAGTAATGTGGCCTTCCCAATATCCTTTGCGGTTATAGGGAAGTCCTTATCAATAGCACTAACACTATAGACTTCACTTTCCCTCCCTATCTTGGAATCTTCATGGGGTAACCTGAAGAGTGCATCACAGTTGCTGTGCTTTTCAGATCTCCTGTATTCTATTTGATAGTCGTAAGCTGAAAGGACCAGAGCCCAGCGCTGCATACGGGCAGCGGCCAGCGTGGGAATTGCGGCCTTTGGGCCCAAAAGAGCTACCAATGGCTGGTGATCAGTTACTAGTGTGAACTTTCGTCCATATAGGAACTGATGAAATTTCTTAACCCCATATATAATAGACAAAGCCTCGCGTTCTATCTGGGCATAATTTCTCTCACTTGAACTTAGTGTGCGTGAAGCATAAGCTACAGGCCTTTCTTGACCATCGTCCATCACATGACTAAGTACTGCTCCCAAACCATAACTGGATGCATCACAAGCTAACCTGAGTTCACGATTCAGGTCATAGTGAACCAACAGTGAATCACTGGTAAGGCCCTCCTTGCAGGTTTCAAAAGCCTCCTGACAGTCCTTCGTCCATTCCCACTCAACATTTTTCTGCAGAAGCCTATGTAAAGGTGCTAATGTTGTAGCTAGCCCTGGCAAGAAGGAATGATAATACTGAACCATTCCCAAGAAAGATCTTAGTTCACTAACATTACGAGGGGATGGAGTTTCTTCACTGCATCAATCTTCTCCTCCACTGGTTGCAAACCTTCAGCACTTATTCTCAGGCCTAGATAAACCACTTCAGGCTTCAAAAATTCACATTTGGGCAACTTCAAATTCAAATTATATTTGTGTAGCCTGTCTAATACTTCCCCGAGTATCCTAAGATTCTCTTGCCAGTCAATTCCTCCTATTAAAATGTCATCTTGTTTGCATACACATTTTTCAATTCCTTGAAGAATTTGATCCATTTTTCCCTGAAATATTTTTGGGGATGACTTAACACCATAGGGTAACTTTAAGTAGGAATACAGACCTTTGTGAGTAGAGATGGTCAAGTATTCGTGACTTTCTTTGTCAACATTCAGCTGAGCATAGGCATGTGACAGATCAAGCTTACTAAATACCTTAGAACCAACTAGTGCAGTATATAAATCTTGGGTAGTGGGTAGGACGTATTGCTCATCTTCAACTGACTGATTAATAGTTGCCTTATAATCACCTCAAATTCTAACAGTGTTATCACTTTTCGGCACGACCACAATTGGGCTAGCCCAACACGATTTGTCAGTTTTCTTAATCACCCCATGCTTTTCGAGTTTGTCTAACTCTTTTTCGACTTGCTCTTTCAGTGCATATGGAACTCTACGTGCTTTCACAAATATGGGCTTTGCATCTCCTTTCATGGTGATGTGTGCCTCAAGCCCTTTCATGCCTTCATAACTCTCTGTAAACAATTCACTATGTTTAGACAACAGATCATTAAGTTGACTCTTGGAACTGACTGAGTCTCTACTAGAGACACTAAATATCTCTCCCCACTCTAACTTAATTCGACGCAGCCAGTTTTTGCCAAGTAATGTGGGCTTAGCATCATAATTAGCTACAACAATTGGTAAATAATACTGTTTGCCCCTGTACACAATGTCACACTGCATTTCACCTGACACATCAAGCACCTCACCAGTATACGTTCTGAGTGTTATTTTAGAAGGAGTTAGGGGCCTTCCTGCAAATCTTTCCAAATATTCACTTTTACTCATTATAGAGTAATCTGCAGCAGTATCCAGCTCCATCTGGCATAGCTTTCCATTGATTTCCATTTCCACAGTGTAACGATTGTGGGTAGGCTTGTCTGTGTCAAGCGAATACAAGGAATAAATTCCTAATTCATCATCATTTTCATTAGCATCATGACCTGATTCAGATACCTGAACATTATGGACTTTACCTTTCCTTTTCTCATCTTTGCTACGGCAAACAGATGCTAGATGACCGACCTTAGAACATTTGTAACATTTCGCTGACTTAAATTTACAAAACTGACCTGAATGATTACCCCCACACCTATGACATACTGATTGTTCAGTGTTCTTACTGCTCTGCTCTGTCAACTTGTTCACTTGATTGCTCTCGCTGCTTGTGGGGTGAAACTCTTGAGTGTTCTTTTCCGCCATCTCCATTGTCTTGGCAATACTGCAAGCCTTTTCAAACGTCAGGTCCTCAGTGTTCAACAGTTTGTTTTGTATCTTAGAATTGTTCAATCCACACACGAACCGGTCCCGTAAAGCACGATCCAAGAATTCGCCATAATTGCAATGGACAGCCAATTTCCTCAGGGCAAGCACATAATCGCTGATTGATTCTCCAGACTTTTGATTTCGGGTACCGAAATGGAAGCTCTGTGCAATTTCAAGCGGCTTCGGATTGTAGTGTTTCTCCAAAACACGTACAATGTCTGTGAATGACGTGTCTTTCGGTTTCGCAGGCGCCAACAAATTACTGAGGGTCGAGTAAACTTCTGGTCCCACTTCGGTAAGAAAAGTTGCACGTTTCCTATCTGCTACCAGTCGGTTGGTTTGAGTGCTTCCCTCTCCCGTTGTCTCAACGATGTTATTGGCTGTGAAGAACATTTCTATCCTCTCCACATAAGCATTGAATGTTTCCCGCTCGGCGTTGAACTCGCCTACACGCCCGAATAGTCCACTCGCACTAGTGCTGGTCATCCTGTACGGCACAACACACACAGAGTTGCTCCAAAAAACCTTGCACTGTCGATTTCCGTGGAGAAACGTCCACTTCTCGTCGCCAAATGTGATATATTGTCAGCTAATTCGACTTAGCAAAACACGAGGTCAGACATATCATGGCGGTTCTCAACACAACTTTATTCTTTTTAAGCATTCTGGGTAAATACACAGTTACCAGAGGATTATGGTACTAAATATATTACAGAGGTTAGGTTACGCAAAGGTGTTATGGAAGACTTTCATTCTTCCTCTGACGTTACGGTTAAGGCGCCGTCTTGATAACTCCGCTCTTGCGGAAACTTTGTTTTATAAAGGGTCACCCGGCGTGAAATATAAACCCAGCTGATGTACACATCTCACCCAACGCGCGCCGGCTTGAATCAGTATTAACATCTCGGAATCATTCACGCTGGTGGTCCAGGGAAATTTACACAGAACAAATCTAGAACCACGTAAAGCGGCGGAAATACTCAATGCCCAGGTTAATGCTACTTTGATGTATGTCCAGGATCCAGAGAAGCGAAGCCCCGATGGCCTTTGATGTCCAATCACGTCAACAAGGTCGAATAAACAGTAGCAGAGATTGCGGTGAAATTTATCTCGCAAGCAGGCTTCCTCTTTGGCTTATGTCTTATGCAAGCGACAAAAGCCGGGGTACTTGTCCCGCCTGTGCGCTCGAAGTAACTACTCTCTTTGCTTGTTTGTTTTTTTTAGTAGAAATCAGTTTAGTTACTTGATAAAAAATAAGCTGCAATCAGGTTAAAATTTCACTGCGATCTTGTTTTCATTAGTCATACAAACGGACAGACAAAAGAAATTCAACGAAACCAAGCCAAGAAATTTCTTGCGAACACTTGATCCACGCCGGCTTTCACGTTGTAGGGCAAACTGAAGTGCCTGGCAAAGGATGTTAAAAGCGAACAAATTTCTCGATCTTATGCGAAAAATTACGCGTGACCTGCGGCCAGACTTTATTTCCGTTCGGTTAAACGGGCCCGCGGTAACCGCAGAGCAAGAAAAGTTTTTAGCGGACGACCAAATAAGAGGAAATACAAAGAACGCTGCTAAAATTGGGCCCGATAGAAGATTATATTGCGCGCTTTATTTTCCTTTTTTTTGTCTTCTCTGTTAGCCAACAGGTCTCAATAAATTGTAGTTATCTGTCAACATCGTCATGTTTTGCAGCAAGAAGCTAACACCTCGTTTCATTCTTATGAATCCTTAAGGTGACAAATCATGGCGTTAAGTTACTGTTAATATTAACTGAGTGGGGATTCAATCCCCCTTCAGCTAATTTGCATAACAAATCCTGAAGCGATCAAAGCCCGTCATGTGAGTAATTACGCTTTGAGTTGTTGATCGCGACGTTTCGACTGCAATACTGCTAGTCTTCATCAGGCAATCAGGTCGATTGTTTAGCGTGCTCCGAAACTGCAGACGAAACGAAACGGGGCATCTTCCTATTTGGAAAGAAGTTAAGTTTATTGATCGTGACCCTCACTGGTACACGTAGGGTCAAAGAGGCTATCCATATAAGAAGACTTCATCCTAATAATATCAATAGAGATAGTGGAATAGAAATTCCTGAAGCTTGGATACCTATGATCAGAAAGCACAACAGCCGACCAACCACAAAGCGGACCAGTGAGGGAACAACATCTAATAGTCGGAATAATAATGAGGATCGAAATGCGCCAATAGCAGCAAACCATCATGCTACAAATAGCGACACGTAAACAATCGACCTCATCGCCTGATGAAGACTAGCAGAGTAGCAGTATTGCATTCGAAACGTCGCGATCAACAACTCAAAGCAATTCCATCATGAGACAAACGAATAAACGTTCATCTTACCTATCTTACACCACGATAAACAATAAACACATCTTTAATGACAAGAATTAATAACATTCTATAATTTGTTTTTTGAGGTTTAGAAAGCTCTTAAAACATCATCCAATACAGGATCACTTTTGGTAGGTGTGTAAGTGTTTCATGGCTGCATTACTTTACAAAGCATTTACCACTGTATGACATTTGGGTGACATTGATTTCACCAGTCAATTCAAGACAATGTCATTTGGTCAAGAATCGCCTGCAAGTGTGGCCAAAGTGCTGCCTATCACCTGCAGCCAGCTGTTATTTTGAACCCTGCAAAAAGCAACCCAAGTTTATTCAACAAAATGGAGCTTTTGATTACTGAACTTTCGCTCTCAATAAAGAGGTGAAGATGTCCTGAAATAATCGGAACTCACTCAGTATTTTTAATTTTCTCATTTTGACCGTTCCAGTACTCCTACTTATTGAACATGCTGGATACCACTATAGCTGCCAAGTAAGAAACTGAGTCTCATATTTCTTGGTATTGTTAGCTCAAAGGGACTTTGTCAGCTGGGGAAGATGTGCAGTAGAGTTCGGTTGGTCACTTTCTGAGAGGATTAATTCTACAAAGACTTGCTTAATTTCTACGACCAGAATCACTTTCCCTAGAATAGAGACAATTTTTCAAAATTAGTCGATGTTCGTTTACATTTACATCCAATGCGATATAACAGCCTCCTGAACTCCCTGACGGTATTTGAAAAAGTTGGGCCAACGATTTCAAAGTGCTTCTCATCAACTTGCGCATGCACCTGGGGTGACATACCTTATTATAGAAAATTAACGCTCCATGAAATTAACGTAAATTGTAGAAATTCGTGTTAATTTTTAAGACAGTTAATTTCCACGTTGCTTATTAAGTGCAGCGTTTATTTTCCCGACCTTAATTTCCATAAGTTTTATTCCCAAAGTCTGGATCCAGTCCGGACATGCTTGACCCTAAAAACAATAGCTTTCTTACATTTAGGCAGAATTTAACGCACACTGTCAGTGAAGAAAGTGCTTCACACACCTGTAGATCTGTTTTGTTTATGATTTTTAAATTCAGTCATGAAATAAATTTGTCAGTTGGACCACAAATAATCGTTCTTTGTGTTTATCACGTTAATTTCCCTCATTTTGAAATTTTACCCCTTTTTCGCGTTAATTTCCTTTATTGGGGAGTAATTTTCCCTTCAATTTGCATTAATTTAAGTTGCGTAAATTTCAAATACCTTAATTTATAACACAAGCATTAATTTCCTATAATAAGGTAGTCCCTTTAATAGTTTGAAGATATTTCCCTATCGCACATATGCACTTGGTAAAAATATGAACAGATTAATTCAATTAAAGAAGTTCACTTGGAGAGTAGAGAAGCAGCTGATACAAATGGATAAAACATTTCCATTGTAACAATGTTCAACATAGTTGAATCAGCATGTTACACACATTTGGCCATGGCCAGTCCATGTGAAATAATGTTGGATGATGACAAATGATGATGGATAGTGCTGAATGAAATTAGATTGCCATAACATCTTAAATTCAACAGTGTAAATGAACATTCTTAAATGGAACTGTTGCATCATTCGGGTATTACATGTACTTAAAAAAAATTAATAAGGCACATGTAATCTACCAGTAGGCCGGCATCTTCGCAGGTTTTTAAATTACTCGCTGATATATTTATTCAGCTTTACTGTGAAACAGATGAAAGCTTTGGGTGTCTGACACTAGTTGAGATAGATTTTGATCCATTTCTGTTTAATTTCTGAACAGTTAATGGAATCAAATGGAACAACAAATTTGATTCTGTTTGATATATGCTGGTTCAGAAATTGAACTTACAAAAAATTCTTTTTTTTTTCATTCAGATGAACATTGGAACTCAGTCATTGTACAACTTGCATTCGTATTTGGTTTAGTTTCATTTTGGGGGATTTATAATTTAGTTTTATTTTTACACTATTTGTAAGTATGGACTTACACTCAGGTACGTGCATTTGCTCATCTCCAGGCTGAGGTTTCACCAGGCCAGTAGCAGCGGACAGCTGTTTTGTCCTACATGTACTTGGGACTGGTCAGCACTGCGTAAGGCATCAGGCACATGATGGAAAAAGAGTTGGTATTTCTCCCACCTCAGTGATCCAACACCATCTCTTTCCCATTATGCGCCATGCCTTAACACAGTGCTGACGAGTTCCAAGTAAGACAAAACAGCTGTCCACTGCTAGGCCTGGTGAAACCTCAGTGTGGAGATGAGCAAATTCACATACCTGACTGCCTGAGTGTAAGTCCATGCTCACAAATAGTATTATTGCACCTCAGGGTTGAAAGTGTTTTCTTTATTCTTATTGTTGTTATAATTATAGTATACCGGCAGTAGTCATGTATCCATACCTGAACAATTTAGTCTACAACTGCTCTTCTGTTGATCTTTTTATCCTTCCTTGGAGAAGTTCTGAAATTTTGCCTTGAAAAAATCCATTTACTTAAAAATGTGACTCACTAAAGGTTGACATTTTAGTTCAGTTTCTGTGACACAATTTAAATTCGTTGGAAATCTCCTTAAATTACAAGTCTAGATGACCAGTATCTGCACAGCAGACCCAGTATCTGCATGACCATGACAATAAGATAAATCATGACAGTTAAGTGATACATACATCGAATTAGTAGAATTAGAACTCAAATTTTCTATTAATATATATTTTGAGAAAAACAAGTAGTGGACGTAACAAGTGTCTTGCACATGGACACAAGGATGGTTATCATTAAAGACACAGAAACAGTAAGCATTATCGTCATCATCATCATTATCATCATCATCATCATCTTTAAATTAGAGGGAACCCAACTCACCAAGGCAACTTTCAATGGGGCCATCAATAATTAGTTACTGTCCAGCTACTCAAACTGGGCCACTTGGAAGAAAATTGACCAATCGCAACACTAACTGAGAACCGAAGAAGGCAACATTTTTTTTAATTATACAGACCAATAACGTTGAAGGATCTTATCTCAAAATAAATTTGAAATTGTCTAATTCTGCGGACCTGCGGAAGTTTGTTTACCCCAGTTAGTTCAAGGAAGGGGCAAATGAAGGTCATTGGAACATCTTGTGTTATAAGAATGAACAGCTTGATTTCTGATAGAATTAAAATTAAAGTTGTTTTCCCCAATTAGGCACTTGTGGATAGAAATGCAGTGTGTAAAACAAACACATCAAAATGATGTGCCCTAAAATGTAATCTCTGTGTAAGGCCTTATAATTAGTTTTCAGACGAAGGTTTTTTAATTTTCTTTATTTAACAGGCAAGAAAGCCTACAACAAGTTTGCAGTTGTCCTGTGGACAGAGAAGAAATTGATTTCCATAAGGTAAATCAGTGGTGTAGATCAGTCTAAGAAAAAAAAAAACAGAGACAAGCATTAATAAAACTATTGTCAATAAATAACTAGGAGTAGTTGGCATTCGAGCTGTCCCCACTGTTAAGAACTCTGTGAAGACTTAAAGCCAATTTTTTCTGACAAAGCATAATTTTGGGTGACTTTCACTTATCCAGTAACTTGACAACAGCAACAAATTTGTGATATCCTTCTCCCCTTCTTAACAACAAATTTGTCACTTAAGTTCAATCTAAATTTTTCTGCTATGTGAACTAATCCTTTCTGTCCGTGTGGATTACAAGGATGCCTCCTGGGGTAATTTGTCTTGTAATGTCTACTTGGCCTGGGGTAAAATCTACTAGGGGCAATAAAAATCTCCATAAATTGATTGATTGATACAGAAAATAACTCAAAGACCAAGAAGAGGGCGTTATAGGGATATTATAACGATGGTTAAAAGTACAAAAAATAAATTGATTTGAGTTAATCAACTTGAAAACACTTCTTCATTTAAATACAAAAAATTATGTTTAAGGAAGTTATAATAAGAAAAGTGCCTGGAAAAGTATATTATTCTGACTATTTTACTATTAATGTTAATAGGATATTTTCCCTGACAAAGCTACTGCAAGAAAGATTCATTCCCTTGTAATAAAATGTTCAAGTGCTGGATGTGAGTGGACTGGTGAACTGAGAGAGAAAAAGGTGCAGTATTAAAACTTACTGAAGGCTTAAGAATTTCATGTCCTGTCTGAAAAGCAGTTTAAACACCCTCAGCAGAAGGAGGGAGGGAGGGAGGGCTTGGGCTTGAAAGTGACAAGAATGTGGTGGATGCAGATGACTTCCCAGGCCTCCAACAATACCATGATATCAACCCATAATAAACTTCTATTAACATTTTCTCGTAGAGGACATTTAAAAATAAAAAGGTAAAAGCCTTTGATATAGTGTAGTAATATCATTTTTGTACATGTAACACAGCAAGAAACGTTTATTAAGAAGTCTACACCCCCCCCCCCCTCTTCCCCCTTCCTCTTGGTAAACAGGGGGTATGAGTTTGCGTGTATGTCAAAAGGCGAAACTAAGGGCAAGACCCAAATATGTTTGCAAAATTTTGTTGACAATTGATGGAATGGCAAATGGTCAGGCAGTCACAGAGCTCAGTTAAACGAACCTGCTTGTGTGCCAACTTGTGACAGCTGTTGGTTAGTAATTTATTTACCAGCCAGTTAGCAGGTTTTCCAAACTGTCTTGGTCAGGCAGTGAGCATCAATTCAGTATAGGATTTATCAGTTGGTCACTTAATCTATCATCAGTCATTCAGAAAACCAAAAAAAAAAAATCAGTCGATCAGTCGTTTATTTTTATAATAGCTATATACATGTATAGTGAATCAGTTGTTAGGGCCTGTTCATTCATCTGAGCCTGGTTTACTAAGATCTCATTCACTGCCATCTTCTTTACAAAAGTGTGTTTATATAAACAGGCAGGCTGGCACAGTTGTTGAGATCTCTTGAACATTATAACAGTGGAGATCGATCCCAGTAGCCAGGATGGTAATTTCCTCAAATAAACACTTCAGCCCAGTCACCAAGACGAAAAAATTTCAAAAACCCTAACCTTACTGTGAAACCGCAAACGACGTTCAGTACTCAGGGTTGTTATGACTTGTTCCTACCTGATTTTCTTGATTAGAGTATCTGCTGTTGTTGGATCGAAGGAAGTGTGCAATTAAATGTGTACAAACAATGTAATTAACACTTTGCTAATGTAGAAAGCAACACTTCTCTAAATCTACATGAGCAGTACTTTTCAGTACACCATGCTCTTTCATTCAATTTTATGCCAGAAAGTAGTAGTTTTAGTAGACAATATTTGATTTAGTTTATGCCTAGATGATCATGTCACCAAATTTCATCTCAGCAACCGTGCTGAATTTTCCTAATGATCAAATACCAAAGTTCATTCTGCAGCCCAGCTAAGTACTACATGCACTTATGAATATTCCAGGCTTCCTTAGTTATTCTTCATTTACTGAACAGATACACGGGTGGAACTAGGATTTCGAGTGGGGGGAGGAGGGGGGTTCCATTTTACATAAAATGTTTCATTGTTGATGTATTGACCTCGAACTGAGTTTTGGAAGGATTGCCAATATAGCATCAGTCATTGTGCTTACTTTGTCCTTCTGTTCTAAGCTACTGAAAAGGGGAAGAGCGGAGGGGGAGGGGGAGGGGTTCCCGGGTACCCTGTGACCACCCTGTGGATCTGCCAATGACTGACGTGTGATTGAAGTTTGAAGAATGTTCTAGAATAACAACGAGGTAACTCATTAATATATTCACTCGTTCCAACAGGGCCACCTGATAACTTGCTCTCTCAAACTTATTTCCTGCATGAATGCAAATTGTCAAGTGACAACAAGAAGGAAAGATCTTGATGAGCATATGAACCGCGTGTGTCAGTGGAGGATTGTGTCGTGTGAACACTGCAGTGAACCACACCCATTTTGTCAGTTGCAAGTGTGTCACAAAAAAAATGATTGACTTCGTGCATTGCATTGTTTAGGTAGAGCTACAATTTCCGTAAAATGAAAACAGAGCTGAATTCTTACTCTGTTAACAACTTTTTATCATCAAGGCTGGCAATTTGTTCAAACAAAGCACGTCTCATTTTATGCCACGGACCGCCAGGCCAATTTACTGAACCTAGCTATGCAATACTTCACTTGCATAATAATTGGTGGCAATCCTTGCTTCAAATTTGAGTTTCGGGGTAAAACTCCGGGGTCAAGTACAGTGATTAGTTTTTGGGCCAAGCTCTATAAGGGTTTTAAAGAAGTGTGTTTTTGTTCGAAGGATCATGCTGATAATTGCAAGAAGAAACCCGTAGAATGCCCAAATGGCTGCGGCGACTTGATTGTTACAGAAGAGGTAGGTGCTTGAATGAACCTCTGCGATACCGGTGCAGCGATTTAACCAGCTGAGCTATCAAGCCAACTGGGAGCTGGTCACTTGTGAGTTCGTATGAAAACCCGTAGATGGTGAATCAATAAACGTAAATAAACGTACGGGTAAAAAGTGGTCGTAGTCATTTCTTTTTTTCATTCGCAGTTCTTATAATTTTTGTTCATTATTTCCTATCGATTCCTATATCCACGTTTATTGTTGAAGTTGTCCGTTTAATATCTTTTTTAGATTACATCTCATGTTAACGACGAATGTCCGCTGACAGAGATCTCCTGCCCCTATGCTCAGATGGGCTGCAATACAAAGGTAATTTTTGCTTAAAATTTATGTAGGTGTTGCTGAAAGGAACCAGTTTCCAAGTGGCACAAGCAGATTGTAGCATGAAAAACAAAAACAAAATAAAAGAATGCTTTTAAAAGTGCCGTCTAGAAAATACATGTAGTTTGGAGAGTTCTGCGAATTTTTGTCCGCAAACTTGTCTATAAAGATCTCGGTCGTTCAGGGTTTGAAATAATTTTCCAGCTGGCGTCGGTCAAGTTGTCCGGTCAAACCTATTTTTGCTCGGACACAACCCATTTTAGGCCGTACATTAATATCCATTACGTCATATCTCTATAACGTTCGGCAAAATCAATATTACATTTGTGCATAAAACTATCGCTTCAGTTCTATGTATACGGTTAAATTCTAATACCTACTAAAGTTATGAAGTTGTTTAAATTGAAGCTTGCGATCTAGTTGATTCTCCTAATAATACAAGCTAACTGATGTGAATATACAACAAGAAACACGGTTTTGCTTCAGACGGCGAGTGGCGCTCGTTGCCCATAAGTGAATGGCTGGTGTAGGGTGAGGTCGTAGTCTGCGGTCAATCGTTCGAGATGAATTATGTATATAAGATAAAGATTATTTGTTGGAATATGTGAACTTTCTGTTAAAATGGTCCGTTTCCCTTGAAAATAGAATGTTTAGTTAATCTCGGAATTTATACCTTACGTGATTCAGACAGAAATGTCGACAAGTGGACAAATAAATGTGAAGTTGCTTTCTTGTTATTGTTAATTTTACACTTTTCCGGGACTTTTTGAATTTTTATTTAAGACAAAGGGTGCCCAGACCTTTGTACTGACACTGAGAGGTATTGTTATGCTTCTCATGTCACGTTCACAAAATCCAAGCGGACTATATATAAGAAATTTTGTGGTGACGGCTTGATGAATGACAAAGCGAAAATTTGCAACGGCCGGAAATTTTACAACCACTGTTATGAATCATTTATTAAAAGGTCTTGGTCTGGTAGTATCTCATTCTGTTTTTTCCACTTTTCATTCACGAACGCCAATAATGTTGAACCTTTCAAAATTTAAAACATGAAGTTCTGCATTAAATTTTTCTTTACAAGCGTAAACGATCGGACAAATTGTCCGGCCATCCAAGGATTTGACCGGACAAAACCTGTTTTCGACCGGACATTGTCCGTTGACCGGCCGTTATTTCAAGCCCTGGCCGTTGAAACCTCAAAATCTTTTATTTCTGGGATGTCAGCTCATGTGATTATGATAGAGAACGTCGTCCAAATGAATGGAAGAATAATATCTGTAATGGAATAGTGTTCGTTTTAACTAAATGTAATTTCTCGTAATCCTATGGCATTGTCTTTCAGTGGGTAACTTCGGAATTACTTAGAGATACACCTGACTTTAACGCGTCGCCCAGTGTAACATACAGCATACTCGATACGATTAGTTAACAAAACTATTGTTATAGCGCTTCATGTAAGTAGTATTATAAGCCCATAGCGGCAGTTTCATGCATTGGTTTCTGATTGGCTAACAGGTCGAAATCCGCCTTTCTGATTGGTGGAATCGTACCATGTGACTTTTTCCATTATTATTATTATTATTATTATTATTATTATTTTGAAGTCTCTTTTCGTTGTTGGATATCCTGTTTGATATGTGGCATCATACCTGGCCATCATGCCTGTTGCTAAGAAATCTGTGAATTAACTTTGTAGTGTACCAGAAAGACATACTGTATGACCCATTAATCTTCTGCTAAATGTGGACCTTACGAGTACCAGACTCCGCGCGGTAAAAAAACTCGTAGTCGTACTCGTACTCGTCCTCGGATCTGAAGGTCCGTTATTTCTTGACCTCGGTGGGATTCGAACCCACAACCCCAGGATTTCGATCACCGATGCTGTACCGACTGAGTTACGAGGCCAGGCGGGAGTAGGTAGATGGTAATTCGCATCAATGAGGATCTGAAGGGTAAATGAGAAGTTGCGCTAGGTAGCACTGGCAATACAACTAAGAAATCAGTGAATGAACTTTGTAGTGCAAGTTTTAGGGCTGGAAAAAAAATCATGGAATTTCTACTGATCGTTGCCCTCGAAGGGAAACGGTGACGCACTAAGTAACGAAAATTTCTTTGACCTCGGTGAGAGTCGAACCCACGATCTCCGGATTTTGATCGAGCTATTAGGCCAGACGGGAGCAGGATATGGGTTATTTGGGTGGTATTTGGCGGCTGCCAGTGAAGGCATGAAGAGTACCTGAAATGTTGCGCCGCGCGGCACTGGCTATATATCTAAGAAATCAGAGAACTTACTCAGCCTGTAGTATAAGTTTAAGTGCTGAAAAGAACCCATTATTTTAAACCCACTAAGCCGTACATTGTGTATGTTGCTCGATGACGAATATTTTGGCTTGCGATCGGATCATCTTTAATCGACTTCTTAGGAACAAGAGGCCGAACTGTTTCATTTTTGCCGCTGTATTGCAGTGGAATACATACTTAGGCACCAGATTACTATGTTGACATGTTCTTTGCCCATCTGGTAATGAGGAACCAGAATTGTAGTGTATGATTGCTTCTGAACCTGATTTTAATCTAGTATGTGCCATAACGATTTATTTCGTAAATATTTTTAATTTTAGATTCAGAGGAAGGAAGTTGAATCTCATCTTCAGTCCACAGTGACGCTCCATCTTGACTTAACCTGTGCCACTTTGAAAAAAACGACAGAAAAGCTCGAGCAGACGGCGATACAGGTGCAAGAATTGAAAGCTGCGAATTCTACTCTCAGTTCAAAGGTGTATGCTCAAGAGAAAGAGATATCAAAATTAAGACGTGAATACGCGTCATTTGTGTGGAAAGTAGATGGCTTTAATAAGGTCTTGGAGGACGCCATGAGTGGAATTAGCGAATGCGTTCAGAGCGTGCCGTTCTACACAGGCAAACAAGGCTACAAGCTAAGAGTACGTATTTACCCGGATGGTGACCGGTCAATCAGAAACAGGTATCTTTCAGTATTCCTTGAACTTATGGAAGGCAAATTTGACGGCATATCGGCTTGGCCATTTCATCAGAAGGTCACATTTACGTTGATCGATCAACAAGATGACCCAGCGTGCAGGTCAAATTGGGTGACTTCTTTCAACACAGACAGCTCGTGGTCTTTCTCTGAAAGGCCTTTCGGATTCAGAGACGACGAAATGCGTGGAATACTCAGATTTGTATCTCACCGTAATTTGCAGACAAGACGCTACATTGATAAAAACGCAATATTTCTCCAAGTTAATATTGATCCTCCTGATCTGAGTACTAACTATGAGGCTGACGTTAAGCGTTGAGTTTTACGAGCAGCACGTAAGACATAGTGCTGTTAACGCCCGTCGTCTTAAATAATGAACAAATGAACTGATCGTGGCAGCATGTTATGAATGCTAACTTGAGCGGGTTTTTATTTTTGCTCTTTCGGCTAGCTTTAGATTGGTGAGGTAAATGTTGTTTTATTTAATATTTTTTATTTATTTATAGAGGACGTTATTTTTTAGTCTGAAGGACGAACTGCGTTATAGCGGTGTTTAAGTTATCAGCTATAATCTTCAATGTAGGAATCAAGCTTCTGAAAAGGTTTTGTAATTATAAACTCATTCTTTTTAAAGGAAAGTTTAATATTGAGGTCATAGTAAAAATATAATAGTAATGAAGAGTCGTCAGTATTAGTCGAAATTTGCAAAAATCAAGTTTTTTAGAGATTCCGTAGTTAGAGTAATGCTTGAAAATAATGTTTAGATTGCAACTCGACCTTCCAGCAAGTGTACTTACTTGACAGTTTTGTTGCGGCAGTAGTGTGTAGGGAAATAAAAGTGTAACCACAACAGACAAACTGTAACTGTAGCTGTAAAATTTGCCTTTATTTAGAAATGAAAGTAGTTTAGTGTAAACCTATTTGTAGGAGCCTGCAAATTTAGCGTTGTCCACATCTAAGCTTCACTCAGCAATAAAATGCTGAGATGAGCCTTACCAACCGGATTAAAATGTTGCAAGGCTCCTGGTCATGCACGTGGCTTTTTGAAAGCGCTGTGTCACCCCCCCCCCCTGTTTTTATGTCACACAACAGCGTGACCACCAACAACCCTGCAGTGACCTTTTTGACTGCCGATTGTTATATGCGACTAGACTCGACGCGTGGTTTAGGTAGCGCGCCAATTTAACCCATCCAAGAACGGGTCGGTGATTAAATAGGAAATCACTTGTAGCCACTAGGCAAGAGTTTTTCAGCCATTTACAGCTTAAATTAAGCTTAGTATGCTAACTTCAACGGAACTCTCCTCCTCTGATGAATCCAATAAGTTTGATTGTGTGGAGGCATCTCTTGTGAGAAGCATAAATTCTTGTTCGCTCGCGGTTTGTTTTTGTGGGGCATCCTGCAGGAGAAGCGATCTTTTACTTGAGCTACCAGGGGCATCAGAAGAGAGTCTTTTCGTGCTGGTCGTGCTTCCTCTCTGGGCAGCTATCGCTACATGATCATGACCTGTCTTCAACGAGTTCCTAACAAGTTTCACTTTCTTCACTATAGTCTCGTTCTTGTCGGCGCAATTCCTACATATTAGGTTTAATAGTCGTCAATTCAGCTGGTGTGAACTGCGAGGATTTCTAGATCCAAGCAAGCCTTGGTTTTCCTCCCACCTGAGCCGATTTGTCTACGCCTGTAATCGTTGTTAATGACTTCTTTGGCGCAAAGGAAACAAATTTGCTCTTTAATCAGCCTGGAGAAACGGCAACTCGCGTGATAGTTTTGGTCGGAGTTGACCCCGCGCTACTTTCAGCCATCACAAACAAGTAGTCTTGAAACTTACACCCGCTAGTAAAGTCACGCACTCACAGAAGGACCACCCCCTGATAATTGATACCTTCTGCTTTTGGCGGGAAACGTGATTCAAAATTCTTCAAGCAGTACATTAATGCGACTTGCATCTCTGCATCATGTTGGTGCGAAAACTGCGCCATACGGTGAAATATTTTCTTGTTTTTTGGATTGCCTTCATTTTCAAGTTCACGGGTTGTCTTGATGCTGAAATCTGTGAAAAGATCGATGAGTTTTCGTGTAAAAAAGGCAACGGAAAAGTTAACTTGCGGTACAATGTACATCGATGGCTACCCTGCGAGCAGAGGCCCTTCGATCTTCCTAGATAAGTCGGTAGGAAGATCGAAGGGCCTCTGCTCGCAGGATAATCGATGGCGCGAATACAGGACGCGACTCGACAGCAATTGCCTAAGTTGATTATACACTCCTTTTCACCTCAAAGCATATTCTATATAAAAATGGAAATTCGCAAAAATGATGAGGTAAGCGTGTTTATTCGAGTGAAATTTGACTGAATAAAGTAAATAGCTAACGTAAGTTCCCCCAGGATGAGCTGCTTACACAATAACTGGGTGAAACCCGGGGATGAAATTATAAGTTAATCCCGTGATGGCTGTGCCCTTGTCGTCAGTACACAAATGACCTTCCATCCCGGGATAAAAAAAATCCTGTAAATGCAATACGTATTTTCTTGTTTTGATGAGTGCAAGAGGTTATTGATGGATAATGTTTTCATTCACTCCAGGGATGATATGACGTAATGGGGAGGTGGGATGGTATGGTGACTCTCTTCGGACGAACTCATCTAAGCTATCGTAAACTTTGCTTTGCTTTGTTAATATAATTTCCAGTAGAAAATTCGTTTGAACGATGCTGTGCCACCTTGAGTATTCCATACAAAAGCAGCCTTTTCTGTGAAGTTGTTTACATAAGCTCTCACCTAAACACGGGGCAAACGAACTCAACATCATTTAATGTTGTTGAAAAAACTGACTCTGTAGTACGATTTTGATCGAAGTGGCCAAACGATTGAATGGAATTGAAACATCTCGATTCAGCATCGTACAAGTGCGTTGAAGTAATTAACCCTGTGGAACGCGTTTCAGGTTTTAACCATCCTGTTGAATGGCATTGAATGTTATTGGGGTTCCTGCACGTGTGTGTGTTCAACAATTTGTTGCATGTGCTAACTCGAACAAATGGACTCAACGAGTGTTACCATTTACAAAAAAAAAAAATCCGGAATTTTCTGTTGGATTGTAAATGGTAAGGCTATTTTGGTTTGCCAACTGGAAAATTTCCAGAATAAACGGAACGTCTTTGAGAGGTAGTCCAAAACTCCCAACCGGAATATCCAAACGGAAAATTGTGTTCCGTTTACTTTTTCCTTCCAGTTCCAGTTCCTGCGCCAACAGTCAAAGTAGTTCCAGACTCTCTGTAAATAAGAGTGAATTGCACAAATGGTACATGTTGAAGATCCCATTTAACCAACGGAGGTTTTGCTTATCATTTGCACCAGCCGTACACCAAACGGTTTCCCCCTGTAAATGGTAAACATCACCCCACATTGTTGAATACAACAATGTTTATACGATGCTGAATGACTGGGTACATTTCGATTCAACATCGTTTCAACAATGTTGAACAGTCAACATGATACACATGTTTGGCCATCCTGCTGAATGCTATTAAATTATGTAAATTAGTGTTTCCTGGGTTTTAAAGTTGGAAGTTTTTAAAAGTGGTTTTCCGAGTTCTGAATTTCAACTTCCAAGAAAACTTTAAGGTTAGTACGCTTTTTGGCTTCAGAGAAGGAAATGTCATCGTAAAGTTACGATTTTTCAGGCACCGAAGATCACCTCTAAAGCACGAAATTGCGATGTCTACACTAAAGGCGCTGTTACACTAGGCAATTTTTCTTGCAACTTGTCCCGCAATTTTGTTGCGAGACAAGTTGCACGCAACGTTGCCTAGTGTAACACTTCTACGTAACGCTGGAAAAACTCGTTGCAGCGTTGCAAGGATCGTTGCGAAAAGTAGAACCGACTTCTACTTCTCGCAACGACTGTGGCAACAAAAAAGTTGCGAGACATGTTCATTTCAGGGTATGTTATACTGACCAATTTTTCCTGCAACTTGTATCGCAACAAAATTGCGAGACAAGTTGCAAAAAAGATTGCCTAGTGTAACAGCGCCTTAACCCTCACAAAAGAGTCTAGAAAAAAACATTGAGAAAACGAAAAGGATGCGCGGCGATCTGGAAGACTGCTGCACGTACTGCTACTGACATGCAGAGCTTCCAAGCAGATTAAAGAAAGTAAAATACACCGTGTCTTCTGAATTTGCACCTGAACTTACCTGTTGCTATTTACACTTGTTGTTTGTCTTGCTCGATCTTTTCTATCTTGAAACTTTTTATCCTAAACATTGATCATACACATTCCCGTTTGGCCATGTTGAATGCGGTTAAATTATGCAAATTAGTGTTTTCCCGCACGTGCATGTGTTTACTTCACTTGCACGTACACGTGCCGGCCTAACGAGTTCAACGTTGTTTTTCACACTGGAAAACAAAATAAATGTTGGATCGAAAGTTTGATGGCAATCAAAATTCGTTTAACACCTTTCATTAAGTATGAAGGTCAGTAGTTAAAGACCGGAAAGAACCATTTTCTGCATGCAAGGTCACGTAAACGAACCCATTCGTTTAATTTTAATACTTATTTCTTTCTTCGTGACAAGCTGCCTATCAGCATGAAAATGCTGGTGTTTTTCCTGGCAAAATGTGTTCGAAACGCCATAAAAACCATGCTTGTGGACAGAAAAAACCAAAAAGCACTAGCTCTGCTATATTTGGCGTCGAAACCGCTGCGAAAAGCTGCGAACTCAAGCGGTGAGCCGACCGAGTTCGAACAGAACCGACGAGGCAAATTTGAACTTTTTGCCTGAACTTTATCGCCGAATTTCTTTCGCCTAGATTGAACTTTTCCCCTTCCACCAAAAAGACAACTGAGTGTTCTTTTGAACTTTTTTTTTTCCATTAACACATTTGTTTTTGACTTTTCTTGTCTTTGCTTGTTTTGTTACAACGAGGGTCAACATGCGATTTCGCGCCGAAAACACACGGGATTCAGCACAGGGTTATATCCAGTGTAGGAAGTGTATTGGTAGGCCTGTGGTGCGGACGGACGGACGTACGGATGTACGGACGGACGGATGTACGGACGGACGGTCACATGACTACTACGTCACTACCAAAATTTTTTGGCTTGATAGATTACCAAATTTCCTTAGCAATGGAGCTCCGCTGACGCGCTAGCGCGCTGGCTCCGCTATTACAAACGTTTTGTACTTCAATGCAAATATGTTCCATTTTCCCACGCATGAATAGAAATATAGGAGGAAAGAGAAACACGGTTCACTTTCTCTTTTTCTTGACTCGTTTTCAGTTTCTAACGGCCAAGACCGTTTTAATTTCTTTCGATAACTTAATTCTCTCCATAAGCTCACGGTGTCCCGCGCAGCGATTCCACCATTCTCGCGCGAACCAGACTACGTTGGAGCGACAATTCTGTGTCCGTACCGGGTCATAGTTACTACAATTGTAACACGACCAGAGCGAGCGTGGCCCTCCCCATAAGGGCATGATTTGACTGGTGTCCAGTGCCGACCGCGGTCAAACGGGGCTATCGGGATCCTCACGGATCCATGGCGGCCTATTTTGAGATGCTATTATGATTTTTTGCAGTGGATAATTCTTTTGGGACACGAGGTATGTGCAATTGGTTTTGAGAAAATCACTTGTATGTCTTCCTTTTGTCAAGTCGCTAAGTCAGAATGGGAGCCTGAACTAGATTTGTGGGTAAATTCGAGCGAATTCCGAAACGTGTCGAGCGGTGATAGTGGCTAAATCGGGCCAAATGAAGAAGAAGAAGAAGAAGAAGAAGAAGAAGAAGAAGAAGAAGAAGAAGAAGAAGAAGAAGACTCCTTCCTTGTCAATGTATTATACATGTACTAATACACAGTAAGGTAAATAGACCTAAAATTGCTCAAAATGCGTTGTAACGATAGCAAACAACACCATGTAATGTTTCATGAACTTAATTCAGTTAGTTCGTTGTTATGTATTGCTCAAAATGTTCGCTTCGAAATCCCATACAAAGACTTATATTTTGAAACGCCATTTTTAATGATATTCAAATGTTATGCTTGGGTGTCCTGTGATTCCACTGGTAAACGCCGGCGGTCGTTGGCCTTTCGTGTACGACTGGAATCAGTGTACAAAGTTCAGTGAAGGGGAAAACTGCAAACATATGTTGGTAAGTTCAAAGGGTTGATCAAATTATCCGGGTTATTTATTGTAGGATTACTAATACTAATCCGGCTAGTGCTAAGCTAGTGTGTAGCTTAGCAAAGTGTGTTCCTATAAATCCTTTTCATTCT
This sequence comes from Siderastrea radians, assembly GCA_964017195.1. Lineage (NCBI taxonomy): Eukaryota > Metazoa > Cnidaria > Anthozoa > Scleractinia > Rhizangiidae > Siderastrea > Siderastrea radians. The sequence goes on from CAXHKT010000399.1 coordinate 68,344, forward strand.
ACATTTTGACTTTGCTTTAGTTTTAAAGAGAAAACCCTGGTTGACTTTTAATCCCAGATTAGTGATGCGGTTACCCAGAGATCGGCCATACACCGTCTGCTTTTGTGATTCCTTTATACGCCCCCAAATTAGTTCCTTTAAGACGCATTTTTTATCACTGTAGTTAAACAATAAATTTAGGCTGATTTTCAGTTAGATTTTTAGGCAGTTTTTTTTTTATTAACACTACTTTTCTTTATAATAATCTACAATATCAATTTGTTTTCTCTGAAATAGTAGCACTCTAAGAGGTACTTGGGACCGCCATTTTCACGTGGGTGTCAGTGAAGACTAAACCCTTCGCAGGTAGCCTAGTAACTTGACCTAACAAGGGCCGAGTTTTGGTCCGCAGTTTGGCGAACAAATTCCGACCTCCCACGCTGTATTAATGGGGTTTCTAACCCGTTATAAGTCCAAATTTTTGCAGCACCGCGGGAAAGGTTTGCCTAGCGAAACGAAAATAGAGTCCGATTGCATGTTAAGAGCACCTTTCTAACTCAACTAAGCAGTCGGCGGTAAATCCATGACGGAAGCTGAGGAAGCAGCTACTGAAGCACAGGCCATTTTTTAAAAGTGTTTTTTATCTGCTGTTGTTGCTGTTGTTGTTGCTGCTGCTGT
>CAXHKT010000400.1:0-23000 GCA_964017195.1 Siderastrea radians
AACCATTCGGTCTATTCCGCTTGTCAGACAACTGTAGTGGATACTACAAAAATTGAATATTTGTAGCCCACCAGAAAGGAGACAACGTTCAGAAACCCTCTTCTACAGTATTGAGCTGATAAGTCTAAGAAAAAACAAAATCTTACGGAGTAGCACGGCAAATATAACTTAAAATACAACGTGTTACCTTCGAAAGCTTCCTTTCCACTGATAACCTAAAGAAGTCAAAAAGTTTCTTTGTGGCAGTGCGGCATGCTTCTAAGCACTTGTCATACTGAAAAGGGAAACACGAAACTATTAAATGCTAAAGCATCATTGAACTGGTTTTAAAAACAAGGAATGCATTAATGTCACTGGTCTGTTATTAATTTAGAATTTAGCATAGATGTAATGCAGCCAAAATAAGTGTGACAAGACAAAAATAAACAACAACATTAAGGTGTAATGAGGAGGGGTGTACGGCCTCGTAAGGGGCTGCCAGTCTACTCAAGCAGTTTTCAGAAACAGTGTAAGCAGTAAGTTGAGAGTTTGTTGTAGTGGCTGTAGACTCGAACTCAGGACCTCTGGGTTGAGAGTTCAATGCGGCAATCATTCGGCCACGCTGCCCCACAATTTACCTTATCCGCTGGTATTGCAGAGGTCATGGATTTGATTCCCATTCAAGCCCGAATTTTTTCAGGTTTCTTCTTTTGAACTGCTTAAGTTGAAACACCTTCACTGCGATGATCTTCATAAATTATAATTCTTAACTATCTTTATCCGCAGTTCAAATATATGATTATTTCATATATTCATGTTCTCATCAACTCTGTTGATAATTTACCTTATCAACTCAGTTGACAAATCCAAAGTTTTGTTTTTGTTCAGACCACGAGACCCAGAGTGGATCACCTGAGGTGAAATAACTTGCCTATAAGAGCTAGGCCAGACAAGACAAAGGCGACTTATCTCCTCAGTGACCAGGGAATAGGATAAGAGTATTGACAGGGCCTCTCTTATCTCACCAGTACCGTATGGGCTGGATCAGATAAGGTTAAAGCAAACATACAAGATGGAAAGACAAAAAACAACAGCTTGGGGTAAGCCACTATGCAAACTTAACCAACACAAATGCATGCAGAAAGAGTATAAATTACAGTCAATCTATGTCACGCATAAACATCATTTGCGAATTTGAAATGAACATCCAAAATTCCTCTTTGTAAATTCAAGCATTGAACGGAATCTTGAAAATTTTGAATCAGAAAGTCACGAGTTACTGCAAAATACTATCACCATTCAGATAAAAGACCTGGTATTTCTTAAATACCTCATATCTTATAGAAAAATGATATCTCATAACTATTTGACTTTGATTAACCAACAAAATTCTCAGGGGAATTCTGAACCTCCTAACTAGTGTTCAAAATTGAAATGCAAATTTGAGAACTTGGTTCGAATTACAAAGATTTGGTTCACGTGTGACGTAGATTGACAGCAACTAATAATTACAATTTCAAAAATGAAGCAATATAGTTTTTTACCTCCTGAACTGTAAAACTCCCTGTTGTTGACGACGTCATCACATTTTTGTTAATACTGTCAAATGCAAAAGTCATCACTGCTGAGGCTGACTGCAAAGAATAATTGTTGACAGTTAAGTTAGTTCTAAGTGTAGCTGAAAAGGTTTATGTCTAAGTGTCTACCTAAAGGAGGTGGAAAACCCACAGGAGTTGTCTACTCACAGGAGGTATCTCCTACAGGAAATGTCTACCCACATTGGGTGTCTAATCTAGAGAAGGTTAGTCATAATGTTGTATTACAGGAGTTGTTTATCTACAGGAGATGTCTACACACAGTAGGTGTATAGAAAGTATCTACCTACAGGAGATGTCTGCTTACAAGAGGTGTCTGCCTATAGCTACCTAAGGTGTTAACTTATGGGAGGTGTCTACCAACAAGCGGTGTTTACCTACAGGAGACGTCTATATACACAAGATGTCCAGCTATAGAAAGTGTCTGCCTACACAAAGTGTCTACATACAGGAGGATGTTCCTACCTATGGGAGCTTTCTCCCCACAGAAGGCATTTACCAAGCAGAGATATCTGGCTACAGGAGATGTCTGTCTGCAGATGTTTACCCACAGGAGGTGTCTGCCCACAGGAGATGTCTGTATCTACAGAAGGTGTCTAGCTATAGATGGTGTCTAGCCAAAGAAAGTGACTACTCACAGAAGGTTCTATCTACTATCCTCACCTTTTCTTGTTCCAAAGTAGGATCCAACTGGATTTCACCTGATTCACTCATGGCACACGTCATGCCACAAACTAGACACTTCATTGGAAAACCAGCATCCACCATTGCCATGCAAGCAGCATTGATTGCACATGAAAGTAACTTTGGTTGTTAATGAAAATGAGCATATATTGCTTCATGTTATATAAGAATAGAATGTGAACTAAAAGCCGTCTGCTTGCGACCCTTTTCACACCCCCACCAACCTCCCAGCTCTCCTCTTCATACTTTAAGGCTACCCCCAAACTGTTGGATGACTCAAAGTTTGAACAATCATGAAGAAGTGTCATTACAAGACACAACATGTTGACTACAGCATAACTCAGTTGCATAAATCTAATGTTTAAAGCACAATCACTAAGCTTGATGTTGTATTACTCTGTTTTGTTAAGTTACTTGAACCCTTAGCTTGGCATTTAACAAAAACTGCTTTCTGGAATGATTGCAATGTTGGCTGAGTGAGTAAACAAGATATGTGTAGGATACTGATCCACAGTCCTGCACTAACTGTACAACAATCGTAAGAGAGGATCTTGGGTGTCTGGTTGTCAGGACAACAGGATCACAGCTATTACGGATGACTCGCTCCATCAGTTTTTCTGCACAGCCTGTGAAAATACATGAAGTTGTTGATAAACTGAGACAAAAAGGGTGAACAATTTTAAAGTTGTGAGCTGGACTGTAAAGTACAGGGCAAGTTACAGTGGAACCTTGATTTAATGAAGTGCCAAGGGACTGGGCAAATTGGTTCGTTATATCGAGGTTCTTTTCCATACATTACACTATTACTGGGCTGAAAAATATCGTTCGTTATACCGAGGAGTTCGTTACATAGAGGTTCGTTAAATCGCGGTTCCACTGGTTCCTAACTAGGAATAGTTAGGTTCCTAACTAGGAATAGTAAATTATAGTAACTAGGAATAGTAATAGTAATAGGAATAGTAACTAGGAATAGTAACTTTTGTAAGTCAGTAAAGTATGATCATCGTGGTGAGTGTAGTCCTGAGGACTGTTTGTGGTGACACTGCCTGACAATTTGACATCCTGAGCAGAAGTTATCATTTTTCTTTTTTTTTAGCAGAAGTTATCATCAGAGTCAAGTGATGAGAGACAATTGATGACATTTTTGGACCAAGGCTAATCATTCTAAATACATGTATGGTCTTTATTACTTTTAGGGGACTCACACTATATAGGGAAAAACTGTCTGAAAACTGCATGCACTAATGACAAGAAAATAATGACGCCTTTTTAGAAAACGATCCACGTAAACTGACTGAAATATGCAGCTTACATCTTGACGAAATATGTATCGTTCTCACCATTATGATGACATTTTTCAGAAACTTGTGATTGGCATTGCTTTCTTTTGTTCTTTGTAACATGTTGTAATTTATTTGGACATTTGCAATATTCTGTAATTTTTCACTTTTGTACATTTTGGTGGTGTAATTAAATTCGTAGATTACGTGTAATTTACTGGTCATTTAGACAGTTTTGGTGCATGCATTAGACAATTTTCCCTATTTAGTGTGAGTCCCCTTAAAGCAACGATAGCCGTAAATATTTGAGAAACCCTCCCTCCTGATTCCAGGGGCATGGTGGTGTAGTGATTAGCGCATTAAACTTCAGATCTGAAGATCAGTGGTTTGAGGCCCAGTCCCTGCCATCGTGTTGTTTCCTTAGACAAGAAACTTTACCCCACATTGTCTCTCTCCACCCAGGTGTATAAATGGGTACTGGCGACATACTGCTGGGAGTAACCCTGCGATGGACTAGCATCCCATCCAGGGGGGAGTAGCAATACTCTCAGTTGCTACGGAAACCAGGATAAGCTCCAGCCGTGTGGGCCTCCTTAGCTTGTGTGCGACTTACCTTACCCCTCCTGATTCCAGACAAAGGGTGCAATTACCTCTCCTTCCCTCTGGGAGGAAACTATGGAAAACTCCTTGTCTACCTATTTACTGTTTTAGGGACACCGATGAAGTGGTGGTTAACTAGCTGTTTAGCTTTACCTGGCACACCGACTTTTGGTCTAAAAACAACTTCCAAGGTAGCTTTGTCAATGAGTTCTTTGCTTGATCGTACTTCTGCCGGGCCATATGCTGCCGCAATCACCTGAGTATCCCCTGAAAACAATGAAATTTAATAAATCCGTTAAAAATACCAAGGAATACGTAAAAAAGCCAGTAAGCTTAACTTGTACCTTAAATTTGTTTAGTTTAATAGCACGTGTGTAACAGCATTTCCCGAAAATTCTGGGGATAATTTATCAAATTGAAAAACCTACCTTGTGAAAAACTTGCTGATCCATCTGTTTTGTTCAGCAGGCATTGCTCGCATCGCATTGATCTTAATTCTGACGAAAATCGTGGAAGGCTCACATCGATTGCTTCGTCCGCCATTTTGAATTTCCACACAGGATCGCGGGCTCATAAACTGACAACACTCACTCACCAGAGTACGGTTAGGCGAAAGTTAGGCTGTCTCTTTGATGCAAGTTCTTTTAAAAATCCTTTTTGCTCCAGCTTCTAAAAATGCATGTTCAAAATCACATAATTTATCTCAGAGGAGTTGCAAAATTCCTATAAAAAGTGTTTTCTTTTTTTTTTCCAAAAACGTTCAGCAAAAATACTGATTTTCTATACCTCCCCCGACGAAAGAATTTGTCGCGGGGACAAAAAAAAAAGAGTAATGGGAATAAAATGAAACCTGTTTCCTCGTTTTCTCGCCAAAAAAAGCAAACAATCGGGTTATTATTTTTGAAAAGTTTTTTTCAAATTTGCTATTTTGTACAGTGCGTGGAAAAAAACCTTGCTCAATATCTTGTGATAATTCCCCACTCTACCCCCGGCAAGTTAACTATTCTCCAAGAAGAAAAATGGCTGCCGCAACGTGGATAGCAAGAACTGCAAGAGCAACATTTCGTTGCTCTAGCGGCAAGTTATCCCAGCTAAGAACAATTCCCACTGCTTTTAAGGCGATAAGAGTAAGTTAAGAATTATTGCTACTGCAATACCTAGGATAAATTCAGATTTGAAAGCACTAATTATGCGTTTTGTAATATTCCCAGTTGTACTCTTCAGACGCTGGAAGCGTGCATGAACGTGAGTTCCAAGACAAGCCAAGATTTCCTGGTGCTTTGAATTCATGTTACACGGAAAAGATGAGCTTTGTTGATCCAGATGATGGTGAAACGATCCCTGTTTATCGCGTTATGGATCGGAATGGGAAAGTTTTCGATGAATCGCACGACCCCAAGGTACATGGAGTTCATCACGGTTAAATCCTGATCACGATTTTTTTCGAAAGGCAGAATAGTTCTTTTTAGTTTTTAACTGATGCCTTGAATTCCTACATAGCAAGCGCGGAATTTTGGCATTTGATGGCATATTTATTGGAAATAAATTTTAATCTGGTAATTTAGAATTTCATGTGGGGGAGTGTCTGGGGCTGAGCCCTAATGTATTGCGTAAGCGCATCAAATTTCAAAATGCTTATGTTGTTAGAAGTCCTGAGGTACCTTTATCCCAGAAAATTTCAGACGCATTTAACTTTGAAAGAATTGCCCATAAATGAAAGTTCTTAATTTTGGGGGGGGGATGCAAAATTTTTAAGGTGAAGTCTTTCAGTCTTAAGGATGGTACCTCCTTTTGTCTGCACATCTGGAGACTGGTCTGAGATATTCAAGTTTCTTAAGGAATTTTCCTACTAATACAAAGGTATTTTTGCATGGTTTAAGACTGTGAAAAAAGCAGATCTTAGCAAGGACTATCAGAATCCAAAAAGGAAATTGGGGGTAGCCACACATTTTTCAGAGGTAACTGAGCTTAAATTTGGAAAGATATTGCCACACATTATTTTTTTTCTAAGATTATGCTTGCTTAGTTATTTCTGAAAAATGCATGGTTACCCACACTTTTCTTTTTAGATTCCAATAACCCTTGCTAAGATCTGCTTTTTCTCCATATTCATAACCTTTGCAAAAATACCTCTGTATTGGGAGGCATCATCCTTAAAGTCTTAATTATGTACAGGAGATATGTGATGGCACAATCACCCACTTGGTTAATGGACTTTTTCTCTTTTAGTGGACTTTGGCTTCCAACAGACATGAATGCTTTACAGCAGACCCATACTTCTCAAGTTTCTAGGAGCTAGTATCTATACATTTAAGTCACTCCAAAGTCAGTTTGCATGGAAGTGATTTAATCTATGGAATTCCCTTAATTTTATTTTGTCCCACATTTGCGTGATACAAAATAACAGCCAATTTCCATTGAGGGGCTCACTGTTTAGCTTGATTATTTTGCTACTTTTGTTAGCTTGACAAAGAAACTATACAAGTTATGTACAAGAAGATGACACTCCTGAATACAATGGACCGCATTTTGTATGAGTCGCAGCGACAGGTAAGTAAATTTCATGAAATAAAAAAGAAAACTGTACAGGAAACTTGAGCAAAAATCATAGAATTTAATTATCATATGATATGAAACTATACAGAATTTGCACAGATGCCTTTGTCAAGTTTTTAAAATCATAGTCGCTCAAATCCACCATATATTACTACAGATGCTTTTCTGGACAGGAGTTTTTCTGTCTCATCATCGTTTCTGTCCATGCCAGAAGGCATAATTATAAGGCCATCACCTTTGATCATGTACTAACAAAATAAAATAAAAAATAAATAAATCACTTTGTTTGGGTGTCAATGGTATTTAGCATGCACAGAATGCTAATTGGGGACACCTCCGAGATAGAATTGGAATTTGGATGACTTTGTGTTAGTTTTTGAGGAGAGGGGAAAACTGGACTTCCCGGAGAAAAACCTCTCGGAATAACGAGGAGAACCAACAACAAACTTGACCCACATATGACACCGGGACCGGGAGTCAAACCCGGGCCACATTGGTGGGAGGCGAGCGCTCTCACCACTGCACCATCCCTGCTCCCCAACTGTAACTGTAACTGTATGAAACTGGTTTTATCATAGGGAAGGATCTCATTTTACATGACAAGCTATGGTGAGGAAGCCACTCATTTTGGAAGTGCTGCGGCTCTTCTGCCTGAAGATGTAGTGCTTGGGCAGTATCGTGAAACTGGAGTGTTGATGTGGAGAGGATTCACACTAGATGACTTTATGAACCAGTGTTATGCTAATCAAAATGATTTCGGAAAAGGACGACAGATGCCTGTTCATTATGGATCTAAAGATCTCAATTTTGTGACAATATCCTCCACGCTGGCCACACAGATGCCACAAGGTGAGTTCTTTAACCCTGACATAAAAATGCATATTCTCCTTTCTATTCTCCAGACATTTCATGTGGATCTAGTAAGGAGAATTTGTCTAAAATTAAGACATCTCATCCTTGGTGATCACTTTCTTTATTTTCATCACTTGAATGTTTGAACAAGTAAATGTTAGTGTGAAGAGAAATTTCATTTTTGTCACTGTTAGGGACTAAAGGGTTAAGTGATGGTGGATTGAATATCATGTGGTTTGGTAGTTTTCTTGCAACTCCATCCAGAATTTCATGGTTGGTCCAGAGGTACCTGAAATGTCTTTTCCCTTGTTAAACAGAGCATGGAAAATTGTGTACCTGATTTGCCCCTTCTCCCACTTCCAGTCTCTTATTTAAAAAAAGTTCCATTTGAGCAATAGAAAACTTTTTCCACGTTTGCATAGCCTGATATAAACAGGAGAGGGGTTGGGAGAATTGGAGGCAGTTATGCAAACCTGAGACGAATTCAAGACAGTTTAACTAACTATACTACACACAACTATGATGTCACAACTGTGTTTACGTACTCATGCAAACACGCTTCTCAGCCAATTAGAGCACGTGTAGTATCTTTAGTTATTTTATAAAGAATTGTAAATGGGGAGCATCATCTCTTTTAGTTAGTATACTGAGTTTGGTTATCCAAACTGTTTTTTTTTTTTAATTTCTTTTCCATCCTGCATATGGTAATGACCCTTAGTTCTTGTTAGGTTTTAGTACATAATTAAACAATGTAGTTAATTTTTTTAATTAATTTCTCTAAGTATGTGCAGGGCCCCACTGAAGAGCACCTATTGGTGAAGTGGGCTCCCTGCTAAAATATTATTATTATTATTATAATTATTAATTTCTCTAAGTATGTGCAGGGCCCCACTGAAGAGCACCTATTGGTGAAGTGGGCTCCCTGCTAAAATATTATTATTATAATTATTATTATGATGATGATGATGATGATGATGATGATGATGATGATGATGATGATGATGATGTCAGCTTGGAGTTGGGCAAAATAAAGTGATGGTAATAAATGCATATTAAAATGATGGTCAAGGTGGGTTTCCAGTCTCTGACTATGACCTTTCCATACAGATTACTCATTACCTTATGTGCATCAGAGTATGGAATAAGCGTAGTCACTCATTATTACTATTCTTGAAATTAAAATCCCTAGTGTCAGCCTGATATCTACAAACTCTAAATAAATGCAAATCCACGTCATTAAACTCTAAATACTTGTGAAAATTGTCATACCATGTGGTATGTTATGTGTGGTAGTAATGATTGAGTTCTTTCATTTTTTCAGCTTCTGGATATGGTTATGCTGTTAAAAGAGCAGGTACTGGAAATTGTGTCATCTGCTACTTTGGTGAAGGAGCTGCAAGCGAGGGAGATGCACATGCGGCTTTAAACTTTGCTGCAACTCTGGCTGCTCCAGTGATTTTCTTCTGGTAAAATGAACTTTTTAGACACTCTTAACATACTATTGTCACTTGACAAAGTTCTTGTTTTGTTTATGGTCACTGGTGGCTTGTAGCCTCCACTTTCAAGCACTTAAGGAGGCAGAATTGTTGATTATCAGTAAGCAAACATAGCACTTGGTAACTTTAGCCTTTGAACAAGCTTTGCTTTGGTGAAAACAACATGAAAAAATCACTGAGCTGAATGCAGACTGATAGCCACCCCACTCTTTCCTCAGCTCACACTCAGCTCGCTACACTTACCAACTGAGGCTAAAGTGACTTAATGCTGACTTGCATGAATTCAAACTTTCCATAAAATGTTGTTGATGTCGCAGTTCCTTTTAATAATAAAGAGCACAGAGATACGAACTTATTAGACAAAATAACAACACAATATTTGGCGTTGAAGGGGGGAACACCTCTCTGCGATCGGCATTACAGATGACTTACATTGTGTGGCTACTTCCACCACATGGCTACTTATCTCTCCAGCATCAAAACTGCGCTGGATCGGGCAAGTAGACAGGTCAAAAGCTAACACGATCTATAAGCCTAACTCATACGTCACTATGAGCTGACCTCCGGCAGCATAGGCTAGAGTTATGACTCTCTCAAGCCTACTTATTTGGAAAACCTTACAGTTAGCAAGACAGCTAAGTTGTGAATGTGACTTTGGTCCTAAACTAGGCCTTTTATATCTAGACAGACATCACAAACTAGACCAATGCAGTGCAGTGCTCAAACAAGACATGAATGGTGATATTTATGTTTTTAACCATACAGAACGTTTGATATGAAAGTACTAGACAGTATTGCAACATTGTTCAGTGAATCCCCATTGTACTCCATTGTACATTCATGAAGAGAAAGGGAATGATGGTACATTCATGTCACGTACATCTTACATGAGTTAATCTAGTTACAATGTAACAACACAAGCTCTAGTTTATCTCACTCCATTAACTGCATTTTACAGATTGCTGTAAAGCTTTATCAACAGGGGTCCTAATTAAGTTCATTTCTTTTCTGAATCAACAGTCGTAACAATGGTTATGCCATATCTACTCCCACAAGCGAACAATACAAAGGTGATGGAATTGGTGAGTGCATTGCCTGATTAGTAAATGAGTAAGAGAGCAGTTTCTGTGCATTTTGTTGTCATAAAATCAAAACCAAGTAACCACTTTGTCCAGTCACGACAGACACCATTCAAAGTGAATTGTGTAGATATTTGGTGTTCATTTTGACGGTATGATGTTCCACCAAAAACAAGATAAAATAACTGTGAAAAAAAGGAAAATAGTGTCACTGAGCCATTGCACCATTGTTCTTTAATCTGCTGTTAAGTGATCTTGGGCTACGTTGTTTGTTTATATGTATTTATAATTATGGAGTACACAGAAACATACAAGCAAGCAGAGTAACTCACTAAAAGAGTGGCTGATTTGGTTGGTGGTTGATTTGATTGGAACTTGTGAGATTGAGAATACTTCATGTAAGAGTTGGAGTAATCTTGAAAATTGGAGGAAATTATTACAGAGGAATCTTGACAACCTGTACCCTCCTGAATTCAAACTTCTCACTAACTCTACCCAAAAGCAGTTCCCCCAACGTCCCTCCATTACAGTAATTTACACTTACAGTTCACTGTCTTGTTATTTATTTTTAGCTGGACGAGGCAGAGGCTATGGAATGATGGCAATTCGTGTGGATGGAAATGACGTGTTTGCAGTTTATAATGTCACCAAAGCGGCCCGTGAGATAGCGGTAAATCAGCAAAGACCAGTTTTAGTTGAAGCTATGACTTACAGGTTAGTCAGAGATGTTACTTTTAAATCACCCATTTTAAATAAGGAGGGTCCACAATAGGGTTCTCAGATCCCGCAATCCCGCCTATTTTGTCCTGTTAATCCCGCCATCCCGCCCTTCTTTGCGTCAAAATCCCGATCCCGCTTAAATTTTAAATAGTTTTCTACTTTCTTGATGAAAACCTCACATAGCTTTATACAATGGATAGAAGACAAGTAAAGACGTTTTTATGGTTGATTGTCTCGATAACATCTAAAAATATCGCCACTTTAAATGACGTAACAAGTGTTTTGTTTGTGTTATTCTGTTTTAGACCTGTTTTACCTTTTCTTGTCCAGGTATAAGTGATATAAGGTAAAAATTGACAAAGATTGTTTGCTACGATATTCTGCCTACTCTCGGTCCTTCCTTTTTTGGAAGACAACCTACTGAGTATGTGAATGAAAGGATGGTAGTTCAAGTTGTGGGGTGGCAAGTACGACTTGGTTTTGATCTGAAGGTCGGCGTTTCCTTAGACACAAACGTTTTTTCCACATTGTTTCTCTACATCCAGCTGTATATAAATGGGTTGTGTCCTTAGACAAGGCTAGGGGCACAAAGGTCATGCAAGATCGGTCCAGAAATGTAACAAAAGATTTATAAAAGTGGACTCACCTAACGTACAGTTTATTTCAAAGCTTTTAGCGTCTTTTATATACTACTCGCTTTCAGTAAATTTCTTCTCGGACATTTTCTTTTTCGAAGAAAGACATTCCTGGTCGCACTCTTTTCATAATATATCGGAGGAACAAAATTTATGATGCCAAATACCTCGTTTTTGATGACCGCCGTTACATTACCGTCCGCCGGCATTGCCATACTGGCTAGACTAACCATAGCTGAAAAAATGGCTGATCATAGCTGCTCCAACAAACGCTCAGTGGAAAGGGTCGGAAAAGTTAAGAACGCAAACAAGGCCAAGAAATGCAACACGACATGTGACTTGATACCTCTTTCCGAAATCAACACACAACATCAAAAAAGGACTCATAATAGCTTGACATGCAGGCTACTCTTCCTTGATCAATTCATTAATTACTAGAAAGCCGACACACTTCATTCACAAACGATCCATTTCTATCGGTCAAATCATGCAGTCTCGTAAAAATTAAAATACCGTATCCCGCTACTTTCCCCTTGCGATTCTCGCATCCCGACGCCGTAAAAACACAAAATCCCGCTCCCGCTCTCAATTGAAATTCCCACTTCCCGCTCCTGTTTTCAGCTCCCATCCCGAATATCACCACAAAAATTAGCCAAATCCCGCATCCCGCCAAACCTATTGTGGACCCTCAATAAGTGTAATAGTCTTACTTTGATAATCTTCTTCTCCCCTCGATCCCTGCAAAGTCTTGAAAAGTTCTTGAATTTTTAAGATCCTCCTTGAGAGCGCTGGAGTTTCTGCTATCAGATGGTCTTGACAACTCCTGGAATAATTTTAGCCCCAAAACTGAAAGGAATCTTAATTCAAGGACATTGACCAAGTGTCTTGCTATGGAGATGTGCTTTTAACCACAATTGGTGCCTGTGGCAGAAATGATCGATGTGGAAAGAATACTTGTTTGTTCGCTAGCTTGCCTTTATGCTGTGGCCTAATCAAAAATGGCAATTTGTACTCTCTTGAGCCTAAAACAATGACGTGGGACCATAAGAAATCCTAGATACCACGCCTTCCCATTTTAAAGCCTTTTTATCCATCCTTTTTGTTTCCTCTCCATTTCCTTTTCATTTCCATTTTTACAGGATTGGTCATCACAGCACTAGTGATGATTCATCTGTGTATCGCTCACTTAAGGAAGTAAATTACTGGGATAAGGAGGACCATCCTATTGGAAGGCTAAGGTATGTTAAATATAGAGGGCCAAATTGCATTTATTTAAGGTGGTATTTATGGGTGAAGGTCCAAAAATGTCTTCTTGTTATTTTGCTTATTGTGTAGTTTCTGTGTTTGTATGTTGTTATTTACAAAATAATGGCTCAGTGAACGCTAGTTTCCGAGAAAGAGAGGGCTGAAATACGTTGTTAGGTATGCCATTTTGAGCCGTCATTCTGGAATTTTGCGTGTAGACTCCCATCCATGCCTGCGCAGGGCTTGGTGTCTTTGGTGCATGTGACCCATAAGTACCACCTTAACCAAACACAGTGCATAACTGCTAAAGTCAAATATTATAATAGTCACATTGACTAGGTTGATGTCTGACATTAACAGTTACACCTGGTGATGAGAAATGTAGAACTTACCCGAGGTGAACAAATTATGGGCTTCGAAAACCAATACAGAAACCTTTAAAAATGTTGGGATAACCCTACAGTTATGTAATGTTATGTCCCATCCAGGAGAAGTAGGAATTCTGCTGTTTCTTTGTGACACAAAATTGTGCTCTAAACACTGGTCTTATTAGCAGCAAGGCTCACTAGTTGTCATACGTTCCATCCTTAACCACTTGTCTGCATTCGTCATTTTCTTAAAATTGATATTATTCTTGGAAATTATTGTACCAGCATATGGCCTTATGTAAATAATATGATCACAGAAAACAAACTTGCAATATGGTGTGTGTAACTGAATTGGTTGACATGAACCAATCCAGAGAGTGGATGATTTGCAAAGCTGGTATACTGGAAATTGTCATACCATCATATGACCCTATTGACTAACAATTTAATAGAGAACAAACTCTTGGTCCAGTATGTGTAAAGCCGGGGCCAAACAAGAGCGAGAGTTGCCAAGAGTTGATGAGAGTTTAAACTCTCGATCTTGTTTGGCCTCAAACTCTCATGTGCTCTCGGCGACTCTCGCTGACTCTCGCCCGCTCTCATCGAATTTGAACCTACTCAAATTTTGTTGAGAGTCGCTGAGAGTTTTCTCTCGTTTGGCCCACGTTTGTCTTGTCACGTGATGAACTCCTGTCAGCTCTTGTTCTCGTTTGGCCTGGCGGACGATAGTCACCAAGAGTTGGAGAAAATTCTTGTTCAACTCTCATCATTTAAACTCTCGGCAACTCTCGGTCTCGTTTGGCCCGGCCTTAAGGCTGGGCAGGATGACACAAGCTGGTCTTTAAAAAGTGATAAGTTCATTTGGGGTGCATTTTACCTTTCACCTACCTGTACCATTGACTGAGTGAGGTTAGGCCAACCAAAAAGCTATTTGGCTTTTGGTTATGGCACATAAAACCTAACTGTAGTTGGTTCATATACCCCAAAGTTAAGCCAAGTATTTTTGGTCTGACCCTAGCACAGTCAATAAGTGCATATTACCATGCTGATATGCCTTTTATTATCCAGACACTACATGGAAAACAAAAACTGGTGGAACAATGAGATGGAGGAGGAGTGGAAGCGTGAGGCGCGTCAGCAAGTTATGCAGGCATTTTCAAGAGCTGAAAAATCACTTAAACCTCCTGTAAAAGAAATGTTTTTGGATGTATATGACACTATGCCTTCTCGTCTACAAAAGCAATATCAGGAGTGTATGGACCATGTAGCAAAATACCCGCATGAGTATCCCGCAGAGCTTTACGCAGAAGATAAGTAAAGTGAAATACAGAGCAATGGAAGCCACAATAACATTCAGTGATCAGAAGCGTGGTGAACAGATTGTGATTGCCTTTGAACTAAATGAGGGTGGTGGACCATGTATCTACTGTATTTGAGGCCTTTTTTTACCATAATTTATTCATAGTTTCAAGTGAGGGATCTAGAAAAGGGTCTGGGGGTCCCCAGCACCCCCACCCCACCCCTATCCATCTTTTTCACAAAACATAAAATCCAAAGGACTGAAATTTCACTCCCCCCACATCCCAGCCCTGAACACTTTGTTGCTCCTAGCATCCACCTTACAAAATGGTCTGGATCTGCCACTTGTTTCTGGAAATGTGTAGCTCCAGAAAACATCCATATCTGCATAGAGAGTCTGATCACTGGAAATTCTGAGGGATGGGGGTTCCCAAAAGCCAAATTTTTTTAAAGGAAATTACAAACATCAAGCTTAACCAGAATTTCCAGAGGCCTAGGGGATGAAACTGAGAAATCTGCTGTGATGGGTACGGGCGTATGGATATTTTCAGGAAGAACACATTCTGAAAATGGTCATGAACAATTGACTGGTCGTGTCTCTGCCACGAAGTCAAAGAAAGCTTGGAGGACTAAAATTTTTCACTCATGGTTGTATTTAATGTAACTAAATGCCTAGAGAATATTTGAAAAAAAATTTTTTTTTAAACCGATCTGACTTTTTCTTCTAAAATTTCGGTGGACAGAAGTCACCGAAAATTTAGAAGAAAAAGTCAGATCGGTTTAAAAAACTTTTTTAAAAAAGTCTACTACCGGTTGCAATACTGGTTCAATCCTAGAGCATAGCTGTTAGCTAGTATTCACAGTTAAATAATCACTACTCTAGAAGGTAACTAAGCACAGTAAGTTATAAAATTGCTTTATTTTAATGTCCAGTAAGCGGGCAACCCATTTAATTTCACCGTTTTAAGTTTGGGCTCTTTTTTTAGCACGTTCAGATAACATGTGGACTTAACGAAGGCACAACAGAAATATTTTAACAAAAGAGAGCTTACTTTGGAGCTTTTTTCTTCTTTATTATTGACTTAAAAGACCTGCACATGACCCAATTTGGGAGACAAAATAATACCTGTCAAAATTCAAAGTGTTACAATGCTTTATACCAGGGTGTTTTTGTGTTGTTCTAGAAAATAAGACTACTAGATGTGGTAATTCTGTTGACCTGTGGTCAGAATAGAATTTTTTTCCCTTTAGTTTAAAAGTTGTGAATGTGGAGTATTTATGGTGTGTAAGTATATTTGTAATGGTGGTCAGAGTGGGTAATAAAATATTCTGTTTTAATCCTTATTTTGAAACTGACCCTTTCAGCATTCACAGTGACTCAAAGTAAAACTGAAAACAAGTAAATACACGAAACGAGATTAAGAAAAGTAAAATAGTTCAGTTTAGATCTTCATTGATCCTTCAAGCCCCATCATTAAATATTAGTTCATTATAACATACAGGTCTTGAGAATTAAGGAAATGATCACCAAAGAAGAGTCATCTTGATGTTGAAACAAGTTCTCCTAAGTAGTACTCAGTGAAATGTATGGAGGTCCAGTAAGGAGAATTTGTAAAATGATGCCGGGGCTTAAGCTCACAAGTGTTCATGAATTGGTTTCCAGCATGCTATCCCCAAATTCTAATTGCACAATCCATCCCACGAAAATTATTAATTAGAAGCAGTCTAACCCTTCAGTGCATTGCAATGTAAACCTTCAATTAAAATCTCTACCATCTGTACAGGCTTATCTAACATACTAAGTAAATCAATGTTGGCAAACTTTTCTTTCTGTACTTTAATATTTTGCCAGGAAAATAACACAACCAACAGCATATTAAAATTTGCTGTAGAAAAGTAAATTGGAAAAAAATGTTTGTATTGGCGACAGCTAACACAGGTACATGAACTCATAAATACAACAACCACATCATTTCACTGATCGTCGAACTTTTTAAGTTCTTGACAAGCCCTCTGATAAATACTGATTACAAAAATATCAACTAAACATGTTTGCTAATGTCATTGATTCGTTAACTGATTAGATTACATTCATTACTGAGACCCTGGCAACTACTAGTATTCTTTACATGCTCAGGTTTTTAAAACTCATTTAATAATTCATAAAGATAAAACAAAGAAAATCACGGCATGTAGTACTTCCAGGAACACCGGAACATGGAACATCCCGGAACGCCCCAAAAACCCGGAACATCCCCGAGAAAAATAGGGACACCCGAAAAAACCCGGAACACTCCCCAAGAAAACCAGGAACAGCGAAAAATCTCTAAAAAAAAAAGAGAGAGAGACTCAAAACACCTCTAAGAAATAGGAAAAGCAAAGAAACCTGGCTAGGAACAATTTAAAATACCCAAGACACGAGACTTTCCATTACGATATAAGTGCTTCGCCTTTTGTTGCCTTTCTTGAAGATAAAACGCTTTCGTGGCCCATCCTTTCAGTACAAAGTATGAAATATCATACGATATCAGTAATGGGCTCCTCAGGACGATATCGAGGCCCAAGCGTAATATTTGAATATTACTATTAAAAATGGCGTTTCAAAATATAAGACTTTGTATGGGATTTCGAAACGAACATTTTGAGCAATACATAACGGCGAACTAACTGAATAAAGTTCACGAAACATTACATGGTGTTGTTTACTATCCTTACAACGCGTTTTGAGCAATTTTAGGTCCACTTACTTTACCGCTCGATATGTTTCCGAATTTGCTCGAATTTACGCACAAATATAGTTCGGGCTCCCATTCTGACTTAGCGACTTGATAAAAGGATGACATCCAAATGATTTCCTCAAAACCAGTTGCACATTCCTCGTGTTCCCAAAGAATTGGCCACTGCACAAAATCATAATAGCATCTCAAAATAGGCCGCCATAGATCCGTGAGGATCACAATAGTCTCGTTTGACCGTCAATGCGCCCCCCCAGCCAATGTGTAAATTCCTCAAATTCTCATCAAATACAAGGAAATTTGCATAGCGCTTCTGTGGAATTCAGAAGCCGTACAACAAAGCCGTACACAGAACAGAGTTTCGATAGTGCATAACTTTCAAAAATATATTTTCCAAATCAAGACTGCCCCAGCAACGTAAAATAGCGCAAAGTATGTGTAAAAGATTCAGTTTCCTGTTCCAGGAGTTTTATTCAGTTCGTCCGGTTAGTTTCCATATAATTCAGAAAAACGTGAATTTGGCGACTTCGTTGTATTTTTGTGCAAAATGTGAGTTATAACAGCCGCCCAAACTTTTTCATCGTTGCGGATAGCCAAATGCGGTTTGGAACTAACTATAGCGATACATTGAACTTACTTTATCTGGAGTTATTGTACTTTTAAGTCAAATTTGGAAAGCGCTGGAGCGGTCCAAACTTTGAAGTCCGTCTGGGGTTGTTATTTTGACGTTCACATTGTACCGGGATTTCTGTTTCTACGATTTTGCGGAAACTTGAAGAGTCAAGGTAAGATGTTATTATAAGCTGATTCTAGAAGTTTTAACCAAATCGTAGCGCTCAGTTTTGTTAGAATAGCAATTTTATCAAAAAAGTAGTGTTCAATTAAAGCAAAATCACGCAAAAATTAACGAACATTACATCTACATGTTGACATACGTTTTATTCCGCGAAAAATTGCGTGTAAAATGCGAAAGTTTCAAGGCAATCGAGTGAGAAATGACAATGTTATTAGAGTTTTTAGAGAGGCATAGTGCGCGTCGTTTATTTCGATCGAGTCACCTTAAACAAGCATGGTGACCTATCTTTTTTCTCACATATCTTTGACCTACCAATCATCCTCTTTTTGTTCAAAGAGTTAGAAAAAACACATGTTCGAAAAAAAATTATTACTAGAAACGCGATAATCACGGCGATGAAATCACGACCTCGAGAACACGCACGTGAGGAAGGTTTTAAGTCAATTTCTACTGATGCTTCGAGCATCTGCCATAAAACATCTAGCAAATTGTTCCTTGTTATCGATACTTTCCATCTAGTACATTGTTTCAAGATTTGTTTCAATTATGTGCTTCCTGTTCCTACGGAAAGTAGCGTAAACTAATTAATAAACATGTGTTTGTTAGGCGAAATTGCATGGAATCATGGGGTAACTTGAGACGATGATATCTCGTGAACGAACTGGGGACCTATCCTTTTTATTTAATATTTCAAAACATTGCACGATAGATAACAACTTGTGAAAGTTTGACAAAAATCGTACGTTAAATTTATTTCGGGGGAATGACCTTAACTTGCGCGGCTTAAGACTACGTGGGAAAAGTAGATCTCAGCAAAAGCTATCAGAATCCCAAAAGAAACTTAGGGGTAACCACACATTTTTCAGAGATAATTGAGCTTAAATTTGGAAAGAAATTGCCACATATTCTTTGTATTTTAACGCATTTTGTAATTATTGATGCATGGTTACCCACATTTTTCTTTTTCAGTTGGATTCCAATAACCCTTGCTAAGACCTACTTTGTCCCCATAGTCATAACCTTTGCAAAAATACAGCTATATTAGGAGGCACCGTCCTTAAAGACAGCTTCCAAGATTCTGTCGGCTCGCTTCGATTTCGCCACGTAGCTATGTACAGTATATGTGTCTATCTCTCGGAGACTTGGACGCACCTATTCTCTGAATTAACACGCATTTATGTTTCGTTAATCCTCGTAGACTTTAAATAAAACCCGAAAGATATGTTCTGATGGGTCATTGGTTAGTCTACTTTCGCTAACTCCTTTTGTGACTGGTTTCGTTGGGTTTAGGCGAGAAGATTTGAAGATCTTGTGAAGGTAGGTGAAATGTGTTTCTATCTGTTCAAGTCCTCATTTCGCTGCGCATTGAATTGCATCGTTTTAGTTTGCGCTCAGTTCTCGCAAAATACTCAACAGAAATTTCTACCTTTTGGAGAAAGTCGGGAAAAAAGGACAAGGTTTGCTTCCACGTAAGAATTACGAGTTAACTGTTTCACATTTTCGAGCAAGAACACGAGGAAAACTTATATTTTTGTGAGGTATGCCCACAGGCTTACCATCCTCTGTTTGTGTGGTGGGCTGTCCATTTATAATGGCTGTGTCGGTTTATCAAATTAGCAAAACTAAAGCCGAAATTTAGGAGTTTTAAAACTGAGGGAAATTAATTAAAAACTCATAAAACTGCCGCCATGATGTTTTGATTTGTGTTTCTGTGTCTATTTTGGCGATTTAAGGCTCGCGAAAGCGATGTTTTTAAAGTAACGGTCGGAGTCGCTCAAAAGTAGAGAAAGAGAACAAGGCATGCAACTAGGCCACTCGCAAATTACACTACCCAGTCGAACATTTCGCCAAAAAAGTCGTATTTGCCCGATTCGCTCACAAAAAAAATCTTAGCCCTCGAAAGAATAGTCTTCGAACAAAGTTTTGGCCAAATTTGAGTTAGATTCGATCGCGGATAGACCTTTAGAATCGAGCCCAGACTTTTGAATACGACCGTCTATCTGCAAGAAATCGGAACTCAACGGAATTCGCAGAATGCAATTTTCCGTTAGCATTTGAATTCGCGTGCGACAGACTGCCGCCCCTGGCCTCCCTGTGCGAAACTTTTGGTCCGTGACAAAATCTTCTCTGTGGTCATGATCACCCGAGTGGAGAGTTTGACCGACAAAGTAACCCAGTTGAAAGACACGCGATTTTTAACCGACGAAGTTAGGTTAGTGCAATCGTGAAGACGGTGGACCGGAGTGGACCGTCAAAATACGTCGTATAAGGCTCATAAGGTGTGTATTTCGCTATGGCCGATGGGATGGGATGACGTGGGAACAAGAGCGGACGAGTCGCCATTTTGAATTGGGTAGGTGAAGAGGTTTGGTGGAAGATTTAGTCTCGACTGTGTTGTGGTATAATTTTGTGCTGACCTCAAAACATATTGAGAACAAGTTGTACACAGACATCGATAAGTACACACACGCACGCACGATAGGACAAGGGTCCACATAAAAAGTATAGTAGGTATAGAAGCACACATCCGCAGAGCAGTGCTGGTTTTGGCTGGACTGAAATATCTGTGAAATACTAGTGAAAGAAAGCAAGGAGGACTGATAATAACAGAAAGTGAAGTCCAGTGGCACTGTTGATGCTGGTGGGACCAAAGTGTTGCTGAGGCATCGTAAGGATAGAATCGTTCTCAGTAAATGTTATGAAAGGAAAATTCTGGTGCATGTTGTTGTGGTTATGTTTTACTTGGAAAGTATCTGGCTGCCAACGTTCAGAAAAGTTATTCGCAGATGGGAAGTGAAGTACCACACGAGGCTGGATCTTCTTGGATAGTATAAGCGGCACAGAAGGATACACCAGTTAGTCTTTTTAATTTTTCTGCTTTACTTTTGATTTTGAACCGATTTGTTCGATTTTAGAGTTCGAGACACTGACTTGCTGACTCCAGAAGAGCAAACCGGATTTAACGATTATGTCACAAGACATGCTTTAACGTGTCTGAGATAATGCGATGACTTCGCTTTTTACTAATTTCTCCAGATTCTGACGATGTGTTTGTTTTTACCGATGATCATGTTTTTATAGTGCCATATTCACAACAGTATATAAATACATTGCTCACAACTCTCGGTAACGGCATGTTCAGTTGTGGACAACATTTATCTTTAAATTTTTATTTTAATTCAACAAAATGTTCAAAGCGATAAGACAGATGAACTGAGTCATCAGATTTTAAGCATTATGTCATTCGGTAACGCAAAAGACAAAATACTGTCACAATTTTCGTCACGCCGGTTAGCACGTTGAGATTCTGACGATGTGTTTGTCTTTATCGATAATCATGTTTTTATAGTGCCCTATTCACAATAGTATATAAATACATCGCTCACAACTCTCGGTAAAACCATGTTCAGTTGTGGACAAATTTATATCGACATTTAATTTTTTAGTTTAATTCAACAAAATTAAATATTCAAAGCGATAAGACAGATGACCTGAGTCATCAGTTTTTAAACATTACGTCATTCGGTAACGCCGAAAGGGCAAAATACTGTCACAATTTTCGTTACGCCAGTTAGCACGTTGAGCCAAGTGAAAACATTTATCGAGGGTGGAGGGGATCAAAACGACTGGTAAATGCCTATAATACGCTTTCTTGTAACCTGTACGATAGCGCATAGCAATGATTTATTTCGGATTTGCATTCACGATTTGGCTTAAGGAGCCCTTGACATGATAAAAGGAAACTGTGCACAAAACGTGGTTCCCAGGCGTAAGGAAAAGTTCAATTCTTTTGGGCTGTTACTGTGCCCATACTGATGAATCGTAAAGATATGGTTACTTTTGTATTGGGAAATTTATCGCCTATTTTTTGAAACGCGTCTGTTTTGAGGGTTGTGATGGCTTTTTTGTTCAGGGTTTTGAGGAAGACCGACCAAAAGACAGCGAAAAAGGCTCTTGAGTGAAGAATGCATGAGGTCATGGGCGTAGTCTGTGGAGCTATGTTTGGTGAGAAGAGGGTGAATAATTCAGTTGACCTCCCTTCCAGGGTATTCGTCGCCTTTTCGGTTGGTCAAATTTCAGCGTTAGTTACAGTTACGCACTTGTGCTGCAACTTGCTGTTACAGATCCTTGAATGTTATTGAACTTGCAGTCACGCACGCCTCGCTTGCTTTCTTTTCGAGACGAACCAACACTTCGTCGGTTCTGCACGCATTGCGGGCCTATGTTTTTTTTTTAATTTTCCCTTTGCGTAGACTGAGGGTCGCTGGGCGCAAAAATTCAAAACAAAACAAAATGGAAGACGCGGACTCAGGCCAGCCTAAGCCCAAGAAGAAAAAGACCGAAAAGGGAAATGAAAAACGGTGGTGGTACCAGAAGAGTTCAAGAACTTAAAATTCTCACATTTGTGGGGGAAGAAGGCTGATTTTTCAGGGTAAAGAATTCTGTGAGATGAAAATACATTTTCGAGCTTCTATTACATTGAATGGAATAAACTACTCAACAATTCATTACCATGCCATTGATTCCTTTCAGTACTAATTATTTCCTAAACCTAGTCACAGACAAAAGCCAAAAAGTTTAGTTATGGATCCCCTACTTTTTCAGTAGTTCGTTTTAATCAAATGTTTTGGCTGAAAAAAAAATCAATTCAACTTTAATCGCCTTCGCTGTTTTGGTCAAAGTCCCGAAGGGCACTGTTACAAAAAGCAATTTTTCTTCCAACTTGTCTCTCAGTTTTACAAGTTCCACCAAAATTTGCGAGACAAGATGTACGAAACATTGCCTAGCATAGAAGTTTTAGAACGGCAAATATGTTATTTTACAGTAACTCAATATAAAGAAAATGTACGAGAAATATTAAGTTAGGGACCGTTCATTTTTTACGAGATAGGGGGGGCTGGTGGGATTTGGGGGGGGGGTCACGTAAAAAAAATGGCCTTAAAGGGGGGTCATCTAAAAAAATAAGGGAAAAGGGGGAGGTCACGTGAAATATTTTTGTAATACTTAAAGATGGGATATGTTGTACTATTTTTTAAAAATATATCCCCACTGAAATGCACAAATAAGATTTTAAAATCTAT
>CAXHKT010000400.1:23200-77200 GCA_964017195.1 Siderastrea radians
TAAAGAAGTTCCTTCTGCTTTTAATAACGTTTCCACGGCTACAGACTACAATTTTAAAGCTAGGGAACTTTAATAAACCAACAAAGTTTTCTTTCTATTTAGTTACTTAATTTTCATTTCTGTATTTTTAGTGGTGGCTCGACCAGAATAGCCTAAGCTACCTGCAAGCTGCTATAAAGGCCTGTAAACTATCTTGAATAAATAAAGTTACTGTTACTACATTATATTGCTTCTCTCTGCTAATCTTCTTCAAGCTCTTCCTCGTCGCTTGTGCTGCTAGCGCTGTGGGAGTCGCTTTCGTTCCTTTCAGGCAGAGCATACTCTTCAGGATACAGGAAGCAGTACACATCATCTCTAACGTCAGGCTTGAGGTTTGTGATTATTCTGCTTCCTGCCGCATTGCTGACGTGGTTTGATTGCAACATCTGTGTAATACATGGTGCATCTCGTCTATTCAGTAATTCTGCAACATCTTCGACGTTGACGCACTCTTCAGGGATAGCTAGGGAAGGAGGATACACAAGACATTCTGCAAGATCATTGCCTAGCGGGTTTCCAACACAGATGCCATACACTCGTTGGACGTTGTTTGCATCCCGCTTCTTCTTCCTTTCATTTGATTTTCTTCGGATTTCTTTCTTTGTTCGCCTCTTGCTTATATGTTCTTTATGTATGCCCTTATATATAGTGTGGAAACTTTTCTTGTTTTCTTCTAGCATTTCCATATCCTGCTTGACCTTCAGCAGCTTAGCCTCAATGCACTTGATCTGCTCCACATTAAAATCGTGAGCAAATTCTTCTCCTTGCTTCAAGGTAAGCCCATTAGGCTGGAAGAGTGTAGAATCACGTTCTTTCAAATGTTTCACCATGCCATTCAACTTGTCAAACATGCTTCTGTGCTCTTTGATGAAGAAGTTCAATCTTCTTCCATCACTGGGCTTCAAATGATATCCTGGTTTGGAAAACTCACTTGCTTTTTTCGAACACCCATCCGCACTTAGAAAGGTAACCTCTTTTGATTGTAAAACATCGTATCGACACGATCGTTCAGTGGTGAACCTGTTCTTACAGTTGATCCACGTCACGCGTGAACGGAAACTCTAAAATTCAAAACAACGTGACGAGTCACCTTCTCCATATTTGGGCATTCGCCTTGTGCTTCTTGAGATTCAGAGAGGGATTTCGAAAATCGAAAGGAGATTTCGAATCTGTCACAGATTTTTCGAAATGTTCAGACCTGGTTATGTTAATGCCTTAGGCCGGAAGAACAGGCCATGTAGGCCTGTCCACAAGGAAACGAGAAGACGAATAATTGATCGTTATTTGACTGGAGAGGGACCGAAAGCGATCTCCACAGCAGCTCGTGCAACTCCTGGCGCTGTTTATTGTATCATTCGACATCATGAAACGTTCAGTACATGTGAGGCGTTCAGTCAAGGGGGACGAAGTTATCCTTCTAAAATTTCAGACGACGTTGCATGTAGAATCTATTGAATTGTTCAAACTAGCGAAACCTAGGATATATGGATGGGAAAATCGCGAAAGATTGTTGAGCAATAGGTTATCCAATAGACGAAGCACAGGTCACCAAAGCGTAATATGAGAGTTTGTATGGAGCTGAAATTCGATTGAAAATAATCGGCAGTTTTCCGGGGAAAATACCTAAAAATCAAAATAGAGTTTGAAAAACCTTACCTGTTGTGTGTTTGTTGTGTCTTTACCGCTTTTCCGAACTGCTGGAGGCCGTTTGGGGCGATATTCTGTTTAACGGTCGAAGCGACGTCTTGTCACGTACTGGTTTTACTTTGACATGATGTCGCATCGATCGTTAAACAGAAAATCGCCCCAAACGGCCTCCAGAAGCTCGGAAAAGTGGCAAAAACACAGCAAACACACAACAGGTAATGGTCTTCAAACTCTATTTCGCTTTTTAGGTATTTTGCACGGAAAACTGACCATTTACATTTTGGATCGAATTTCAGATCCATACAAACAACTCACATTACGCTTTGGTTAACTGTGGACGAAGCGTCGGCTTTGTCTTTAATCAACCTCGCAACTACGAAAAACTGTCATCAGTAATTGCTTGACACGGCAGATGTATCTTGGTTTTCGTCCACTTCCTTCGGAGCTACCGTTCTTACACAAGCGTTCAGCTCCAAGGTTTGTACTCGTTCGGTTGAAACAGGAATCACGCGTCAGCAAAATAATTGACATAAAGGAGGTCAACTGAATTATTCATGGCCCCACAGACTACGCCCATGACCTCATGTATTCTTCACTCAAGATCATTTTTCGCTGTCTTTTGGTCAGTCTTCCTCAAAACTCTGAACTAAAAAGCCATCACAATTCTCAAAACAGACGCATTTCAAAAAATGGGCGATAAATTTCCCAATATAAAGGTAACCACATTTTTACGATTGATCGGCATGCACAGTTTCCTTTAATCATGTCAAGGGCTCCTTAAGCCAAATTGTGAATGCAAATACGAAATAAATCATTGCTATTCTCTATCGTACAGGTGCATTATAGGCATTTACCAGTCGTTTTGACCCACTCCACCCTCGATAAATTTTTTACTTGCTCAGCGTGACATGCTAACTGGCATAACGAAAATTGTGACAGTATTTTGCCCTTTGCGTTACCGAATGACGTAATGTTTAAAATCTGATGACTCAGCTCATCTGTCTTATCGCTTTGAATATTTAATTTTGTTGAATTAAACTAAAAAATTAAATGTCGATATAAATTTTTTCACAACTGAACATGCTTTTACGGAGAGTTGTGAGCGATGTATTTATATACTGTTGTGAATAGGGCACTCTAAAAACATGATTATCGATAAAGACAAACACATCGTCAGAATCTCAACGTGCTAACCGGCTTGACGAAAATTGTGACAGTATTTTGTCTTTTGCGTTACCGAATGACGTAATGTTTAAAATCTGATGACTCAGCTCATCTGTCTTATCGCTTTGAATATTTTGTTGAATTAAAGTTAAAATTTAAAGATAAATTTTGTCCACAACTGAACATGCCGTTACCGAGAGTGGTGAGCGTTGTATTTATATACTATTGTGAATATGGCACTACAAAAACAGATTATCGATTAAGACAGAATCTGGAGAAATTAGTAAAAAAGCGAAGTTGTCGCTTTATCTCAAACATGTTAAAGCATGTCTTATGACGTAATCGTTAAATCCAGTTTGCTCTTCCGGAGTCAGCAAGTCAGTGTCTCGAACTCTAAAATCGATCAAATCGGTTCAAAATCGTATATCCTTCTATGCCACTTATACTATCCAAGAAGATCCAGCCTCGTGTAGTAATTCATTTCCCATCTGCCAATAACCTTTCTTAACGTTGACAGCTAGATACTTTCCAAGTATTAAACATAACCACAACAACATACACCAGAATTTTCCTCTCATAACATTTACTGAGAACGATTCTATCCTTACAATGTCTCAGCAACACTTTGGTCCCACCAGCATCAACAGTGCCACTGGACTTCACCTCCTGTTATTATCAGTCCTCCTTGCTTTCTTTCACTAGTATTGCACAGATATTTCAGTCCGGCCAAAGCCAACACTGCTCGGCGGACGCGTGCTTCTATACCTACGATACTTTTTACGTGGACCCTTGTCCTATCGTACGTCCGTGTGTACTAATCGATGTCTGTGTACGACTTCTTCTCTATATGTTCAGAGGTCAGCACAAAATTATACCACAACACAGTCGAAGCAAATCTTCCACCAAGCCTCCGTCACCTTTCTTGACCTGCCAATTTAAAATGACGACTTGTCCGCTCTCGTTCTCACGTCATCCCATCCCGTGAGCCATAGCGCAATGCACACCTTGTGAGCCTTACACGACGTATTTTGACCGACCAAACCAGTCCACGGTCTTGTCACGACTGCTCTAAGCCGACTTCGTCGGTTAAACATAGGCCCGCAATGCGTGCAGAACCGACGAAGTGTTGGTTCGTCTCGAAAAGAAAGCAAGCGAGGCGTGCGTGACTGCAGGTTCAATAACATTCAAGCATCTGTAACAGCAAGTTGCAGCAAAAGTGCGTAACTGTAACTAACGCTGAAATTTGACCAACTGAAAAAGCGAACAATACCCTGGAAAGCAGGTCAACTGAATTATTCACCCTCTCCTCACTAAACATAGCCCCACAGACTACGCCCATGACCTCATGCATTCTTCACACAAGATCATTTTTCGCTGTCTTTTGGTCGGCCTTCCTCAAAACCCTGAACAAAAAATCCATCACAATTCTCAAAACAGACGCATTTCAAAAAACGGGTGATAAATTTCCCAATATAAAAGTAACCACATCTTTACGATTGATCAGCATGGGCACTCTAACAGCCCAAAAGAATTGAACTTTTTCCCACGCCTGGGAACCACGCTTTGTGCACAGTTTCCTTTAATCATGCCAAGGGCTCCTTAAGCCAAATTGTGAATGCAAATACGAAATAAATCATTGCTACGTACAGGATACAAGAAAGCGCATTATAGGCATTTACCAGTCGTTTTGACCCACTCCACCCTCGATAAATGTTTTTACTTGGCTCAACGTACCGTGCTAACTGGCGTAACGAAAATTGTGACAGTATTTTGCCCTTTGCGTTACCGAATGACGTAATGTTTAAAATCTGATGACTCAGCTCATCTGTCTTATCGCTTTGTATATTTAATTGTGTTGAATGAAACTAAAAAATTAAATGTCGATACAAATTTATCCACAAATGAACATGCTTTTACCAAGAGTTGTGAGGGATATATTTATATACTGTTGTGAAAAGGGCACTATAAAAACATGATTATCGTTAAAGACAAACACATCGTCAGAATCTCAACGTGCTAACCGGCGTGACGAAAATGTGACAGTATTTTGTCTTTTGCGTTACCGAATGACGTAATGTTTAAAATCTGATGACTCAGCTCATCTGTCTTATCACTTTGAATAATTTGTTGAATTAAAATTAAAATTTAAAGATAAATTTTGTCCACAACTGAACATGCCGTTACCGAGAGTTGTGAGCTATGTATTTATATACTGTTGTGAATCTGGCACTATAAAAGCAGATTATCGATTAAGACAAACACACCGTCAGAATCAGGAGAAATTAGTAAAAAGGCAAAGTCGTCGGTTTATCTCAAACACGTTAAAGCATGTCTTATGACGTAATCGTTAAATGCGGTTTGCTCTTCCGGAGTCAGCAAGTCAGTGTCTCGAACTCTAAAATCGATCAAATCGGTTCAAAATCAAAACTAAAGCAGAAAAATTAAAAAGACTAACTGGTATATCCTTCTGTGCCGCTTATACTATCCAAGAAGATCCAGCCCCGTGTAGTAATTCATTTCCCCACCTGCGAATAACCTTTCTTAACGTTGGCAGCTAGAGTACTTTCCAAGTATTAAACATAACCACAACAACATGCACCAGAATTTTCCTCTCATAACATTTACTGTGAAAGATTCTATCCTTACGATGTCTCAGCAACACTTTGGTCCCACCAGCATCAACAGTGCCACTGGACTTCACCTCCTGTTATTATCAGTCCTCCTTGCTTTCTTTGACTAGTATTGTACAGATATTTCAGTCCGGCCAAAGCCAACACTGCTCGACGGACGCGTGCTTCTATACCTACGATACTTTTTATGTGGACCCTTGTCCTATCGTGCGTGTGTGTGTGTACTAATCGATGTCTGTGTACAACTTCTTCTCTATATGTTCAGCGGTCAGCACAAAATTATACTACAACACAGTCGAAGCAAATCTTCCACCAAGCCTCCGTCACCTTTCTTGACCTGCCAATTCAAAATGGCGACTCGTCCGCTCTTGTTCTCACGTCATCCCATCCCATCGGCCATAGCGAAATACACACCTTGTGAGCCTTACACGACGTATTTTGACCGACCAAACCAGTCGACCCTCTTGTCACGACTAAATAATAATTGAACGGCTTTCTTCTCTTTCCATACGCTGTATATCTCGATCTTGCTTAGTACGCCATATCGTCCGCCATATTGAAAATTGCTATTAACCGCAGACCCTTCTTCTGCGGTCGCCTAATACGTTGCCCGAAGGGCAACGGCTTTTCTTCGGAAAGGGAAGCTTTCCGAACGAGGCACTAAGTGCCGAGTTTATTTAGTGTAAGTCGATCTCAGTGATCCTAAGAGCCCACAGTAATTTGACCTGCAGTAAAAATATAGGTAACGTGAGTAACGCAAGTTCGCAGCAAATTATGTCGGTTGTCTTTCGCAAGGAAAACTAAACGTTCTGCTCAGAAGAATGAATAGTATCCCACAATTCTTTGCATTTGCAACTATATTATCAAACTCTGAAGTGACGTCATCAGTCTCTCGAGGGATCGATGGAATGAGATTCACTCAAATGGCGACAGCTTCGTCTGTAACATGTAACAACGCGAAATACTCTGTTTCGTAATAACGCGTCTGGCCTAGTGCTCACGCTGCGTATCAATGGAAGAATTTAGTGTTCAGCTGAGTTTGCCTATACTGCACTTTATTGCAAGGAAATTCGCTTGAGTTTACTCGAAAGTTTGCCCAGATGAAGGGTCTGGTTGTTCTAGAAGTACATCGATGATCCCTCAGTTGAGGAACAGTTCGTCTGTTTGTGCAGTCCTACTTGATTCCCCGGGGGGGGGGTACTCTGCAACGTTTTGGGCGGGGGTGTGCCGCTGGAACTCTGAAACCCTTACCCTAAACTAGACCAAGTTGAGGTGCATTTTGCAACCCTATACTAGACTAAACACCAAAAATCCGTAACCCTATCCCAGACTAGCTATTTTTGAGAAACGCCATTACTAACACAGTCCAGCGAAAACAAAATGTTACGTCACATTTTAAATAATGCTCTCAAAATAAAAGTTTATTTATACTTGTTCAGTTTTTGTTTCCATCAAGTCCTCAATTTCAGGTTAACCTGAGTGAATAAAGAACCGTCATGAGTGTTGCCTTTCGGATACAACAGCAAAAAACGTCGACTTTCTAAATAACTTCTACGTTTACAACAACTAAAACGCGTTTTATATACAACTTCTATAAACTACAACTAAAACAGTACAACGTACTCATTTCAGATATTCAGAACAATTTCTATATACAAAAATATTACTGATAACAAAACCATAAACTAGAATAACCTGGCTAAAACCAAATATTTCTGAAATAAAAGTGAACTAGATAGTACACTGAATTTTACAACGACAGTTCTGGATTCTCCTTGATTTCTTTAAATTGAACCAATAATATCGTCTTTTCTTTCCAAAACGGCGTGCCTTCCACCACATGCCAAGAGTTTTATTGGCTGAAACATCTCGATGCCATCTCACTTTACAGCTGAACAGGGCCCGAGAACAGCTCACACGCTGAGTTGTCTCGAGCACGCACGTATGCATTACGAAGAACAATCAACTGTTTATTTTTAGCTATTGTTAAAAACCACCGATTTCCGTCTAAATCCCGAATGTTGACAGTCTAGGATATCCAGCAGTGTTTTCAGTGATAACCTATACTGGGTATTAAACCCATCTCTATTAACGCTTTCTTGCTAGTTGCCGGTAAATTTGCCAAATTGATTTCTTTTTAGTGTCAATTGCCGGGAAACCTAGTCTAGACTAAATTCTCCAACCAACTGATTAGTTTCCTTGAAAATGATACCCTATTCTAGACCAAAACTCTCTGATTTCCGTACCCTATCCCAGACTAAACAGTTTGAAAACCATACCCTTCACAGCGGCACATACCCATATAGCGTGTATATGGGAGTACCCCCCCGGGCTTGATTCAAATAAATCGCATTTGCGACATCGCCGTGAGTATATTCTTAATTGTCATGTTTCGATCATCGATTCGAATTCGTTGTTAAAGACGAGATCCAGCGAATTGTCTGTTGTGTTTACACGAGGATGTTGTTGATGATTGTAAGCAATGTATTCAAAATCGCTTCCTCGAATTCTTCCTTGAGTAGTTTTTAAATGCAAAGGACAATGGACAATTAACTGCAACAATAATTTGCGATCTCGAAGTTTTGTGTCAAACTACTTCGACCATTTAAAGAAGAGACAATAATAGTGATATCTGTCACCCCGTTGACCATACTCAAGGAGAAAGCAACTGCTAGTAAGGGACGGACCATTAGAAAAGTGATGGGGGGGGGGGGTGGGGGCTTTTAGCCTGCCAGAATTTTTTTTTTGGCCCATTTCCTCTGCAAGAATTTTTTTTTTTGGCTACAGCCCTATGCATGAATTTTTTTTTGTTTTTGAATATTTTCCTTATGCACAATTTGCTATTGAATTAATTAAAAACAATGCAACTTTGTTTTACTATTAAAGCGCCTTCGACAGACATGAAACATGGACAAGTTTATACCTGCTCTGAAGCAAAGATGGCGTAAGCATTGATCTTTACTACGGTGACTACTTCATTGTTGCGGGATAAAATCGATCCTCAATGTCTCATTGTTTCCCCAGGAGGGGTTACTCGAACTCCCTTACATAAGCAGGAACCCATGTGACATAAGCTAGATAGGTATGTGCGGCCCCAAAGGGTACGGTTTTCGCGCCTTTTTGGTCTGAAATGGAATTAACATTTTCACCACTTTGTCGTGAAATAGGGAACGGATTGTGCGTTCTTGTCTGGAATTGGGTAGGGTATTTTAAAAGAAGATACTTTTATAGTATTAGTATCATCCCTTGAGAAGTGCGTTTTGATTAATATTGGTTCGGAAATACAGCATCGAATTCTGATAGGGTAGGGAAAATCGCATGTTTTGTTCTGAAATGGGGTAAGAGTTTCAAGAAGTGCGCCGCACACTGACAATCCTAAGGGTTGTTTCGCAGTTTGAGGGCGCAGCGGTCTTGATCGCAAGGAGTCACATCAATAGACGTGATCCCTCCGAGCCCCCATTCCCAGGGAAGTGCAGCCCCCTACCCCCCAAACACCCCCCACCGTCGTTCTCTTGCACTGTTGTTTCTCAATAGGAGGGCATTATCGGGGGGCTGTATCAGTAAGTAGGGGGCTGCAATGACTACGATGAATTGTGGAAGAGGAACAGAAGAGGGCAAGGACTAAGGAAGTGCACTGGAAAAGCCTTCCACTCCCAGTGGCTTCCTACTCTCCCACTGTGTCTACATCCTCAAAAAGCTGTTACATTAAATTATAACCCTTAACTTCCCAACAAAGGGTTAGAAGGAACCTGTATGTATTTTATATCAAAAGTTTTAAAGGCAAATTTATGAGCTACGTTTTTGAAAAGAATTGTTTTTAAATTAAGGAAATAACAGTGTATGTACTGTATATTTTATAAATTAATAATCTTTCTGGACACCACTGTTTGTATCAAATCATTTCATATGAATACGTCTTTTATAAAAAATCCATACATGTATATCAATAATATTTCACAATTTTTCACTGTAAATCGCTATTTACTTTTGAAACCTCCTTCAGTAAATTAAATTTTAAAGCGAACATTATTAAAAAGTGTTTATCATAAAATAAACTTAAAAATGTAAAGTAACGTAACAGTACAAGCTATGTATTTAGTAAAACAAAGTTGCATCGTTTTTAATTAATTCAATAGCAAATTGTGCATAAGGAAAATATTTTCTCAAAAAAAAAGCCAAAAAGCCAAAAAAAATTCTTGCACAGGAAATGGGCCAAAAAAAAATTCTGGCAGGCTAAAAATCCCCCACCCCCCCCCCCCCCCATCACTTTTCTAATGGTCCGTCCCTTAAGTCAGTTGAAACTTGTGACCAGACCTCTGAATAAAAGACGCACCATTCACGAAAAACGAGGCACCATTTTAAAAAACTGAGGCACCGCTAAAAGAAAACAAGGCACTATTTTTAAAAAAGAAAAGGCACATTTAATAAAATTGTGGCTGCATTTACATGAAAAAAAGGCACCATTTTTTCACAGGAAAGTCACCATTTACAAAAATTAGGGCACCATTAACAAAACTAAGGGCATCATTTACAAAACTAAGGGCACCATTTATAAAAAATTAGGGCACCATTTAAAAAACTAAGGGCACCATTTATAAAAGTTAGGGCACCATTTACAAAAATTCGGGCACCATTTATAAAAAGTAGGGCACCATTTACAAAACTAAGGGCACCATTTATAAAAACTATTGCACCGTTTATAAAAGTTAGGACACCATTTAGAAAACTAAGGGCACCATTTATAAAAATTAAAGCACTATTTACTAAAAAATAAAGGGACTGAATTTTGGCGGTAACGGCACCTCATACCAAACTGCACTAACTCCTCGGTGATTTGGGAAAGGGAGATAGATCAGTAGTGGACTTTCAATACTTCGATGAGTTCAAGGTCATCTTCCTGTAATTTTTCAGATGTCAGGCCTCTTTAGGTTTTGCTAATTTTTGCATTTCGTCGCAGTATCGTCGCAGTATCTGTGCCATGCGGTCACGCAACTCGTTCGCAAATTGTGTAAAACTCCGCGGAATATAACCCGTAACTTGTTCACCCCCTTCACTCAGACCCTCAGTGATTTTAAAAAAAAATTCTGTCAATGATGGAGCATTTTAAATCTTGATCTAAAGCGACTCCTGGACGGTAACTCCTTCCAAACTTGTTAACTTGTTAACTTTTCTCAGCTCCTTCACTGCAAAAAATTAAAGACTTTTGTGCGGCAAAACCTGAAAAGTCCCAGAGCACGTGAATAAAACATGTTCGAATGGCGTCAAGAACCTTGTCAGTTTCGCGACTTAACTGACAAGGTTTCATTGGTCTAAAGTGACACGTAACCAGACAAAACCGTTAAGTTTAAAAAAGTAAACATACGCGAAAAAATCGTCTCGCTTCAGGGTTGAACGAAAATGGTAGTATTTGCGAGATACGTAAAAAAAGAACTTATTCAAGTGTAACTGATCCATTAGAGCGCGCGCTCTGACGCGTACTGCCCAATTACTTAGGCATGACGCGTACACTGTCCAATTACACCAGGTGTACGAAGAACGCTCAACACTCCAGTGGAAGGTTTGTCTGTATTGTCCGATTGCTAAGCGTGACTGCATCAAGAGCTCTCAGAGAACCAACATCAAGCTTGACTGTATTGAACGGTTAATAAGCGTGAGAGTACGAAGAGCACTAAGCAATCGAGGAAAAGCGTTGTCTGTATTGTACGAGTAATTAGCGTGAGTGTGCGAAGAACTCTCAACAATCGCACAACAGTCTTGTGTGTATTGTACGAGTAATAACCATAAGTGTGCGAAGCACTGTCAACAATCGTGCAACAGGCTTGTGTATTGTACGAGAAATAACCGTGAGTGTACGAAGAGCTCTCAACAATCGCACAACAGGCTTGTGTGTATTGTACGAGTAATAAGCGTGAGTGTACAAAATGCTCTCAACAATCGCACAACAGTCTTGTGTGTATTGTACGAGTAACAAGCGTGAGCGCACGAAGCGCTCTCAACAATCGAACAATAGGCTTTACTATTTCATGAGTAATAAATCGTGAATAACGAACAGCTTTCAACAATCGCGCAACAGGCTTGTGTGCATTGTGCGAGTAATACGTATCAGTGTGCGAAACGCTATCAACAAACACGCAAAGGTTCGACTGTTCGACGAGTAATAAGCGCGAGTGTACGAAGCGCTTTCAACAATCGCACAAAAGGCTTGATGCGCGATTGTTGAGAGCACTTCGTTCACAACTTCTTACTCTTAAGCTTAGTACTCGTACAATACACACAAGCATGTTACACGATTGTTAAGCGCGCTTCGCACACTTTACAACCACTTTTACTATAAAGAAGCGTAAAAAAGAAAATGGTTGTTTTAATGTAAAGTGTGCGAAGCGCACTTAACAATCGTGCAACAGGCTTCTGTGTATTGTACGAGTACTAAGCTAAAGAGTACGAAGTGCTCTCAACAATCGCGCATCAAGCCTTTTGTGCGATCAAGCCTACTGACACTCACAGTTATTACTCATGAAAACAAACAAGCTTGCTGTGCGATTGTTGAGCGAGCTTCGCACACTCACGCTTATTATTCGTTAGCCTGTTGTGCGATTGTTGAGAGCGCTTTGCAGTCTCACGCCTATTACTCGTACAATACATACAAACCCGTTCCACGATTCTTGAGCGCGGTTCGCACACTCACGCTTATTACTCGTACAATACACACAAGCCTGTTGTGCGATTGTGAGAGCGCCTCGCACACTTACGGTTATTACTCGTACAATATACACAAGCCTGTTGTGCGATTGTTGAGAGCGCTTCGTACACTCACGCTTGTTACTCGTACAATACACACAAGCCTGTTGTGCAATGGTTGAGAGCGCCTCGCACACTTACGGTTATTACTCGTACAATACACACAAGGCTGTTGTGCGATTGTTGAGAGCGCTTCGTACACTCACGCTTATTACTTGTACAATACACACTAGCCTGTTGTGCGATCGTTGAGAGCGCTTTGCAGTCTCACGCCTATTACTCGTACAATATATACAAGCCTGTTCCACGATTGTTGAGCGCGCTTCGCACACTCACGCTTATTACTTATACAATTCACACAAGCCTGTTGCACGCCTGTTGAGAACGCTTCATCACACAAGCCTGTTGTGCGATTGTTGAGAGCGCTTCGCACACTCACGCTTATTACTCGTACAATACACACAAGCCTGTTGTGCGATTGTTGAGACCGCTTCGTACACTCACGGTTATTACTCGTACAATACACGCAAGCCTGTTACTCGTACAATATATACAAGCCTGTTCCACGATTGTTGAGCGCGCTTCGCACACTCACGCTTATTACTCATACAATTCACACAAGCCTGTTGCACGCCTGTTGAGAACGCTTCATCACACAAGCCTGTTGTGCGATTGTTGAGAGCGCTTCGCACACTCACGCTTATTACTCGTACAATACACACAAGCCTGTTGTGCGATTGTTGAGACCGCTTCGTACACTCACGGTTATTACTCGTACAATACACGCAAGCCTGTTGGGCGATTGTTAAGAGCTCTTCGTACAGTCACGGTTATTACTCGTACAATCCACGCAAGCCTGTTGGGCGATTGTTTAGAACGCTTCGTACAGTCACGCTTATTATTCGTACAATACACGCTTGTTTGTGAAAAAAAATAGAAAAATAGTAGATTCGCTAGCAACCGTGGTAATGTAGGTGTTGAGTAATGGGATCCCTCGTTAAAGGGTTCCCAAATCACCACTGAAAACAGTGGGTATAAAGTGTGGGGAAATTGTGTGTGTGGGGAGGACGTTGTGAGTCAAAAAATTAACAAATTAATAAATGATAAGTAAACTGTTTGTGAAAAAAGGAGAGAACAAAAAGTAAATACATGAATAAAATAAATTGAATAGAAAAGAAATTCGTGTAACATTAGTAATAATAATAGTAAAAGAGGTTACAAAACAAAAAGGTAAGAATAAAAGGTGGAAAAAATTAGAAGCATGGCATTATAGAAATTAGGAAAGATGGTTGAAGGAGGTTAAATAGATATGGTTGATAAGTATTTGACAAGGGCGTGGGTATATGCTACGTTAGTTTTGATATGTGGGATTGAAATCTTATAGGCAAAGTTAACCTGGCTTGGGGATAGTGAATGCCCAGATTATGGATGGTTATAATTATTAGGGGGATTGTTTGGTTATAAATGAGGAAGTACATGAAAACTACTTATTTTGGACAGGAGGTGATATTATTGGGTTTGCAATTGATACTAAAGAATATATCAAAAATAAAACACAAACAGCGGTAATAAACATCATAAACTTACGCATTTTTATATAAACTTGACGTTTCGTATGCTAGACAACATACATTTTCAAAAGTGACCTTTACAATTTTGACAATTAAACCTTTTATACAATAGTGTTAAGGGGCCTGGAACCAAGATTAAGAAAACAATCTTAACAGTGAATCTATAAAAAGCTACAGCTAATTAATAAAGCATCAGTTTCCACCGCTGTTTGTGTTTTATTTTTGATCAAGCTACGATGGCCCAGGAACAAAAGTCTTTATAAAGAATATATCGTTCTTAAAGACTCTTTCATATTAAACTAGTGTGTTATTGAAGATGTGGTATTTCAGTTTATGCTCTGTTGGACTATGCGCATAGAGAGGAAGTGGACAAACAGGTGAAAGACATTTTAACCCCGGGGGTTATCGAGCCTAGTTCCAGTCCCTGGCTGTCCCTTGGGGCAGTGGTTCGTAAAAAAGATGGGACGTTCCGTCTGTGTATTGATTACCGGAAATTAAACTCAATCACACACTGTGAGGCGCACCCCATTACCAGAATGGATGACATCTTGGATTCCTTGAATGACACAAAAATGTTCACAAACTTGGATGTCCGCAGCAGTTACTGGCAAGTTTCTATAGATCCTAAGGACAAACTCAAGACCGCTTTGGCTACTCGGGTTGGCCAATTTCAATTCACAAGGCTGCCATTTGGATCAAATTTCGCTCCTTCTACCTTTCAGCGTATGATTGAAATAGTTTTCTCAGGTTTAATCTGATCACTTGTCTCTGTTATCTAGGTGAAGTCATTATACACTCTAAGGATTTAAACCAACATTGTGAGCGCTTGACGGAAGTTTTATCGCGATCTCGACAGTAAATTTGGCGTCAAAACTTCTGAATGCACTTTTGAGGCACCAAAAGAGTTTGCTACCTGGGTCACGTGATCTCTGCGGAAGGGATTTCCCCAGATCCAACGAAAGTGGAGGAAGTTCAGAACTTGTCGTCACCCAAATTCCCGGCCCAAATTAGCCTGCGAGCAGGCTCTCTATTCGGGGGGGCAACGTGAATTATTTTCTTTGAGAATTATTTTCTTTGAGAGCGCCGAAGGCGCGAGTTTCGGCGAACGAAGTGAAGGCGAGCGAAGCGCGCCCGCGGTGAAAAACGAGAGCCTGCACGTGAGTCATTGAATTTCAATTCCGGCCCCTCGAAATGTGACAACTTGTTGACAACTCGCCACGCTTCCGGTGTCAAATAACTAGCCAATAGGGAACGAGAAAAATATAAACAAACATGACAGAAAGATGCACGTGGAAGTTTTTGACCAATCAGAGTGCTGCGTTCGTGGACGAACGCGCCGGATTCAAAATTCAATGGGATACGTGCAGGCTCTCGATTTTCACCGCGGGCTCGCTTCGCTCGCCCAGCGGCTCGCTTCGCTCGCCGAAACTCGCGCCTTCGGCGCTCTCGAAGAAAATAATTCACGTTGCGTTGCCCCCCGAATAGAGAGCCTGCTCGCAGGCTAGGCCCAAATTGGTCAACGATGTTAGGAGTTTTCTCGGTCCAGCGGGATATGACTCGGATATTACAGGAGTTTCGTTCCAGGTTTGGCTAGCGTAGTAGCTCCGCTTACTGACTTAATAGTAAACCAGAGGTTTTTGCCACATTTAAATCCATCTTTGTCTGGCGGAGGTTTATCGATGACATTTTCATGGTGTGGACGGAGGGCGAAGAACATCTCAAGACGTTCATTAACTACTTAAACTCAATCCACCCAACCATCAAGTTTACTCATGAGTATTCAAGTTCCTGCAATCAGACCTTCCCGTTCCTGGACGTTCAAGTTCATCTTCATAACAACGAAATCCAAACCGATCTTCACACGAAATCCACAGACAAGTCAGTATCTTCTAAAGTCTTCATGCCATCCTAATCACACCAAGCAAACTATCCCTTTTAGCCTGGCCTTGCGATTGCGTCGCATATGCTCCACAGACACCTTCTTTGATCAACGCAGTAAAGAACTCATTGCTTATCTCGTTAAACGCGGCCACAATCAATCTTTCCTCACAAAAGATTAATCGCGTCCGCTGCATCCCAACGAAACCTTGAAACCACGACAACAAAACAACAACACAAACCGAGTACCGTTCGTTATTACCTTCAATCCCGCTCTTCCTAACCCTGCTTCTACTGTACGGAAACATCTGGGCATTCTCCAATCTTCAAACCACTGAAAGCAAACATTCTCCTCCCAGCCAGTCCTCGCTTACAAAAGAAGTGCCAGTCTGCGTGATCTATTGGTTCGCACAAGATTGCGTGACTCCAAAAATCTGAAAAATAAAGATCAAAGACCAACCGCTGGCATTTACAGATGTAAGCATCCACGTTGTCTCACGTGCCCTTTCTTATAAGAAGGGCAAGACAAATACATCTTTTTCTCTACTAAAGAAGAACGACGTATTAAAGACACTTTAACTTGTAAATCTAAAAACCTTATTTATTTAATTGAATGTAAAAAATGCGCTACACGTAACTTGCCTTGTTAATAAGTTTTAATACGTTGGGGTATTTGGGAAGACTAAACGACATCTTCACGAACGCTTTGGCGAACATCGTCGTTCCGTCCAAAATCATCAACAGCTTGCTAACCCTACCCCCGTTTCGGAACATTTTAACTTACCCGGGCACTCCGTCAACGACATCCGTCTCATTCCCTTGGAACTATTAAATACATACTAACCGCGACTCCGTAAGAAAAGCACGTGAGGCACACTTAACTGACAAGGCTAAGACACTGGAGCCGCAAGGATTAAACAGAAGTGATGAGCTACATTAATGACACTTCTTGTTCAGCTACCAACCTATTATATTCATTTGTTTTAAATTTTTAAACTTTTATGTTAACGGTCCTGTAACGTATTTACTCATTCTACTTTTGTAGCCCCTGAAGAAGGTTTGTTTTGCAAACCGAAATATCGGGCAATTTTTTGTTTCATACATTTTTTTACGTCTTCTGTGTCTTCGTTTCTTTAACTGCCATAAGGATCAGTCGTTCCGTATATTTTTTTCACTTCAAATGTTTTACTGATCCAGGTCTACTTAAGATCCGGCAACTCTCAACGCCTTGTCGATGTTGTCCTTCCAGTTTATAAACTTGGTATGTATGCCTATTGCCCGACACCGCGAAGGCCAAACACGTTTTTAAGTTCAACTACAGTTTCATAAAAGAATAGCGAAGAGAAATATTTTTTTCCAAACTGCTCCAAGCTTAAGGACGTTCGCGCTAATTGTTTCTGCGCATTCTTACTGCGCACGCAATTCACTGCCACGTCATGCATTGAGCGCGCGCGCTGTTGGAGAAATGTGGAGATATTTAGCGCTAGTGGGCACTTTAGTATCTATGCACGGGTTTAACTCTCTTAAATGTTCGGTGACCCCATATTTTCTTTTGTTAATTCACTTTCTCTGTCAATAATCTACGTTTTGAGAAAAATTAAAGAAAATCTGTATTGTGGAAGTTTGATTTTTTTCAACTTTTCTGCCCTCGCATCATCGAATTATGCTATTATTGTAGCTGCACGGTCTTCGCAAAAGTCCATCTTAGAGGATGAGTTTAACTAAAAGGATGACACCAGCTCGCATTATTTACTTGACAGTCCCACTTAAATAAAATTTGACTAAGAAAGTCGGTCTACAGCGAATCATTTTTAATATTTTTCAACTGACAAGCACTGCAGGCCATGTCGAGTTGCGAGGGCCGATTTGTCAAAATTGGGGTAGTTTTCCACGTGCTTTATTTTGAAAACGAAGTCGGTGAGCCCCCAATTTTTTTGCATTTCTGACATAGGTAACTCATTATCTGACTGTAGCCAAAGTATGAAAAAAACCTGTATTGCAGAAGTTTTTCGCGCGAACGTCCTTAAGCTTACCATAGTACCTGGTTTGACAGCAAGCCGTTGGAGCGGAATAAACTTACATATGCAATTACCAAAAGCGGCGAAATATTTCAACATCGCTTGTTTCTTTTTGAAACAAGCGCGTAAAATTTGCGAGGAATATTTATCCCTTTAAATCATGTTAAGTGAGTACAACCGGTGAACAATATGTACTCGTGTGTTCAAAAAATTGGCTATATTCTCACATCCTCTGTTGTAAACTTTTATGAAGTTTTATCGATTTGAAACTCCGCCGCGCCAGAAATGCAAAGCGCGGGCGAAGAAAGCGCTTTCAGCGCGTAGGTCACAAGTCAAGCCAGGCAAACTAAAAGTTGTAAGTTCAGGGGGAGAGTAGAGGGGCATTTTTCCTGAAGAGCCATATGTTTTATCGGACGTTGATACAAAAACTATAGCTCGTTATACCCATGAAATAAAACCCGAAACGCGTGACGAAACCCTAAGTGCGTCTGCGTGGGAGGAAACATTTTGGCGGGAACAACGGCACTCTCTCCCCAGGCCCTTTCTGCCACTGGCGTTGCCGTTGCGTGAAAAGCGTCGCTCAAATTCATCAGCAATACAGCAAGCGAATAAAATAACGTAAAATGGACTAAAATAAAATAAGCGGGAACGACTAATAGATTACACCTAGTGGATAATAAAAAAGGGACAAAATAAGCTTAATGCTTTGCATGCAATAAACTGATAAGGACTACTACAAGACAGAAAGTAAACTTCAAAATCCTAACTTAACAAGTTGCGTCAAAACTAATAAGATCAGACTACAATCATGCAAGGGAAATTAGGGAAATTCCATTGAAAAAGAATATAGTTATCTATAGTTGAATCTAAGCAACTACACTCTTTTTTTATATAAGAACCTTTTTTATAAGAACGTCGAGCCTGGGATTGGCCAAAATTTTAAGAACATGATAAGAACATACCCAGGCTAAGATTTTGTTAAGAAAACCTTTACGTTGTCTTCATATTTGTACAATAAGATATGTGAGAATAAACTACGGTGCAATAATTTGGTCAGAGTAAATTACCGCCTATTTGAGCCTCAAATGCTAGAATTTTAATAAAGCAAACACCTGAAACACGTACAACTTTTAGGAAATTGGTAGAACGTGGCCTATTTGTTCTTTCTTTCATTCAGAACTATGATTTACTGAAATACTATGCAATTAATTTCAAGAACATTGTTAAGAACGTGTCAGGCTCAAATCGCCAAAAAATAAGAACATCCGGTTTCGGTTCAGCCTGAGCTAAAAAAAATTGACGTTCTTATATACAGTGGAATTCCGATTTTTCGAACCTCCAAGGGAAATGGAAATTGGTTCGAAAAATCGGGAGTTCGAAAATTGAAGGTGGCGTCAAATCAGACCTGTTTTACCGTGGAATGGTTTTATAAGATCCAAGAAGGCAGACAACAACGGCATATCACTCTTGTTAATGTGTGAACAATCTTTATTTACCAACAAAACGTGCATTTAAAACAAAACGAAAATTTAAGGATTTAAGCCAATTTTGGCAGAACAAAAACCAGTGCTGTACTGATACATGTGTTTGTAATTTTGCACGGACTCTTGACTGCATTTCCGTCCCCTTACTGTATCAGAAAAAAGTACCCTGTATCCACGTTTTTAAGGAACAGCAAAATTTATTAATGTGCTACGGCAAGAACTTGAAAAATGCAACTAAACGAAGGAACTTTGACCCTGTACAGTAATCCAAGACCCTCGATTGTGTAACGACGGCGTTGTAGTTTCTTCAAGAGAGTCTATCTTTTTGTCGAGAGTAGAGGGTAGAGGATTTCATGTCGAGGGTACCATGTCGAGGGTGGAGGGTAACTTTTATTCGCAATTTTTTTAAATTAATAGCGAAAAATTAAACCGAATTAAACTAAAATAATTAATATAATGTAAGAAAAAAAAACCTTTTTTTAAGATACGGATTGCACGTGGACATTAGATCTTTTTATACGTGGACATCGCCCCAAAAAATAGCGAGTGGGAGAGGGGTGAGATAGTGAATAGCAAGTGCACATCCCAGTTCGTTTTTAAAAACCTGATTAGTTTTCAAAGAATTACATTTAGAACCCACAGAAAGCTCATATTCGATCATAAATCTGGTTAGATTTTCCGTGTTACTGTAACATCACGAAGCCAAGAAATGTGACAAAAAAAGCGAAGAAAAAGCGCGATGTTTTTATAAATGGTTTCACAGCATGGGGTGTAATCCAGCTGTTAAGGAAACTCTCTTGACATGTCCAAGCTCAAGACAATAAAATTTCCCTGGCAGAATTGGTCACATTTACTAACTTCTACGGTTTGCCGACGGAAAATATCGGCAAGCAACAGTAGTAATTTTAAAAAAATGGGGGAAAAAGTTACCCTCGACCCTCGACATGGTACCCTCGACCCTCGACCTGAAACCCTCTACCCTCGACAAAAAGATAGACTCTCTTCAAGATGACTTCAATGACGGATTTGTCACTTGCTTTGTAATAAAAAATGCATGAAAACACCTTCTCCGGAACTTGTTAATTGCATTCAGGTGTTTGTGTGGCTAAAACCGAATTTTCTTGGTTCCTGAGTTTCAAAGTTCGAGAAATCGAATTTAAATTTTTGAAAGGAAGAAAGAATTAGTTCGAAATATCGGGAGTTTCGAAAAATCAAGCATTCGAAAAATCGGGGGTAAAATTACAGTGTTTGACTGAAGCAAATCCAAGGGAAACGACTTTTGGTTCGAAGAATCGGGAGCTTCGAATAATCGAGTATTCAAAAAATCGGAATTCCACTGTAAAAAAAAGAGTGTACAAATTATGGCTACATTAGAGCCTGAAAAATGTGTGCGTCTATGTGTATTTTGACAAAAAGAATACTAGAAAGCATGTCAACTCAATAATATGAAACCAACTGAGTGAAAAACAGTGTAATTGCTAAACAGAAAATGCTCTTAAAAATGTGTAACAATCTGGGGAATAATCTAAGTATAAAATTACAAGCAAGCTGAAAACCGTATTTTGAAGACAAC
Organism: Siderastrea radians; assembly: GCA_964017195.1. Lineage (NCBI taxonomy): Eukaryota > Metazoa > Cnidaria > Anthozoa > Scleractinia > Rhizangiidae > Siderastrea > Siderastrea radians. Next base: position 43,943 of record CAXHKT010000400.1, read on the forward strand.
AATAGACCGGAAGTGACGTAACTTCTGCAAATTAAATTTGAGACCAATGATAATTCGATAATATATAGATTTAGCCAAGCCTAAAAGCGGAGCCGCCAAGGAATACTGACTGGTGTTCGTTTCTCAAAAATAGTCCTGAAACTTTTCCGTCTGAAAATATTTCGGGGCTTTTTTTGGCTCGTTCGCTTTCGAAAAGTGTTTCTCAAAAAGCCCGAAATTGTTCCGAATTGTCCTTCAATATTTTGGGAATCTGTTCTGTAAAACCAAGCTCGAAAGGTCATTCTAGAGGCTGAGCACAGCTTGATTATTTTTTTTTTCGGGCATCAAACTGAACACATTTTACTCACAAGCCATCTTGCTTGGTGTTTGCAATGTTTCCTTATCCTGTCATTAACTGTCAAGGCTTGTCAAATCTCCTTGGATTATTGGCTGCTCGCTTGAATGAACTTGAAACGGTGCTCATTTACAAAAACAAAATAAAAATTATTCGACTGTTTAAAACAGGGTTATCTTCATCGCGTTCGGATGTTGACAAATAACATGAACTGCCACTATTAGTCTGGTCAAAAATTTATACTGACATTTCACCGGCATTTTGCTGGGATTACCCGAAAGAAAGGGTTTGGGGAGCTTCGAAGCACTTGTAATAAACTTATCGAAGAAATGTCGCGTAGGTTTTAGCAGCCGCGAAAAACTTCGAGCACTTTGAGGAACACACGTTACTTACCGGATAAATAGTTTTAAACTCAAAACTGCTTCGCTTTAAGTTACTTAAGTAACTCTTATATTTCGTTCTCTAACTTGAGACCATCGAGATTGAAAACAAACAAACACCAAACATGCTTAAAGTGCAACTAACCCCTGAAATTTTTTTTCGGCTAAATAAATTCTGTTATCATCTGGAACATTTCTTTGCAAAAATTTTTTGATTTGGTTAAATTCTCGATTTTCTGTGCCCTGTTAAATTCAAGAAAAATTTGGTTCACGTCCGAGTAAGAGGAACCTGGGGCGAGCCGTAGTTGTGACGTCAGATCAAGAACCAAGAATTCCACGCCGCTTAGTTTATAGCTGTGTTTCTCTGACTTTATTTGTTCATCGAAGCCTTCTGACCTTCTAGCTAATTCGAACAAAGTTATAGTATGACTAAAATTCCAATGTTGTAATCCAAAGCAGATACTGAGACGAGCTACGCGGATTCTGCTGATTTGTAGATGAATTTTAGCTCTGAATACGAGATAGATGCGGAACACGAAGTCGACAGTACACCGCCAAAGGATGAAGAAAGTGCCGTCCTGCCCATATCTGCTAAAAAGCTGCTAGCCAACGAAGAATGAATTGCTCAATGCAAAAAGGAAATGAAGGCAAACTAAGAACTGGAACAGCAAATAAAGCAACTTACGGTTGGCCTTGGAGGGCCGCGAAAAAACCGGAATGCTGAGCTTCGCCCGTGAGTGTTTACATTTTATTTCGCATGTCCGGTCTTCACGTTTGGTCTTGGTTTTCCTGCTCTCCGCTTCTCGCATTTGAGATTTATATTCAAGCTGAGGGAACCTCTTATAGAAATGGAGATTTTAAGAAAGCATTCCTTTCTTCATTTATTTATTTTACATAGAAGTAAATGTGGAAACTGCGATATTACTTACGTCTTGTCCATTTCTGTAACCAGCATTAACAATAACAACAATTTATAACACTAGTGAATCAGAAAGACAATTATTTTCTAAAGGGCATTGACGAGAATTATAAGCACGAGAGTTTGTTAGTATCGGTTCAACTGAGATTATCTTACCAATCATTTTTCTCGCGTCAACGTGCAAGCAGTTTCCTCAGATCCCAGCGCGAGCGGAAATGTACAAATTATGTAGATCAACCGGCCCTCGCTTAACTCGCGACTCGAGGCTTCTGAGGCTTCTCCGCTCATCGCTCACACTTCGATCTTCTTGTGGCCTTTTTTCGCACAAAAAATGGTAATAAAAGAATTAAGAAAGAGACTGCTTGTCCTCTACTTCAACGGAGGATATGAACAAGGGATCTCTGCACAGTAATGTTTTGTTATGCTCGAGTGATTTGATATGACTCAAGGTAAAATTCTCATAGCGAGGCACGTTCATAGACTAGAATAAGGAATAATGGCAATGGCTTGTTATTGTGGAGAAAGGGCGTTCGGTTCTGCTGAAGGAGGACTTTCTATAAATACGGTCTTTAATTTTAAACCTCTCGCTGTTTTTGGCACCGCTTACATCTAATTATTTAGCCCTTACCGTGTAGCCAACTTGAATAATTCGCAAAGGTAATAATTTTCTGCGTATCGCGGGTATTCTGTGGTTAATCGGCCGTTGAATAATTGGAAATACACAAAAAACTATCGTTTGATCGGATACCTTCTTCTGCGACCACAAATCTTTGCTTAAAATGCATCGAGCGTAGTATCAAGTCTGTCGAGTGCTTGGAAGGCTGCCGCTTTGCTCGCTATTGCTTTACAAAATCCATTCATTTCGTCTCTTCACCTCCGGTCGCTCGTCGTCAAAAAATGCTGTATTATGTAGCAATACGTCTTGTGATTCGTTTCTTTGGTTACTATGTCTCGGAGCAGAACGAACGGTCGACAGTTTTCTGTACAACTTCGAGAGCTCAACGGGTTCTTGATTTGACGTCACAAGGTCACTAGTCCCATGCCCTCACTGCTCGACCCTGAACCAAAATGGTGTCTATTTTCGACCGATTTTCCGTACTTCAACCGTGCACAGAAAATCAGGGATTAAACCAAATCAAAAACTTTTTGTGACGAAATGCTCCAAATGATAACAGGATTTATTTGACGGGGAAAAAATTTTTAGGGTTAGGTGCACTTTAACTCTATGGCGTAAGTTTTGCGGCTGCAAATTTTCTGAAATTCGAGCGGTTTTAGAAATGCACAGAACTGTTTTTGGAGGCTTTTCGGGTATAATAGGTTTAAACCGACAACTGCCTCGCTTATAGTTTTTCCAATACCTGTTATTTTTCGTTCTCTAACTAGAGACCATCAAGATTCAAAACAAACAAACACCAAACACGCTTTAAATTATGCCGGCATAAGTTTTGCGGATGCGAAGTAAGCCTATATAAAGTTAGGCGGTTTGAGGAACGCACAAAACTGTTTTCGGAAGCTTTTTGGATAAAAAAGCTTTAAACCGACAATTGCTTCGCTTAACAGATTATTACTATTGAAAACTTCCAGGACAGGAAAATCGACAGTTGCACAAAGAGATGGACCGGACGGTCAAAATTGAAAGCAAAGCTTGTGCAGTTTTCCTGCGACCGTGCTTAGACCTACTGTTATGAATAAACAAACACAAAACAATGGACAGAGAAATCATTTTTGAAAAAAGTTTATTCGAGTACCCGTAAGTTTATACTTAAATGAAATTTGCGTTACACTTCCAAAATCGTGGGTCGGTCCACGGGAGTGAAATCGGCTGAGCATGGCAAAATATTCAAGAATCTGTCACAAATCTGAGCGCGTTTTCTAATAATTTTTTAGAGTCAAAAGTAAATGACACATTTCTAATGACATAAATGAAATTTCCATTTCAAAACATAATTTCTTTCACCGTAATACTCAAAATCATATTCTTTAGACCCTTTAAAAACTTCACTTACTCGTTTGTGTTTCAAGAACAGGGCAAACTCTCCGCCGTGAAGAAAACAAAGCGATGAAGTCCTTTGAAGGCAGCTTTCGTAACTTGAACTTTTCGCCTTCTACCAGTATTCTTTTGAACTCTTTCTTTCCATTCATAGATTTTAGATGTTTTTTTTGTCAAGTATAAAACTTCAGTACTCTCGAACAATTGTTTTGCTAAAGAAGCTTAAGCTTTTAAAGTGCCACTGAGACGAGAATTCATAGGTTTATTTCCGCCAAATTCTGTTGCAGAATATCGCGTTTTGTTCATATTTCCCCAGAAAACTGAACAACAAACCTTCCATCGTAATATTTTTTAGCTCCAAAGTCGCGTAAAATGTGTCCGCCATTACTGAAAACGTGTTCCTGGGTGATTGCGCAATTTAATAGCTTGTGACGTCAGAGGCTCACCTCAGTCGCGTTTCCTTGTGTTTTGACTGAAGATGTCTACCGTCGACTGCGAAACCTCCGAAGAGTATTTCTACGACTCGGAACCGTCTTTAACTTCCGAATCCTCTGAGGATTCGTTTCATTCGGCAAATGAAGAATTTTTCTCACCGTACGATGTAAGAACTGATGTGAGGTTTCAACTAATAATCTTGTAAACCGGTTTGTTGACAACATTATTTGAGTTATTTGGCGGGAGTTCAAAACATAAGTGAAATATGCTTAGACAATGATTGTAGTTCAGGCCCCAGTTGCTCAAAAAGTGGATAACTCTTTTTCAACGGATAAGTCGCTGTCCGGTGGATAAAATTTATCGCTTCATCTCGGTTGTTCAAAGCTTGTATAGCGCTCTCCAGCCAGCTGTTAAGCCGCTATACAGCGATCATAAAGTTGTCCATTCCAAGGTAGGTTGTGTAACTTTTATCCACTGTAAACCTGTGGCAAAATAGCCATGGCTATTCGAAGAATTGATGTTTTAAGCTGTGGAAATTTAGACAAAACACCTATGAAAACTTTAGACTTTGATGCTCGCGAATTCTCAACCTTGGGTCGATCGATGTTACTGTTGGTGTGGGAGAAAATAAAAGAAGCGATACCTTGTCTGCCGTTGTTTATGTTCATTATATATTATAAAAAAAGCATTGAGATTTTTGGCCATTCTTGGCATAGTCTGGGAATCTTTCTTGAAAAACTGTTATTGTTGTAGTCAGCTGCCAGGCAGCTTATCGTGTCTATCATAGTACAGTGGTCACTCAACATATTGAAACACAAGTGCTTGGCGCCGCTAAATATTTTAAACAGTTTTTAGAGAATTCTTTTTCAGAGCCGAAAGAAGTGAAATAAATCAAAACCTTTTTTTTCAAGAACTGGACGCCTTGTGTGACCGGAATCTAAATATTTGTATTCAAAATTAAAAGCGCACAAGGAAAATTTTCCGCTGCTCAACAACAACAACATGCGGACCGCCGAGGAAACGAAGCTTTCGCTTGCCTTATTCGCTGCGAAAAATAATAACTTGATATTTAATCATTTTTCTTAGTGGTTCATTTACTAAGATTGCTATGACAGGTAAAAGAAATAACATTGTTAAACCCTTAGGCAAATAGTGGCGTGTGATATTTGACCCATATTTTTTCCCAACTTCAATTTCCACGCAGCGACGATCCGATCTATTAAAGCCTTTATCTCGAACAACAACAACAACATTTTATTTGCATTCCCAATTACAAATGCCATTGCACATAGAAAAGAGAAAGAAAAAATGTTGCAAAATCGATTAATTTACAATTCCTGTGTCTATTGATCCATTTCTTAATGCAAAAGCTTCGTAAATGAAGTAACCTAATTCTTAACAAGTGAAAGCGTCAATGCTATTTAAGAGAAATACAATTTTAAGAATCGAAATCGGAATATTTACTAATAATGTCGTCCATTAAAGATTTTCTAATTGGATCATATCTATTGCAAGATAAGAGGAAGTGTACTTCGTTTTCAACTTTATTTGAGCTGCAGCATTGACAAATTCTCAGATGCTCAGGGATTTTAGGGGTGGAATGTCTTCCATTTTCAATACTTACAGGTTGTAATAATACCTAACCTAAGTTTTGCTACTGCCCGAACAATAATAACAATCGACTGTTCACCGACAGGGAATAAAGAGGGAAAAGTTTCTCCACATTCAGGATGGTATGTTATAAAATAAATGTCCATGCTTCTAAGCGATTACTGCTCTGGAATTAACACACGCGGAATTAAAAAAACGAAAAGATAAGCAGTACAAACTATATCAGCTTAATCACGGCGGTCAGGATTGCATTCGCCGAGGATCTTCGCGCTAGCAGACGGCAGAACTGAAAGGGTTTTCCACGACGATAATAAATTTCAAAATACGTTAAAAGAAAATCAGTTTTGCACAATGGTGGATACGTTGAAAAAGAAACAAACTATCACTTCAACTGCGTTATAAGATTAGGTAAATTACCTTTCGTCTTGTTCGCGCAGATAATGTTTTTTTCCGGTTCTTTTTTCCATATAGTTGGAATGGGCAATGGAATGATTGACCTCTGGGATCTTGCGACATGAACAGCCCACTCGTCCGTGAAATGATCAAAATGCCTCTCGGGTTGAAATTCGTTGTGTGAGTGCGAACATTGTCCTTTTTTCCATTGCGGGTCCGTTCGCAGGGCTTCAATGAAGCAAAATACCAGCTCGGTGGTTGGATTTATTGTTGTAGCATTGTACAACGCAAGTGCTACCTGTCATTACTGCTGCAGCAAGGAAGATTTCAAAGTCGAGCAGCAAACACTTGGCAAGAAATCTTTCCTCGAGGACAATTTACTTTCCCGTGGCAAGTAACCATGTGAAGGCACTAGGTTTGAGGTGAGCCTCTGACATCACTTCCGCTCATTCGCAAGCCAGCTTCCGGAACAAGGGCCAGTAATGGCGGCCGCAAAATCTCGACAAAAACCGTCCGAAAAAAGCGACTTCTAGTCGTCGTAATAAGTTGAAATTTGGCATGGTAACTAAGAACCACAAACTATGTTCAAAAATGTAAAAATAAGGAATACCAAAATTCTGGTCCCAGTGGCACTTTAAAGAAACCTCTTTTTCAAAAGCGACGAATGGTCATGCGATTTCCCGCCAAGAAAAACGCCGGTTGCCCAGAAGCATCGCGCGATTTCCCGCCAAGAAAACATGGCATTCTCTACCTCCCGTCGGTTTGTCTTGGGACTCCCCTCCCCCTCCCTCAGAGTCTGTGCGGACGGACGAACGTACGGACGTACGGATGTACGGACTTACGGACGGACGGTCACGTGACTATTACGTCACAACCAAAATTTCTCGGATTGATAGGTTACCAGTAGGTTACCGATAGGTTACCAAATTTCCTTAGCAATGGAGCTCCGCTGGCGGGCTTTGCCCGCAGGCTCCGCTAAAATTCAACCAATAATAAAATTCCTTGACGCGTGTTGCACAAGCGACTCGCGTAAACGATGGATAATTCTACAGGAAAATGGTATCCAACGGCTATAACATGATGAAAAACAGGACTCTACATTCAAGGATGCAAGGTTAGAGCAAATCCAAGCTAATAAGTCGAGCAGAAAAGTACTAATTTGCGAACAAATAAGTTAAGCTTAATTCATGACCTAAGGCACAATGGAGGCATGACCTTTCTATATTTGAAAACGAACGAAGCGAATCCGTTTATCAAAGAAGAATTAGAAGAACATGGCTTTCCAATCAACAGTTGTAAAACAGAAAATAATGTGTTCACAAAACCAAAAGAGAATTTAGGTAGTTCCGAAGCGAACGCGCGTCTCCAATTGCAAAACACAAAGCGACAAGAAAATAACAGCAATCAAAACAAATGAAAAATCCCGATAAATGATTGAATGAATTTGCCTAGCGATCTTAAAGCAAGACACAAATAGATAAACTAGATTTGTTTGAATCATGAAACAGAATTATAACTGTAAGTTTATACTAAAATGATACGCTAAAGAAACTAAAATTATACAGTAATGCGCCGATCAATTCGAAACTTCAACATTCCCCCCCGGGCATTTGAACTTTTGAAGGTTGGATCGTTCAAATTCCCTCCCCTTGGGGCAAAAAAGCCGTTCAAATGCCCCACCAATTGGTACTGAATACCTCTCCTCAAAGACAAATTCCCTCTTCAATCAAACACTGTTCAGACTTTTCAGAGAGAGAGATGCTGTGATGACACCTTCAACCTTCTTTTGAAGACCCTTTTGAAAGAGTTATTCACTAACAAAGGCAATATTCTATCTTGTAAATCGGTCAAACCTTCCAAAAACCGAAAAAACTCACGGGAGTATTACGCCAGAAAAAGAGATAAATCCGGTTCAAATTCCCCTTCCTTTCAAGGCAACGTTCAAATTCCTCCCTTCCCGGGCACAATGCACAGTCAAATGCCCAGTGTGTGCCAGGGGGGGGGGGGGATGTTGAAGTTTTGAATTGATTGGTGCATAATTAACAAGGTCGAGTACTTCTCTGTAAAAACTAAAATCTTACGGTTAGACGTTTTTTTTTTTTAACTAAAGACTGGTTCTGAGGTAAGACGGCACTTTGAATCTTAATTTAAGGATACACTGAAGAGAAAAAGTCGAATTTTTCTCGATTTTGACAAAAATTCATATGTACTAGAAGAAACAAGAGCTATATGTATCGAATGGTTTAAAAGTTAAGTTGAGATCTTATTTAGTTCAAGAGATATAAACGCAGAAAGTATAAGAAAGTGTACGATTGATGACAGGTGAAGTCAAACATCTTTCGCCAGTTCATTAACGATTGCAACGTGCCAAATGTTGCACACGATGGTTGTACTTTTGTGCAAACTTGCGAAATTGCAGTACACTACACCAACTTAGCGTCTTTTGAGTTGGTGTTTTTTAAAACTGTTTTGTTTCTCAACTGTTAAATTAATTTTATTATGTCAAAACAAAATCTATGAGAAATCACTCAGGAAAAAAGAAAATGAAACGTAATGCAAGTCACTGATCAAGTTTCAATCGGACCGGACAATGCGAGACAAAGGTTCCTTCGAGGATCAATTTGCCTATAACAAATGGTAACAGAAGGGGCTAGTTCAAGAAAAAATACCGAAGAACAGCCACAAAAAGAACGCGGATTCGACTGCAGAGCTTCAGATAGCGATCGTGCGGTTTTTTCAAAACGTATAAACAAAGCAGACGCATGTTTGTAATGACAACAGTGCGTTTATTGTGGTAGCACAATATGGATCAATATGGTAACTTTGCGTTCGTGTACAGATTAAATAGAGGGAGAATTCTTTAGTTGTCTGTTTTATTCATCCCGAAAATGTCTATTGCCATTTGTAGCCTCAAATAAAGAAATGACTTGTCTTGAAGGCATTTCCTTGAACAAATTAACTTTAATACGCACATCAACTCCATTTTCTGAGATCATTCTTTCTCCCCCCTTTGCTTACCTTTTCTGTCTCTGCTACAACAATTCAGTCCACTAGTTGAAGCTCCCTCCATCGAGATCAGTGATACAGAAAAAATAAATCTCTCGGTTTAGGAGCAAAAAATAGATTGATGATCAGTGCATATACCGAAGCACGTGTCTGCTTGTTGTACTTGATGCCCACATTTCGCCGACAATCGATGATAGGTCTAATTAGCTGGTTGCATGTGATTGGGTCATAGTCGAGAATCGGAAATGCCATTGTGTAAACAATCCCTAATCCCCAGAAATCTGAAAATCGCTTTTTCTCAAATTCAATTTTGAGGGCACAAGCGAAGTTTGGAGAGTTTATTCTCGCTAAGTATGCAACCAATTTACGTGAAACTTGCCAGGGAGCTTGCAGATATGCTGAATCTAAAAGTGGTGTCTCAGAACTTTTGTTTTCGCTTTAGCTTTTGAGATATGGTTTTTTCTTTCGAAAAGGTCGTAAAAACTACCATTCTGATCTTAGAAAATTTCTAAAAAAATAAAGAAGCGCTAAAATCGAAATCTGAGACGCGGTTTTTTGGTTCAATATCTGTATAATAAATTCCACCGGAAATGAGAAGTGTTGAGGTTAAGAACAGTGCCTCCTAATACAGATGTATTAGGAGGCACTGTAAACACTGTAAACCTAGCTGTTTCCTCTGCAGTCCATGCATTCTGCAGTGGACTGAAATGAACCAATCACAAGAGGGCAGCAAAAATTTGGATCCTTTTTAGTTGAAAGCTTCATAAATCTGCTTAAGACAGACCGTTCTAACTTAAGGTGCTGGTATCTTAACAATTTCTGGATCATCTTAAAAATAATTATAAGGCCCTGAACGTCTTAAAACAACACAGTTAAGATCTTGTCACAGGGATTCACATTAACAGTCGTCAGGTCGTCTGAGACGACTATAAAGTGCTACAGACGAGTATCAAAATCACAAACTCGTCCGGTGGACGAGTAAGTTTTAAGGAGCAAATTTTTTTCTTTAATTTCTCACCAGTCAATGTACCTGAGTTTTGAATGTCCACCAGCTATTTAGTAATTCCGTACTGTAGTAAACAGAAGATTAATATTCTGTAAACTTCGTTTCGTTGCTCATACCACGATACGACATCTTTCTCTTAGAAGTGAAAAGTTTGCAGGCTCAATTTTTTGTTCTCGACCACTGACATACTACAGCGATATGCAAACACGAAGACTCTCACCCTTTGGCCGCATGTGAGTTTCGCAAAATGTAGCGCTACTTTGACATGGTGTTGCCACCACCGCAGAAGAAAAAAAATGGTGACCCTTCCGAGCAAAGTTCTAAATACGAACAAGAACAGTGAAAGTGTGCATTTTTACAACATCATGGTAGCACAACAGGCAGGTGGAGACTTCGATGTCGTTGACCGGAGAGGGAGGGGATTTAGATGGGAATGACAGTAGTGTTGAGGATGCAAGTGACATGGACAGTGATATTGAAAAATGCCAAACTGAAAGTTTGATCAAGAGGTACTTGTAATTTAAGTAAACGCAGCAAATCAATGCAAAGTGGGTCTATCTGTTTAGTCCGTGTAGTTGAGTTTGTAAAATGAAAGTGACAGGAGCCTTACTGCTGTGCCGCTGTAGTAACATAGTGAAAGTAAAATGCAAGCTTTCCACTGACTTAATGTTAACCTTCAGTTTTTGACTGTATTTTAATTGTTACACAATTTTGAACGGGCAAGTAAAATTTTGTCAGGGCAAGTATCTTTTCTGACATCCTTGCCCGGCTGACAAGTTTCAAAAAAAGCTAATATGGATCCCTGTTGTCATCTTGAATTAAGATTCAACAGTCTCAGGTAAGAAACAAAACGTCTCTATCAAGACCTAGCATCGTCCATTAAGGTCAATTAACAACTTATTTTAAGACGAGTTTGTATTAATAATTAAGATTGAGGCGGTTGCCATCTAACTTAAGGAACCGTTATCTAAAAATAAGAGCAATTTTCCCTTAATTTAATATGGTATTTTTCAAGTACAAGAGGATAAAATGTAACTGTAAGATTTTAATTTTTATGGAGTTAATAATAGTAAACAAACTAAACAATCCTACCTTGCTAGAAGCAAGTTCTTTCTACTCCTTTTTACCACTCTACAATCTCTTCAGTAGGGTCTCAAGAACTCAGCTGAAATACAACTTAAGCCTTCCTCTATTTACACGAAAGTAATTTAGCAAGGAACAACAATCTATCACGTACCAAGGATATAGGGAAATGTGCTGCCAAACCTAAACAAACCAGCATGCACTTCTTCTGTAGTAAAACACGGTGGCAAGGACATTCTTTGCTTGATTCTGTTATCTTTAGGCAATAAGTTTAATCCTACTTGATTAAAATGATCTGCCGAAAGGTAAACACAAAAACCTAGTTCCCGCTAACACATTTTTAGCAATTATGTGGTTTACGCAGACCTAACATTCCTAAGCGATGCATAAGCTTACCAAAATCAAACCGGAAAATTTCTGAATGCAAAAGCAAAATAATAAAAACATAAGAGTCTCTAGAAATATATAAATAATGAAATTATGTGTCTGGTGATCCTTTCACAACCTGTTATGGACAATTTGCACTTCCGGTGTGTAAGGAATTAAATGTATGTAAACGTGTATAATATTATAATTACCGGTGACAGATAGTGTGATCAAAATCGTGACTATGCATGAAGAGAGTGTCTGGTATTTGACAGAAAACCTGATAAAATGAATTTGGTTAAACGTGTTAAGTAAAAATGTACATGTAACTGTTTTCATCAGTAATCGTGCCATGTATAAGGAATACCAGCCATTTTTCTTATTATTTTAATTTTTCGTGTCGCTATTGTTTTGGTTAGTTTAGTAGCCAATCAAATGAAAATTATTTGTCTCCACATTTGTCGATAAAACTCCATAATCAGTTGAAAATCTTGTGATTATCAACTTAAATCGACAAATTAAACTTGTCAATAATTGATGATTATCCACAAATATCGCGTACTTTCAACAACTTATCGACTATGTTTTTCGATGATCGATTTTGATCGACATGTTATGCCCTGCTTAAACGCCCTGAAAACAGACTTTAAACAACAGCAAGTCAGTATATATGGTTGGATTCTTCCCACCAGAATCGAGTTTATTTTGAACAACAATAGATTATTCAACTTAGGTGAAGTTAATTGTACATGCACCTTGTGTGCCTAAATAGTACTTATCGCCCGTTTGCACATGATATTTTACACTTTCTCTCATCTATTTTATTTACCACTGTTATTATTTAGATTCCAGGGGTATATATTTGGGGGGGATACATAATATGTATTATATTTATTTCATAGTTTTCCTATTATAGCTTTAAATACTTGTACATTTTTATAAAATTTATTTCTTGCTCATCAATGTTTTGTGTTTAAATAAAGTTATACTTAAGGATCATAAGCCGAGAAAATTACCAGTAGTAGTCTGTAGTCTTTTGCAAATGTCTTCTTCTACATACATGTATATCTCAGCATCAGTTTTCCAATGGCCATGCGACTTTAGCAATCGATCAGAAATTGAATTGTTACTGTAATGAACAACTGAAGTAATCAGTAATGCACTAGCATCAGAGTAAACAAAACAGTTTGGAGTTTTATCACTAAAACAAAATCTAACATGAGCATTAGCCAAGTTATTGCCTCCAAAATAAAGAGCTCTACTTTCAAGAATACTCATGGAGTGTGAAAATTGACTCCAACTTAGGTGAAGTTAATTGTACATGCACCTTGTGTGCCTAAATAGTACTTATCGCCCGTTTGCACATGATATTTTACACTTTCTCTCATCTATTTTATTTACCACTGTTATTATTTAGATTCCAGGGGTATATATTTGGGGGGGATACATAATATGTATTATATTTATTTCATAGTTTTCCTATTATAGCTTTAAATACTTGTACATTTTTATAAAATTTATTTCTTGCTCATCAATGTTTTGTGTTTAAATAAAGTTATACTTAAGGATCATAAGCCGAGAAAATTACCAGTAGTAGTCTGTAGTCTTTTGCAAATGTCTTCTTCTACATACATGTATATCTCAGCATCAGTTTTCCAATGGCCATGCGACTTTAGCAATCGATCAGAAATTGAATTGTTACTGTAATGAACAACTGAAGTAATCAGTAATGCACTAGCATCAGAGTAAACAAAACAGTTTGGAGTTTTATCACTAAAACAAAATCTAACATGAGCATTAGCCAAGTTATTGCCTCCAAAATAAAGAGCTCTACTTTCAAGAATACTCATGGAGTGTGAAAATTGACTCCCAATGTTGAGCAGCAACAATCAACATGGAATAATGTCTTTAGAATCATAATTCTGCTAAATATGTTACTTATGACTGCACCCACAGAGATAAACTTCCCAGAAACAAAGCCGCAACAACCTGGCCGTAACTTGAAATTTAGAATTAATGATATTATCAACATGCAAATAAATACTTCTCAGTCTTCAATCAGTAATATGCACTGCCTTAGAATTCCAAGATAGACCCTTGGAACCATTCAATAATTTGACAAGGTTCCCAAATAGACTTATCATCATTAACAGTAAAACCTGCATCGGAAAGAGCCTTTCTGACAACGTTCGAAATACATTCAGACATATGATAATTACCTTTGCTGACCCAACCATCATCTAAGAATGCTGCTAATTTGATACCCTGAAGTCTCCAGTACTTAACTAAAGGCCTTACACACTTTGTGAAAATATATGGAGCTGCTGATTAAATGAAATGTAAAACACAAAACACAAAGAAACGAGACTCTCCAGAATTATCAAAATCCTGTGAAAACCCTAGAAAAGTTTGGTGTTCATTGATTATCTTTGTATGATGGCATCCACTCTTTAAATCAAAGGTAAACATAAAAAAATCTTTTTCAAAATAACTGAGAGCAATTTTCCAATGATCTGATACTTAATGCGGTTTTTCATCAGACATTTGTTAACGTGTCTCAAATCAAGTATTAACCTCTTTTTGCCATTAAGTTGCTTTGGATCGAAATGGAAAAAGGATTGATAACAATCAAGTTAACTTCAATAACATGACCTGCTTTCAGTAATTCCAATATAGCTTTACTAACAAACTCATTGTGTAATCTAGCAGACATATTATTGGGAAGCTTATAATCTTACTAGGCTCTTCAACAAAGGGTAATTGTAGCCATCTTTAATGACATCTAAATATGTGTAACCTAATTGCCTGGAGATGCATCTTAGTTTGTTTTTTTTTTGTCAACAACCCTTAGATCTACAGATATTCGTCCCCTACATGTAGGTCTCCTAATTATTTTAATTACTGGTAAGTCTTCTGGTTTTCATGCACTCCTGGCTCTTGCACTATGGAACTCTCAGCTTTGCCATTAAGTGTATCTCCAGAGTCAATTCTTTTAATAAATGCTTTCAGTTTGTTGTTCAAGAAAGATTACTATTCTTTTTAGCAATGTGATTGTAATAGAATCTATTGTAACTACATTAATTTACTCTTTGCAAAGTACATGGAAAAAAATGAACCCTACCTTGCTGAAAATATTGTACCAATATTCCCCACACTACCCCTGACAAGTTAACTATTGTCAAGAAGACAAGATGGCTGCTGCAACATGGATAACAAGAACAACAAGAGCAACATTTCGTTGTTCTAGAGGCAAATTATCTGAACTAAGAACACTTCCCACTGCTTTTAAGGTGATAAGAATAAGTTAAGCATCATTAATACTGCTGCATGACCCAAGAAAAATTCAGATTTTAAAGCACTAATTATGTGTTTTGTAATGTTCTTTGCAGTTGTGCTCTTCAGATGCTGGAAGCGGGCATGAACATGAGTTCCAAGACAAGCCAAGATTTCCTGGTGCTTTGAATTCACGTTACACTGAAAAAATGAGCTTTGTTGATCCAGATGATGGTGAAACAATCCCTGTTTATCGTGTTATGGATCGGAGGGGGAAAGTTTTTGATGAATCACACAACCTCAAGGTACATGGAGTTAATCACAGTTTAATTGATCCTGATCACAATTTTTTTCAACTAGCAGAGAAGTTCTTTTAGTTTTTAACTGGTTCTTCGAGTTCCTGCCTATAAGCAAGCAAGGAATTTTGGCATTTGATGACAGTTTTATTGGAAATAAATTTGAAATCTGGTAGCTTAGCATTGCTTTTCATAAGCATTGTCGACTGACAAAAAGTGTCGTCCACTTCACTCAGAGAAGTCAGCTGCTTTTTTCCCTAAATTGAAGTAATTAAACATGATTAAAGAGAGATTCTTTTTAACCTAAATTAAAAAGTCAGTTACTCTACTCAAAGCAGCTGCCTACTTCAAATTTTATTGAATTCCCTGGTTTTGAAATTTATGTTGGGGAGTGACTGTGTCTGGGGCTAAAAGGTTTTCCTCAGTGTAAAAACCTGACAAGATTTTCTTTGAACATTCATATATGAAATGATCGTATACTTGAACTGCGGATAAAGATAGAATTATGTGAAGATCATCGCAGTGAAGGCATTTCAACTTAAGCAGCTGAAAAGAAGAAACCTGAAAAAAAATTCAGGCTTGAATGGGAATCAAACCCATGACCTCTGCGATACCGGTGCAGCGCTCTAACCAACTGAGCTATCAAGCCAACTGGGAGCTGGTCAATGACCATTTATATACGAAATGAACTCTCAATTGACTAGTTCCCAGTTGGCCTGATAGCTCAGTTGGTTAAGAGTACTGCACCGGTATCGCAGAGGTCATGGGTTTGATTTTTGTTCAAGCCCGAATTTTTTCAGGTTTCTTCTTTTCAACTGTCTACGTTTAAGTTGAAACACCTTCACTGTGATGGTCTGCATATAATTCTAAGATTGTCTTTGTTTGTTAGCTATGACAAATGTTTTGTGTCCTTTACATGTATTTTACGTCATATTGTCTGTGAGTTTCACAGGTGATTAGACCAAGGTATAGCCATAAACACATCAAATTTCAAAATGCTTAGCTACATTATTTGTCCTGGAATATTTCAGACATCTTTAAATTTGGAAAAGTTGTGTTTATTAATAAACCAGTCTTAATGTCACTGTTCCTGCAGAATGTAGTGCAACTGCAATACATGACATGCAAAACAAAATAAAACACTCTCAAGACTGCTCAGACTTAACTGCACCATGCAGGAGTGAAACTAGCTTATTAAAGCACAAATAACATAGCCAACCCATCTCCAAAGGGAGGGAGGGAGGGAAAAAATTTTGCTAAATTGACAATAAACACTGGCTGCACTGCACAAGAGAATTGCAAATTGAACCTTGAACAGTTTGCTTGAACTTTTATAGCTGACAATTAGCCAGTAGTAAAAGCTGTACTACACAACAGCTTGGCCTTACACATTTACCATCTTAGTTATGAATAGGGCCGTAAAGCTATCGACCAATGCAATAAAACGTATGAAAGTGCTAACTAGAAACAAAGCCATAATGTTGTTGGTCTAGCTACGACGAAGCTATTGATTTTAGTGATCTTGGGATCCCAACTACATAGTGGTTCTATTGATAACGAATGTGCCATGAAAGGCTCACTGAGAATGAGCGTCACATTCCATAACAATATTTTACTGATCTAACAGTAAATCTTAAATAAATGTTTTGGATGCAAAATTTTTCAAAGGCCAAATAATTTCACAGGGGAGATGTGATGGCCCAATTACCTTTTTTGTTAAATTATGGGCTTTTCTATTCTTTTTAGTGGACTTCGACTTCCAGTAGATATGAATGTCTACTTTACAGCAAACCCGTACTTCTCAAGTTTCTTACACCTGGCATTTTATGAGTTGAAATATCTTCGAAGTCTATTTTTGTGGAAGTTTAATATTTTCTGTAGTATTCCCATAAAATATTGTATTTTGTCCCACATTTTCCCAATTCAAAATGACAACCAAATTGTTTAGCTTTATTTTCGAACTTTTGTTAGCTTGAAAAAGAAACTATACAAGTTATATACAAGAAGATGACACTGCTGAATACAATGGACCGCATCTTGTACGAGTTACAGCAGCAAGTAAGTGAATTCCATGGAATCTTAAAAACATCTACACAGGAAACTTCAGCAAAATTGTAGAATTTAAAAATCTTTTTGTTTAGTTAAATCTTAGCCAAGTTTTTAAAATCATAAAATCGCCATGTCGAGCACTGACTTTGAACTCAAAATTTGTGAACATTCTTAATGGCAATTTCTGTAAACTATTTTTCCTCGTTTGTTGGGCAAATGCAATTAAACCCTGCTGTATGGGGGATTCAACTGTATTTGCCAACTGCAATTAAAAAAGGAGGGAGTCTTGTTGTCATGTCCTGTTATTTCCCTAGACAATAAACTTGTCTCTCTCTTTACCAACAAAATGTTGGGAGGTAACCCTGCATTGGTTAGCATAAACAATGAAGGACAGCAAGAGACACATGGTACACCATCCCCACTGAGTATGACAGTACCATGCACACAGCCATAACATGTGGGCAATGTCAGTGGCAGCCATGGATATCACCAGGGTGTTATACAGAGTGAGGTACTGGTCTACCGTGGGGATGGTGTACAGTGTGCCTCTTGCTGTCTTTTGGTATTTATTGGCATCTCTTCCAGGAGGGGTGGTATTACTTCTACTAGTCTTCTCAGTGCATGATCCCTGAAGTCATGCTTCAATTCATTGTGCGTCTTAGAAAAATGTTTACATGCATAGATTACTTCGCAGCTTGAATTGCCACTGCACTGAACAAATAAAAACATGTTTCAACCTACAGTGATCAAAATACCTTGTTTAAGGTCTCTTTTTAAAGGTCTCAGAATGTTATAATATTTTAAGTAAAAATAAAATCAACAACGGTTTCCAAAAACATTAAATCCATAAAACGTGCAGAGATTCTCTGAAGTTCATTCACACTTCAAGAACAAAAGGATCAAACACTCGATCACAACTCTGCTGCTCAAGGACACTTAATTGTTCTTTTGTGTTTTGTCCTTTGAAGTTTGTTGAGAAGTGTCAAGGTCTTCCTCCAAAAGATCACCTTTTTCTAAACAAATGAGACCGAATGTATGCAACACACTTTCGCTAGCTGCTTAGGGGAATATATTGCCCAAAGGAATGGTGCTTCATCCAGCGGCATTGCCCATTTATAAATGACACACTAAAATTGGGCTAAAGTCGTAATGATTCCTACCCATACACTTTCCTAAAACAAACCTGCTTAATACAGACACCCATGACCTACTTTCTAAATTGTTAATGTTAGAAGCTGTGTAAGGCTGTATACCTTTTTCCATATAACTGCATGAAACTTGTGATACGTCTTTATGGATGGATCTCATCTTACTTGACAAACTATGGTGGGGAAGCCACTCATTTTGGAAGTGCTGCAGCTCTTTTACCTTTTACTTGTTTCTAAAGTGGTCAATGCTAGATTGTGCATAAGGTTGTATACCTTTTTTCATATAACTGTATGAAACTGGTGTTATCTTTAGAGAAGGATCTCATTTTACATGACAAACTATGGTGAGGAAGCAGCTCAGTTTGGAAGTGCTGCAGCTCTTTTACCTGAAGACGTAGTGTTAGGACAGTATCGTGAAGCTGGAGTGTTAATGTGGAGAGGATTTACACTAGATGACTTTCTGAACCAATGTTATGCTAATCAAAATGATGGTGGAAAGGGACGACAAACGCCTGTTCATTATGGATCCAAAGATCTCAATTTTGTCACAATATCCTCCCCTCTGGCCACTCAGATGCCACAAGGTGAGTTCCTTAACCCTGACATAAAAATGCGTATTCTCCTTTCTGTTCTCCATACATTTCATATGGAACTAGTAAGAAGAATTTGTCTAAAATTAAGACATCTCATCCTTGGTGATCACTTTCTTTATTTTCATCACGTGAATGTTTGAACAAGTAAATGTTAATGTGAAGAGAAATTTCGTTTTCGTCACTGTTAGGGATTAAAGGGTTAAGTGTTGCAGGGTGAAGCATTGTTCCATTGAACCACAGGCCATGCCAACATGGAAGGAGAACCGTATTTAATGATCATTCAATCATAAACAATTTGATCTAAAATACTAAGAAATTATACTTAGTACTTGGCCTTACAAATGTGTAAAGTAAACAAGAAATTAACTTAAAGAAAACTAGAATTCAACTAAAAACTGGTTGATACATACAACTGGTTGATAAAAGTTCTTGACAAACAACTGGTTAGAAAAACCTACAATAATTGGTTAGCAAAACTTCTAAACACTGGTTAGCTTGACTATTTTCGCACAACTAAAAATGACTCTTGATGACATGACTTAAGTTAGGCGACTTAGCCATGCTAACATTTTGCGATACTCAAATTTAAAAGAAAGCCATGCAACATTAAACCAATATGGCACACATGTCTATAAGTAACTTATTAAAGCTGGAAGTTTATGAGAACAGGCATGTTTACCATTCATCCAAAAAACCTGGAAATTTCAGTTGAACATCGTGGTTTGGTAATTTTTTAGATATTCCATCTAGAATTTTGGGGGTTGGTCCATTGAGTAATGGTACTTGAAATGTCTTTTTCCTTGTGGATTAAAGAGCACAGAAAAATGTTTACCATATTATTTTCCCCATTCTCCCATTTCCAGTCTCTATTAAAAAAGCTCCATAGAATTGTAAATGGTGAGCATTGATCATCTCTTCCAGCTAGTATGCTGATTTTGGGTATCCTAACTGTTTTCTTTTCCTGCATATGGTAAGGACCCCTGGGGCCCATTTCTTGAAAGTCCCAGTAACTTTTTGGGCCCGGAGCAATATTTTAAAATCAAAATCTATAGAATGGTGGTGTACCTTTTAGTGTGGAAACCAATTTGACTTGTTTCGTCAACTTATAATTTTACTGCTTAGCTTTAAAAAACCAAGAAAAATTAAATCTAAACCTTGTGCTCATAAAATAGCTTTCTGGGCCCAAAAAGTTATCAGAACTTTCAAGAAACGGGCCCCTGGTTCTTGTTAGGTTGTGGATACTGTATTAGTACTGTAACATAATTAAACAGTGTCAGCTTGTAGTTAGTCAAATATCGTGTCACTTAAATATGAGGTGGGGGTATTCAAAATGATGGTCAAGGTGGGTTCCAATGTCTGACTATGACTTTTCCGTATTGACTACTTGCTACCTATTTAATACCAATTTTTTACCTTGTGTGTATGCTCAATATGGAATTTATATAATTTACTTAAAGTGCACCTAACCCCCCCAATTTTTTTTTCGGCTAAATAAATTCTGTTATCATCTGGAATATTTCTTCACAAAATTTTTTGATTTGGTTAAATTCTCGATTTTCTGTGCCCTGTTAAATTCAAGAAAAATTTGGTTCACGTCCGAGTAAGAGGAACCTGGGGCGAGCCGTAGTTGTGACGTCAGATCAAGAACCAAGAATTCCACGCCGCTTAGTTTTTAGCTGTGTTTCTCTGACTTTATTTGTTCATCGAAGCCTTCTGACCTTCTAGCTAATTCGAACAAAGTCATAGCATGACTAAAATTCCAATTTTGTAATCTAAAGCAGATACTGAGACGAACTACGCGGATTCTGCTGATTTGTAGATGAATTTTAGCTCTGAATACGAGATAGATGCGGAACACAAAGTCGATAGTACACCGCCAAAGGATGAAGAAAGTGCCGTCCTGCCCATATCTGCTAAAAAGCCGCTAACCAACGAAGAATGAATTGCTCAATACAAAAAGGAAATAAAGGCAAACTAAGAACTGGAACAGCAAATAAAGCAACTTACGATTGGCCTTGGAGGGCCGCGAAGAAACCGGAATGCTGAGCTTCGCCCGTGAGTGTTTACATTTTATTTTGCACATTCCGTTTTAATGTTTGGTCTTGGTTTTCCTGCTCTCCGCTTCTCGCATTTCAGATTTAGATTTAAGCTGAGGGAGCCTCTTATAGACATGGAGATTTTAATAAAGCATTCCTTTCTTCATTTATTTATTTTACATAGAAGTAAATGTGGAAACTGCGATCTTACCGGTACGTCTTGTCCATTTCTGTAACCAGCATTAACAATAACAACAATTTATAACACTAGTGAATCAGAAAGGCAATTATTTTCTAAAGGACATTGACGAGAATTATAAGCACAAGAGCTTGTTAGTATCGGTTCAACTGAGATTATCTTACCAATCATTTTTCTCGTGTCAACGTGCAAACAGTTTCCTCAGATCCCAGCACGAGCGGAAATGTACAAATTATATAAATCAACCAGCCCTTGCTTAACTCGCGACTCGAGGCTTCGCCGCTCATCGCTCACACTTCGATTTTCTTGTGGCCTTTTTTCACACAAAAAATGGTAATAAAAGGAATTAAGAAAGAGACTGCTTGTCCTTAACTTCAACAGAGGATATGAACAAGGGATCTCTGCACAGTAATGGTTTGTTATGCTCGAGTGATTTGATATAACTCAAGATAAAATTCTCATGGCGAGGCACGTTCATAGACTAGAATAAGGAATAATGGCAATGGCTTGTTATTATGGAGAAAGTGCGTTCGGTTCTGCTGAAGGAGGACTTCTATAAATACGGTCTTTAATTTTAAATCCTTCGCTGTTTTGGGCACCGCTTACATGTAATTATTTAGCGCTTACCGTGTAGCCAACTTGAATAATTCGCAAAGGTAACAATTTTCTGCATACCACGTTTCGCGGGTATTCTGTGGTTAATCGGCCGTGGAATCATTGGAAATACACAAAAAGCTATCGTTTGATTGGATACTAAAGTTGTTCATTCATTTATACCTTCGTCTGCGACATCAAATCTTTGCTTAAAATGCATCGAGCGTAGTATCGAGTGCTTGGAAGGCTGCCGCTTTGCTCGCTATTACTTTACAAAATCCACTCATTTCTTCCCTTCGCCTCTGGTTGCTCGTCGTCAAAAAATGCTGTATTTTTGTAGTGATACGTCTTGTGATTTGTTTCTTTGGTTACTATATCTCGGAGCAATACGAATGGTCGACAGTTTTCTGTACATCTTCGAGAGCTCAAGAGAAATATAGCTCCGATAGAGATAGCGCGAGACTGCGGGTTCTTGATTTGACGTCACAGGGTGATTAGTCCCATGCCCTCACTGCTCGACCCTGAACCAAAATGGTGTCTATTTTCGGCTGATTTTCCGTACTTCAATCGCGCACAGAAAATCAGAGATTAAACTAAATCAAAAACTTTTTGTGACAAAATGCTCCAAATGATAACAGGATTTATTTGACGGGGAAAAAAATTTTTAGGGTTAGGTGCACTTTAAGAGTATGGAATAATCATAGTCACTTATAATTTTTATTCTTGAAATATAAATCCCTTAGTGTCAGTATGATATCTATCAACTCCAAATTAATAAACGCAAATCCATGTCATAAATCTCTTGCACAATTTCCATGTCACATGGTACGTTATGTGTGGTAGTAATGACTGTGTTTCTCTCATTTTTTCAGCATCCGGGTATGCTTATGCTGTTAAAAGAGCAGGTACTGGAAATTGTGTCATCTGCTACTTTGGTGAAGGAACTGCAAGCCAGGGAGATGCACATGCCGCCTTAAACTTTGCTGCAACTCTGGCTGCTCCAGTGATTTTCTTCTGGTAAAATGAACTTTTCAGACACTTTCACATACTATTTTCACTTAACAAATGTTTAATTTGTTTTGTTTTTGGGTGTCTTTTTGAATAATCACTCATGAATGTCGGCTTCCATTTCCAAGTACTGTGGGAGGCAGGGTTGTGGATTGTCAGTAAATGATCATAACAGTTGGTTACTCTTAGTCTTTGAACAGGCTTTGCATTAGTGAAAATAACATGAAAAAAAATTGCTGAGTGGAATGTGGACTGGGGAAAGCTGCCTCATTCTCTTGCTTCATTCACCAACTGAGGCCATAAAAGTGAATTGATTGTGACTTGCGTGAATTCATACTTTCCATGAAATGTTGTCAATAAGTTTTCTAATTTTTTTTTCTGAATCAACAGTCGTAACAATGGTTATGCCATAACTACTCCTACAAGTGAACAATACAGAGGTGATGGAATTGGTGAGTGTGTTGCCTGAGCATTCAAGTGGCCTTTAACTGAGTGTTGTAAAATCAAAACCAAGTAACTACTTTGTCCAATCACAACAGACACAAACAAAACGATGAACCAATAAGAATGTAAAGCAAATTCATGTAACAGTGGCCAAGTGTGGGAAGCAGTGTGTGAGCCAGTCACAGTTAGAAAATGTGGAAGTTTTTTAACCAATCACAAAGCACATTTGAAACAAACCCTAAGCAGATGCAAATATTATCATAACTTTCAACACTCGCTCTGCAATTGAAAACAGCTAGCCTAACAGTGGAGCTCCTAATGAAATAGTCTTAACAGAGAAAACCATGATCATTCAAAGTGAATTGTGTACTAGATATTTTGGTATCAATTTTGGAAGTATGAAAAAAATAAAAAAATAACTATGAAAAAAGGAAAAAATGTCACTGAACAGGATTTGATTCCTGGGCTGACCGTGCCTTAACCCACTGTGTTTCAATCTGTTGCCCACATTGAAAAGTTACTGACAATTTCTTTCCCTGCTAGCAGAGGTCTCTTATGGCAAGAGAAAAGAGAGACCTCTGCTAGCAGGGAAACAAATTCTTAAGTCTTGATATAAAAGCATCAGCTATGGCTACATGTCTATAGCCTGCGTAGCAAGCATAAATAGGGAAGGGCAAGGAGAGCGAGAACACGGGGGGGAAAAAGTGGGGACTGGGGGCTAGGGACAAAGGAATGCCTGCTTCAATATTTAGAAAATCTTCGTTTCTTTTGTTTTGAAAATAAGCGCAATTGAGTGTTGTTCAATATATTAAGTCGTTCTTTGATTCGAAAAAAATTCCCATCCTACCGGTAACTCTATTTTCACACAGCTCATTGACAAACACTGAATTGTTCTGTAAATTCCTGCATGAAGTCAGTCATGCAAAAAAATGGGGGCCTGTTTCTGATTGGTGGTTGCATTGACAGTTAACTTAATTGGATTACCTGAAAATGGGTGGGTGGAGATGAAAAAATGGGGGTCTTTGTAGCAGGCATTCCCCAGTCCCTAGCCCCCAGTCCCTCATTTTTCTCCTGCGTGCTTGCTCCCCTTGCCCTTCCCCGTTTACGCCTGTCACGCGGCTAATGTGTGTATAAAGTTCATGCTGGGTACCGTGCATTACCTTTCAAAACAGCTGTCATACATGTACTAGATATTTACCCATTTTGTGAACATGCTGGTACTTTTCCCTCCTGCAACCATGCGGAAGCTCGCTTCTCAAAATTCTTTTCGCTTGGGAAATTTGCAACTGGTATACAGGAGGTACCAGTTGCCTTTAAGAGATTTTGCCACCCCACTACAAGAGCAGTTGATTCGATAGTAAATCCTGAGTTTGAGAATACTTTGTAAGAGTATGTAGTGACTGAAAATTGGAGGAAATTAATACTGTAATGAGAGATCTTGATAATGTGAACCCTCATGAGTTCAAACTTGTCACTAACTTCACCCAAAAGTAGTTTTCTCACTTTCCTCCATTACAAGAATTTACCCCTTCACATCATTTGCTATTAATTTTATTTTTTTAGCTGGACGAGGCAGAGGCTATGGAATGATGGCAATTCGTGTGGATGGAAATGATGTCTTCGCAGTTTATAATGTCACCAAAGCAGCCCGTGAGATTGCAGTAAATCAACAAAGACCAGTTTTAGTTGAGGCAATGACTTACAGGTTAGTCAGAGATGCTCCTTTCATATCATTCATTAACCAATGAAGTCGGATTATGTAGGTAGGAAGAACAGAAAAGACGTTGGTTAGCGTCGGCGTCAGGCAACCATGGATGTCTCATTCTCAGCCACGGAGCTCTTCTATTTTTTGTCCTGCACAGCCAAAAAACAACGATTGAAGGCTCTGGAGTTGAGAATGGTGGATGTCCATGAAATAAGTAGATTCACAAAGTCACTTGGCATCCTAGTTTATGTTGCTTGAGTTCGTAGGATTTGGCGGCAGTCCCATGGTGAAAGCTCACAGAGCTAGTGGCTTCAGGTTTTTTTCTGTGCACAACAGTGTTTTGTGCTAAGGTAGGAAAATATATTGTGGGAGAAAAAGTCAGAGTTTATGTCAATCAGGTGATGTGATGTGAAAAGAGACCAGTAACCAAATTAGAGTTTATACATTATCTCTTGCATAGCTCAATGGGTTGGCCAACCACCTGCCAACTTATACGGTGAGAGTTTGAGTCCTGAGTGGAATATGGGTGTTGTTTATTTTTCTTTTGTTAAAAGTCAACAGTAGGATACGTGTTGGCAGCAGGCAATGCGTGGATGTCCGTGAGATTAGTGGAATTGTGAATAGGATGGGCATCCAAGTTTACATCGCTTGAGTTCGCAGCATTCAGCGGTGGTCCCAAAGTGAAACCTAGCAGAGTGAGCGGCTTCAGGTTTTTTCTGTGCACAACCGTGGTTTCTACTCGGGTCCAAAAATATATTCCTGGGAAAAAACCTCTCTGTTTATCTAGAACAATGTGACCTCACGTGAAAACAGTAACTACAGTAACTAAATTAGAATCTCTTGTGAGGTGCAGTGGGGAGAGCGGGCAAACCTAAAGGTTGTGAGTTCAATTGTTCGAAGGAGTAGGTCATATTTTCTTTCTTCTTTTTTTTTTTTACTGTTTAACGACTTGAAAACATTAATGATGCAAGAAACAAATTAAACATGTTCAGAAGTAAAAAATACCACCAATAAAAAAGCAAATACAATTAACTTCATTCTCAAAAATGAAAATTAAAAAATTCTAAAATTTTAATTAAAATTAATTCTTAAGGTGGTACTATGATAAAAAAATCATCACTTTTATTTTTTCTTCGGATTTCGAAACTATCTTTCCTAAACACTCCCCAAGTGAAATTTTAAGCCTTAATTTTGAATGCTAAAACTCCCATGCTGCTTACTAAATAAGCCAAACTCTCAAACTCTTGTTTTGCATAATTAACAAGTTGTGTTCACACACTGCATTCTAAAGCTCGTGAGTAAATGATGCCATTGTATCCTTTCTGGTGTTATAATGGCGGACCATTGTAGTTTAAATAAACAGTCTTCTTCTCAAAATCAAGGCTCAAAATTTTGCTTGGGCGGTGTTTAGTAAACAAAGTTTCGAAATCTAAGAAAAAATAAAAGTGATTTTTTTGAATGTAGCACCACTTTAAAAGGTGGACATAGAGTTAATTCTTTTCATGGAACATAAAGTTACACGCATTGTGTCATGCTGCAAGTCACTGTTATACACGCTTGAATGTTATCGAACGTGCAGTCACCCACGCCTCGCTCGCTTTGTTTTCGAGACGAACCAACACTTTGTCTGTTCTACATGCATTACGGGCCTATGTTTTTTATTAAGTAAATATAATTATCTCCTCCCCACGATCCCTGCAAAGATGAAAAGTTCTGGAATTTCAAAGATCATCCTTGAGAGTGCTGGTGTTTTTGCTGTCATATGGCCTTGACAACTACTGGAATTAGCCCCAAAACTGAACATAAAATCTTAATTCAAGTACATTGACCAAGTGTCGTGCTATGGGGATGTGCTTTTGACTACAGTTGATGCACGTGGCAGAGATGTTAAGTGTGGAAAGAATTCTTGTTTCTTGGCTCGCTTGCCTTTTTTGCTGGCATCTTATCAAAAATGTTGAATTTCATGCCCACTCAGAAGGCTAAAAATAATGACTTGGGACCTTAACCACGTTGTAGTCCTTTTATCAATCCTTT
The DNA here is from genome assembly GCA_964017195.1 of Siderastrea radians. Taxonomy (NCBI): domain Eukaryota; kingdom Metazoa; phylum Cnidaria; class Anthozoa; order Scleractinia; family Rhizangiidae; genus Siderastrea; species Siderastrea radians. The sequence goes on from CAXHKT010000400.1 coordinate 70,845, forward strand.
TTGTTTCCTGTCTATTTCCTTTTCATTTTCATTTTTACAGGATTGGTGACCACAGCACTAGTGATGATTCTTCGGTGTATCGCTCACTTAAGGAAGTGAATTACTGGCACAAGGAGGACAATCCTATTAGAAGGCTAAGGTACATCAAGATAATTATAGAGACTACCGTTGAGGCTCTCCTTGTGACCAATTTTGTAAGCATTCGGCTCTAACTACAACCAGCATTGTAAAACCCATTTAAACTTTCATTTAAACTCTGTAATTAAAAGCTCTTGTAAGCGAACACTCTCGTAAGTAACCATGACCACTTTTGTGAGTTACTGAGTCAATTGGTCTTTTCCTTTGTTTTTAAGTTTTTGTTAGTGATCACTCGGTCAACACATTCAAATGTGCCGCGTTTTTTGACCAATTTTTTTTCGTGGAGTTTTTGGTCGAGCTCAACGTTACCTCGACTGGTTGTGTTGCATTGCAATGTGTTGCGTGTTGTTGTCTGTCTTGTATTGTGTCGTCTTTTGTTGTGTTGTGATCTGTCTCTTATTTGTTAGTCTAGTTAGTTGGCTTAAAATTTCTCAGTTTTCCTGTACCTTTGTTGCACGACTGGACACATCTACTAGAAGGACGGACAACGGTTCGACCAACTCGACGACTTGCAACCAGAGAAAACCCAGAAATATTGGTTCAGCTTCGTTAAAAATTACTCTTTATCCTCTGAATCTTAAATGGAACTATAAGTAAGTGTGCTTGGCAGCAGATCGCTGGAGTAGAAAAGGATTGCAACTTGTAAACATTAGGCTAATGTTTTCAAGTTTTTCCTTAGTTTTTGGAAAAAAATTGCCAGAAACTGAGTATGGTTTGTTCTCTCTTTGAAAAACCTTTCTGTTAATAACATTCGAGGAGCATTTCAGTATACGAGAAAAGGTATATGAAATATTTTTCACAGCATTCTTCAACCAAAAACTGGACCTGAAAATAATAGTGACAGATCCTCTCTAAGTATACTGCGAGCTTTAAAAAGGCACCCCTTTACCCAAAAAGTTAATATAAATACTGTATAATTCAATTGCAAAAAAAATTGGTCTTAGTCTACTTTTTTAGTAAAGCCGACAGAGTTTACAGGGTTGAAAATTTAATGTTTCGGAAGAACATACTGTTGAGTTGGCTGACTTCACAGATTTAAAGAAAAAATGGTGAAAGAGTTGAGATTGTCTGAAAAAAATTGCTAGTAGAGTCAGTGGAGTTTTTTGAGTTGGTTGTTTCGCCAAGTTCACAGTGTTAGTGTTAGTGTGAAATTTGTCAACTTTGTCAATTTGTCAAGAGGCTTTACCGGTCGGTCGAGTTTGTTAGTTCACAGGTTCACGTTGTGGGGTTTGTACTGTCTTACAGTATATAAGGATTGTTGATCGATATAGTAAGGCTTTTTGTGCTTGTCAAGGTGTGGAGATTTTGTCTGCCAGTGAGTACAGTTTGTTGGGTATGTCAAGTTGTGTGGTTCTTACTTTCTTAGATTATTTATCAGCTAATGGTAATTATTGGTGCAAACTTAGCGATATGCTTCACGAAATTATAAAGATTAAAATTTAGCTTTCAGAATCAATAAAAATTGTATAGCTATTGGAAAATATTTTGCACCTAAAATAGGTTTCAGGCCCGGAAAGTTATCGGTAGTTTCGAGAAACGGGCCCCAGACTCTCTCTACACGTAAAAGCTTGGCTGCTAAGCTGTTGTCTATTCATTTCTATAAACTAAATTCGATTTTGAGACGACATTAGGGCTTTATAATGATGACTAGTTGGGAAAAAATATATTCTGTATTGGGTGGAGTGGCGAAGCGATGGAGCTTACTGGTAATATGGAATATATTTTCTCCCAGCGCCGTCATTATAAAGCCGTAATGTCGTCTCAAAATCGAATTTAGTTTTTTATCGCAATCCTCGTCTTTTTGTCACGAAAAAGCTATAAGCCAGAGTAATAATTTCTGTTGATCAAAATAGAAATTCTTACTCGTCATGAAGATTTGCATGCGTGATACTAGCTTACGAAAACAGTTGAACGTGTAGTTTAGCAGCAAAATGTTTGAATTTTCCGCTTTTTCAACCCGAAATTGCCTCATGAAACAAACTAAACTATTTCAGTGCAGCAACATATTTTTTTTTCAAACGACGGAGATCGACAAAACAGTAGAATAACGTGACAACTTCTTTACCAGGTTGAAATTGGAACACAAACGATAAGGCAATTAAAGTGCGTGTATCACGAAAAAAAAAAAAGAAAAACAAACTGTTTTTAAGAACATACAGTTTTAAAGCTTTAGCACTCACATTTTCAGCAATTAAGGTAAGTTGCTTGTAGGGATGTTTTTCTAACTATATTACTGTGCAAAAACTAAAATTTTGCCGGCATTTTTGTAAATAAAAGTTTTGAAGTTTGACCTTGGCTGCGTTGTCATAACAGTTTTTAAACCAATCACAAACCAGCATTTTGAGACAACATTATCCCAAATAATGCCATGTCAAATGCAATCAAAAGAGACCACTAGATCGCAGTAAACTCGCGTATGTATTTTGTTTCTGCGTGTTTTGAAAAGGTGATGTAGAAAAAAGTGAACCAACAGATTGCCTGTAGTTCGAGATATTGATTATTTGCCAGAAAAAGAAGGTATGACAAGTTTTATATCGCTTTCTAAAGAAACAAATCATCTAAAAGTTCACAACAAACTACAGTGTTAGTGTTTTGAAACTGAACTTGTTTGTTTACTATCAGAACCTCACTGGAACCTCAATTTTCCTGATGTAATGTTTTTTCCCAATTTTGAGCTCCCTAAACTGGGAGTGCAGCTTATACACGGGCATTTACTTAGCTTAATTGTGGGCTTAGAGAACCAGTACAGAAACCTTTAAAAATGTTAAGATATAAACCCTGCAGTTATGTAGTTTCCCATACAAGGGAAGTAGTAATTCTGGGACCTAAGCTCTAGTTGTGTTTTGTAGCAGTTAGTGCATTGGATTTCAGATATGGTGGTTGGTGGTTCAAGGCCCAGTCCCTGCTATTGTGTTGTTACCTTAGACAAGAATCTTTACCCCACATTGTCTCCCCCCACCCAGGTGTATAAATGGGTTAAGTTAAGTTATGGTTTTGGTTGAACCCTCTCTTAACTTTCTGTAAATAATCAGCCATCTTTGTCTTGGTTATGGGATATGAGCTCCACTGTACTTGATCGACATACCACAACACTGAGCTAAGTATTGTTGTCTGACCCAACCTCAGTCAATAAGAGCATTACCATGCTGATATGCCTTTTATTATCCAGATACTACATGGAAAACAAAAACTTGTGGAACAATGAGATGGAGGAGGAGTGGAAGCATGAGGCACATCAGCAAGTTATGCAGGCATTTTCAAGAGCTGAAAAAGCACTTAAACCACCTGTCAAAGAAATGTTTTTGGATGTATATGACACTATGCCCTCTCGTCTACAAAAACAACATCAGGAATGTGTGGACCATGTTGCAAAATACCCACAAGAGTACCCCACAGAGCTTTATGCAGAAGATGAGTAAACTGAAATAGGGAGCAATGGAAGTCATTACAACACCTCCTTTTTTAAAGGACTGGTGAGGTAATCATAGGTGCTGGAAACAGAGCACGAAAATTTGTGAGGTGACTGTCCTCTGAGCTAAATCAGGGTGTTAGACTGTCACACTATTTGAAGACACTTGTTACCATAATGTAATTATAATTTCCAGTGGTGGATTTAGAGGAGGGGCCTGGGGACCCAGTGACCCCCACCCCACCCCACCCCCTGAATTTTTTTTAACATCCTGAGACATTTTTACTCCCCCAACTCCCCATCCAACCACTTTGTTGTTCCGGGCCCACAACTTACACAGATTTCTGAGTCTGCCACTTGTTTCTGGGGATGTGCAGTTGCCGAAAATATCCATACCAACCCCAGAGAATATCACTCTAAGCCCTGAGAGGAACGGGTTCCAAAAAGCCCCATTTTTAAAGGAAAGTATGAGGCCAAACTGGAATTTCTAGAGGGGTGGGGGATCAAACCACAAAATCTGCTGTGACCTGGGGGGCGGGGGGTATGGATATTTCTGGCACATTTAAACAATAGACAGGTCAAGTATTTGGCACCAAATCAGAGAGAGCGCAGAGGACCAGGAGTTTTAATCGCAGTTGCAGTTAATGTAACAAATACCTAGACAATAGCTGTTAGCTAGAGTTAGAGTTATGAAATTGTTTCATTTTAAATGTGGCTAAATGTAATTTGGGCTAAGTTAAACTCGAGACAATGCTGGTCAGTGGTCCTCCACGTGGCAGGCTTGCGGGTTGGCCAGGGGGTTGCCGCAGGGGCATTTTGTGTTTTACAGTTTGGCCTTTGATGTCAATTCATTTCACGTGCTTCTTCGCTAGTCGACGGTTCTCCGTGCTTTCACTCCCTGCCCTACCCCCCCCCTTTCTTTTGCTGTTATGATAAGTATGTGGTAAGTATCGTTGTTCCACTGTTCTCAGTGTGACGGTGCCTGGTGGTTGCCGCTCTCAGGGTTGTCATGGTTACCCGACATGCTCGGCTCAATTGCTTCTGGCTCCACCATTCTTTCAGGCACCTTCCCCAAGCTTATCTATTGTTGATGAGTTTAATCTGCACTCAACAGAGGGGGCACTCAACAAAGTTTTATACAGGTCCAACCCCTAGGTCCAACCCCTTACCCTTTTATGTACCATTTTTGAAAGAAAAGGTACCCCTTTCGTATACCTACCTAAGAACACTGCATCCCTTTTCTAAACCCTTGAAATGCAGTTAATGAACAATTTTAGGGGAGAACAGTATTACCAGAAGAGATGTTAACCAAAAAACAATATTATTATCTACTCGAAAATTATAGGTCCTTTTACCTTAATGATACCTAAATGACAGATCTCCCAAACCTCTCATACACTTCAGCTCGTGAAATCCCTACCCTTTTATGTACGTGAAGCCTGAAAAAGGTACCCCTTTTGGGCGGAGCCTCCCCGTATAGGCCATTATAGGGAGTACCCTCCCCCCCCCCCCAGGTGAGAGGGCAACCCAAATAGTTCCACCGTTTCAATTTTGGGCTTTTTTTTAGCACATTCAGATATAAGTATATATATTCATATTTAGTTATATCTATTGATTTCTAATCAACCATTGATAGACTGCTTTGCTTTTGTAGCTCCACTGGCCTCGACTAGTTTCTGCTATCTGCGGGCAGAACCGTACTTTATTTATAAGTATTTAATAACGATACCGTACTTCATTTATAAGTATTCAATAACCGTACTTCATTTATCAGTATTTAATAACCCACTTCATCTATAAGTATTTAATAACCATACTTCATTTATCAGTATTTAATAACCGGACTTCATCTATAAGTATTTAATAACCGTACTTCATTTATAAGTATTTAATAACTGTACTTCATTTTTAAGTATTTAATAATCAAAGGTGGACTCAAGGAAGATACAAAAGGAATATTTTAGCAAAAGGTAGCTTTCTTGTAACTTATGTATATTTAAGCATGCATCATGTACATGTATATCATTTTTTACGTGCATTCCACTTTGGTGAGACAAATACCTGTAGCAATTCTTAAGTGTTACAGTTGTACGACACTTAATATCTGTCTAGTTTGTGTTGTTCTTGAAAATGAGATTACTGGGTGTGGTAATTCTATTGACATGTGGTCAGAATAAAATTTTTTTCTGTAGTTTCAAATTTGTGAATGTGGGTAGCATTGGTGTGTCAGTGTATTCATAGTGGTGATTCAGTGGGTAATAAAATGCAGTGTACTGTTCTAATCCTTATTTTAAACTCCCTATTTGGCATCCAAAGTGATTCAGAGTGAAACTTAAAAAAGTACATGTAAATGTGGAAAACGAGATCAAAAAAGTAAAAAAGTTCAGTTTATATCACTAATACTTTAACCCCAGCATCAATTGTCAGCATCAAATTTGCCCTCTTCATATTCGTGCATTATACCATACACATCATGAGAATCAAGGAAATGATCACCAAAGAAGAATTGTCTGGATGTTTATTACAAGTTCTCCCAGTTAGTACTCAGTGAAATGTGTGGAGAACAGTGAGAAGAATTTGCAAAATGATACCAGGACTTAAGTTTACAAGTGTTCTTGAACTGGTTTTCAGCATGGACAATCAATACCATGCAAGTACACAAATTGATAAGAAGCAGTCTAACTCTTTTTTTAATTGTGCATTGCACTGTGCAATGCACAAAGTTAGACTGCTTCTAATCAATTTGTGTACTTCGAAGTTCCTACCATCTGTACAAGTTTATCTAACATACTAAGTGAATCAGTGTTGG